>JAHFWJ010000430.1:6000000-6594614 GCA_028555115.1 Himalopsyche japonica
TTTTTTGAGGCTGTTTTAAAAATTTTATTCAAATTTACACGATATTTTGTGTAAGAGATTTTAAGAAACGAATTTGAATGAAAACTCTACTCAAAGACATTCTTTCCATGATTTCGAGTTGTAGAATTTATTTAGGGGAAAGTTTATTATCCTCATTATTAAACGATTATTTTATTAGAATGTTTAAGTAATCAACTCAATTTTTTTTGTAGCAGTTTGAGGACAATATTTTCTAATGGTAAAATTAATATAATTCATATTCCTTAATTTTTTAATAAAATTATTTTTAAGTCGAATCATTAACGGCAAAAAAATGAATTCGTTTAACTGACAAATGTAACTCACCGCATGCATATTGACCTCTAAGTGTCTTTCTGTGTTTTTACTGGAATGAACATGTGTGGTTTGCATGGTGTTGATTTGATTGGAAAGTTGTGTGTTTTAATATTAACGCAATTATTATTTCAAGGGTGTACTTAAATTTTAAGTTGAATATATACAAAATATGGGATATAAAATGAGTCTAGAAACTTATATGACCCAGTCAAGTTTGCTTAATAACATGTTGGATTGTTTGATTACTAAAGCATAAACTGAAATGGGACGTATATTTTACCATGAATATGAAATTTATAACGATAAATTAACTTAAAACGGAGACTAGAAATAATCAAAATATAGCCAAACATTTTAAACACGGGTTGGAATAAATATTTATTTGAAATAATTAATACACTTTTTTGGTAGACTTTTTTGGTGTATCAGGATATTGAATCATTATCGAAAATATCAAAATACTAGGTATAGCTTCTGTATATGAGCTCTTTTCTATGACGTTATCTTAGATGTCAGTACTTGCATGTTTCTGCAATGCTACAGCAGGATGAAGGGGAATCAACGAAGGGAGAAACAGCAAGCAGTAGGAGCGAAAGATTGGGCTGGTGTCTAAACACTTTGCACCGTCGAGCTTTTGTGAAAGGTCAGCGCGAAATTGGCGGTCGTGGATGAGAAAACATTTATTAATTTATAGATGAGCCGCTCTAGTATAGCTCGCTTGGAAGCGAGGCGCCGTGATTTGGTTTATAATCGCGTTGCCGATAGTAACCAAGTACTTCGGACACAGTGGTGGATATAAGAACAAAAGCATAAACAAACTTGCAATGCTGCTTTTGCAAAATATGGTACTTTATATTCTTATGAATCCTTGAATCATGCAGAATTGTACAAAGTTTCAAATTTGATATCCAAATCCTATCAAGCAAATTCAATCGATATCATTAATTACCCACATACATAAATTTTATGAAGAAAATAGTATTGTTCGTGATTTGGATTTTTTCAAACTCATCGCTTTTACGTATTCTGAATAAATATATATCGATAGCCATTACTTAACCCTCTGCGGGATGCTTTTTTGTTTCCGTAAAAGACCATTTCCGTCCCATATCTAAACTTATTGATATTTCCGCCTTTTTAGTTTCATTTACAATTTTTAGTTTTATTGCGAGCAAAAAACAAGCTAGGTCGTTAAGACAGGAGGGAAGATGTATTGTGTACCTTTTCTACACTGCTATATATAGATAAGCAAATGTTCGTTTAGGCATAGTTCTGACGATAGCGTGACCCGAAATAGCTATCAACTATACCTTAAAAAGTAATAGTTTTGTAGAACTAAAATACATTACTATTTTTTTCACCGTGTTATTCTGAATAATTTCACATAGATTTTAAGTATTAATATTATTTTTTAGCACCAAATTTTGACCATTTTGGATGTAAATATTTAATAATAAATTAAATAGTTCATGAATCAGTTATTAATTATGTAAATAATGCTTACAAAAGCGTCTTTATCTGCTACAAACTTAAAGTTCATGATTTTTTCCTAGTATATTACTAAAATTCAACGTCATGAAGATGCAACTTGATAGTGTATTGTATTTTATTTAATGGATAATGGCCGCTCCTGTTAGGTCACGTACACAAACCAGTGTGTCTCGCTAAGTATGTGATTCAACTTGGATTCGATTAAAGAATACAGTAATAAGCTTTCCACAGATATAAAGATTTGCCGTCATTGTTTTGCAGTGAGTCACGAATGAAAATTCAGCAGTTCCGTTGCATTATATCGCAGACTTAGATTGTTGTAGATTTTTTTTGCTTAATGCATTTTATAAAAATAAATATTACTCTATTTTTTATATATTACGTTTCTTTTAATAATCATAATAGGCTTTTGGTGTAAATATAGCTTTGGAAAGTTTTGGCTGATTCAAATTTCATCACTTTCAATTGAAAAGCACATCAATTCGATGTACAGCAGATTTTAATATTGAATAATAAAAAAATTTTGAATTTGCGTTTCAAAATGGATAGTAAATATTATGATTGCCGCAATTAATAATGTTTTCATTGCAATGCCTTTCAATTGAGAAGCTATTGGTTAATAGTATAAAACAGCTCAACCAAACAATTTTAAATTCATTATTTGATTTATCAAATGAATCGATGTCACCTTTATACAGATCTTTCAGGAATTTCACCGCTAACCTGTTAAATAGTTGAATGTTTTATTCAGTTTGATGATACTAATATATATAATATGTATACTGTTAAATTTTATTACTTAAAACATATCAAGTGTATTTTTGCGATATTAGTCGATAAGTTAATAAGCATAAGTTAATAGAAAAATATATTTCATAAGTTGATAGCTTAAAATCTATTCACCCTTTCTTAGACAAAAATATTGCGTTGTATTGAAGCATGAACGAATCAGTCAAATGTCAGTATTCTACAAACCATTCAGTTAATGTATAGCTATTAGATATATTACTATCGTAAAACTTAAAGTGATAATCTAGGAAAGGTTTCAATTTGATATTGTGAATTTTATTTGTTTTTTATTTTATATAGTGGTCATTTTATTTATACAATTGTCGCTTATTATATTATTATTGATTTGCAACTATTAATATAATAAATAAAACCAGGTAAGGTATCTTTGTGGCGGCAATCAGATTGACGCAAACATCGAATAAATAAATACCTTTATAAGAAATCTCGAATAGATCACGACATGAATGCAATCTCGAAATCAGATCTCTGGCCATAAATTATTCACCAAGCGCACCACAAAATAAAATGACCCAACGAATCTTCGCACTGCTGCTCCTGTATAAATCCAAAAAACGCAACAAAAATAATGTCCTCAGTGTTTTAGATGTATATCAGTGAACTTTGTTGCGAGAATGGCAAGTCCAAGAATCGGATCATCACTGCCAGGTGCTCTCAACATATTTTTTTAATTCAATCAAAATACTGTTTAACTTTTATGTTACTAAATTAACACATTATTCAAAAACATAGAACTTTTATATAAACGTTTATTTTTAACGTAAATGAAAGTATAAATACATAATTGCGTCGAAATCAAAAAATATTTTTTTTTGACATATTATTTAAAATGTCCACTGAAGGTACTTGATAGAATTTAAGAATTATTTTTGTTACATTTAACTAAACATCCATAAAAAAAATTAAATGATAAAATTCTAATTCTTCGAAAACTAGTTTATTTCACTACTCTAATGTAAAAAAAGGATTTCAAATTAATATTTTTATCCATTAAATGTTAGGCTATTTTTATGGTATCCAAATAATTGGAAATACCTATGATTTGTTTTTTTTATGATAATATTTTTCTGATGAAAATGGCATCCTTATAACAAAACTACTTGATTTTAATTCATGTGGTATTTTATTTCCTAAGATAAGTTGTAAAAAATGTCTTTATTATTAACAACCGATTTAAATAATATTTTTAAAAAATCCCAGTGCGAGTGTGTCTGCTTAATCTGAAATACCTGAGACGTAATTCACTAGGAAAAATATACAAACATGCATAATTTTGAAAGAATATAATGAATCAATATCCCGATTGTTTATTTCTTTACAAATATCATTTTAAATTTGATCTCAATATTATTTTTTTCCAGTAAGATAAAAATAATTGTTAATTATAATACAACAATATTACCATGGACACATAAGTCTAATATACACATCAATATAATTTTTGCACTATGTTCTCTTATAAATTCAATGAATTAGTTCGAATTAGTATTCAGCATAAAAACCACGTTTATCCACTCATCTTAAAACATTACTTGAAAAAAATACGCTTACTTTTTCCCTACTGCGTATCAGTTGATGCTTGCATAATTAACCCTTTCACTACTCGTAGTGACCATGCAGTCGCAATGTCGACCATTGGCAAGGCTCTACCATATCTGCTCCTATAAATTAACATAAATCCGTAAACCATGGGACGTTAGCAGGCGCCCGTGTCGCATCCCCATCTTTGCCTCTTCACTTCCCCCCAGACGCCCTCAGGTTCCTTATTGTATTGTCTTTCCGAGGCTAAACTCTACCGCTAAGCAGTGCCATACGTGGATGTTTCTAATAAAACTTTAACCCAATAATTATAAGATATGATAAAGAATTTATTTTAATAGATGATCAATGACGGACGGCTGTATTCTAATTTATGTAATAAAACTCTTGTCAAACAAATAATTCCTCTACTAATGCAAAATCTAATTTATTGATTGAATTGGCATTCACTTGGTAAAACTCCATTATAACACAGTGAAAAAAATAGCAATCTATTTTAGTTCAACAAAATATATTTTTTAAATATAGTTGATGGCTATTTCGAATCACGCCATCGTCAGAACTACGCTTAAACTAACATTTGCTTATCTATATATAGCTGTGTAGAAAAGGTACACAATACATCTTCTCTCCTGTTTTGACGACCTAGCTTGTTTCTTTCTCGCAATAAAACTAAAAATTGTAAATGAAACTAAAAAGGCGGCTTTATTAATAAGTTTACATATGGCACGGAAGTCCATTACAGAAACAAAGAAGCACCACGCAGGGGTTTAAGCAATGGCGATAGACATATCGTAGTTTGTTCGTTAAGAATCCTTTGTGATAGTTGAATTCTATTGATATCCAGCTGTTCCAAAGCCGTCATCCTGCGACCCTTACTACAAAGATGCAAACACTTAGGCGCTGAGTTTGAATTTATATTATGTGATTCCTTTATAACGTGATTTGCAAATTGTGAATCTGAACAGTAAAAAAACAATTATTAATAAAAACGATAGCCCAAAATTAAATTGATTCAGCATCTAGTAAATTCGCCATTTAGTTTTTGGAAAGATTCTCTTTCCCTAACACACTTCAGCTTGCATTTGTACGCAAAGACAGACGCTAATCACAGTGTTATTTGTTCCGGCATTTGCTTGCAAATATAACACCACTATTGTTTTAGCATTGAATATAAAATCTTGCTTAGCTGTAGACATCGTCTTATCTGCAACAAAAGGTGCAGTATTTAACTACGTCCAACACTAGTGACCATGTGATGTCACGTGTTGATGCTAGAGACCTTAACTCCGGTAGTATCGTACTTTTTATATACAATATATTACTTATCCCTTCTCCTCGTAATGAGCTCTCATTTCACTCTCAGATGAGTTCTATTTCGCCCTTGCCAAGAACGAATAGACTAGAATTTCTCAATATATTATACATAACATTCACTAATTCAATTATAACGCTTGCATAACATTAACATTCACAAAAGCTAATTTGAATTTCTTTATTTGTTCCATATCGAAGTCTTAATTTTCTATTCCCAGAAACATCGTTCAGCAACGAATAGGACGGCACTGTCTTTAGCCATCACTAAACAGCTTTGGACGGCATAAATCGCCGTAAATTAAGTAAGTTTTACATTTAAGAGATGTGAATCTTGGTCCCTCCAGCTTTCCGTGCACTTTTGTCTGTGTTTGTTGTCAACTTATTGGGTAACATTGTGCAGAGAAAGAGTTTAGTTATTTGTCAAATAGCGAATCGACAGTTAGATTTAGAAACTGACACAAAACGGATGGTAACTATGTAAAAAATAATCCAAATTAATCTTTCAATTAACTTTTTTACTTGTTTTTCCAATCTGTCAAAAAATATCATATTATTACATGGTTAGCATATTTTTTAATTACAAACTTATGTCAAAGAGTTTTTGAAAGAAGTGTAATTTTTTCCGTACAATAATAAAAGTTGAATAAGCGCAAAGATTATAGCAAAATGAAATAGTTTTTTTTTTTCAATAGTCGTGTTTTTAAAAATATTTAGCTTTTTAAATTATTGTAAGTACCCACAATATAGCATTAGACCGCAAATAAGTTTGCTCTCATTATATAAAATAAAATTAATAAACAACAAAATATATGTCATATTCATCCAATAAAAAAAATGTTTGCGCTTTGTGAAGCGATTAGAACGTTCTTTTTCACTTTTACACGAGTTTCCTACAAATAAAATCGCATCTTTAATTATTTCATTGTTTTAAATATTGTGTGATCTTTACAATTTATTTTTCAGTTATAAAAGATATTTAATATACACATTTAAATTGAATTTAACTAATATTTGATGTATTTTGTCAGCCCCAAAATATGTGTTATAATGTATCTAATATTTGCGGACAATTTTTAAAAAATAATTATTTTTAAGCTATGTGTAGGAATTTTACCCGTTAATTGCATTGTACATGCTTAGTTGATCTGGTTTATTATGAAATATGCTCATGAGGCAATATTAGGTACAGTTGATATTTGTTTGTTTCATTTGCTTTTTCATATCAGCGGACTGTAATGTCTCCCAGGACGATCATTAATGAGATGGAATTTCCCGGATTTGCTTTGTATATGTAACTGACAAGGTTTTTCTTTTTGTTAGGTTTTGGTATACTCTTTTCGTTTGTATATCAATCAGCAGGAGGAAAATATTTCAAAAATAATTTTATTAAATTATTTTACTAGAAAAAATTGGAAGGTTGTTAACCAAACAACACCTTAAAACAAACTTAGTGTTTCAAAAATTTAAATTTTTTTCTTGATAAAAAAAAAGTTTTTTATAGAAATTCAAAGCCGGGCTGAATCTCAACTAGCAACTACAATAATATTTTACCAAACATTGAAAATGCCTACTAAACAATTGAAACCAATTCTGTCTTAAAATATATTTTGTGTAAATTACTTAAATTCTTTTCTCTTATCTCCCACATGTATTTTTTAAATCTAATTTTAAAAAAAATCTAATTTGAAAAATTCACTCAGAATGTAAAATAAAATATGATTTTATGCTTAAAACAAAAATTATTATGAAACGTTTATCGTTGATTTTTTTTTCGATAAAATAGTCGTAGTGCACAGTGTCATAGTTACTTTATTTTAAATCAGTTTGTTTCGACCTTTAAAAACACTTTTTTTTAATTGTACCAACGCAACCATGTTGTTGTCATGTTTGATTATAATTTTGACATTAGTTTTTAAAAACACATTTGTTGACATAATAACTAAGCTTAAACGAAGATAGTTATTCTAAAATATAGATGCCATTAACAATGGTCACAATTACAGCTCAAATATTTCTTCAGAAAAGAGAGATTTTGTCTTCGCCTCATCACTAATCGGATCATACTTCAAAGGCTTGCCAAAAGACATACTGTTTATCATATTCACAGATTTAGTTTTATGACTCAGAATAAGATATGTTATTATATTAGAACGTACGCAGTTTAAGATTAGTTTTATGTGAATACCACAAAGCATATTACAGAAAAGATAGCGATCCACGATAAAATACTACAAATAGCTGGGTTATGAAATCGTGAATCCGCAAGCATATATTTCCATTTGGAACGTGAAAGCCCCGCAAAACGACACACGGGCCATAAATACTGTTGACAAAGAACAGAGACGTATAACGATACAGCCAGAGACGTGCTAATGACTCCCAAACACCAGATTGACACCATAAAGTTAGCATTCGTCCCTCTTCATCATCAAACCTCCTCGGCAAATGGCCTCTCTCTCCGGCAAAAAGTTAACATCTTAAGCTAACGTCAAACGATGCTAGGGACAATAAGACAAAGTTATCTTTATTATATTTTCGCGTCGCACTTAGCTTAGTGTATTTTTGTAATGGTTCTATATTTTTGAATTGTAAAAAGACTATGTCTGCAATACTAAAAATATTACAGGTGATCTGCAATACGGATTTTATACAAAGATATCATTCTAGCGAACACTTTAAAGTGTAAATAAGCCATATACGTCATGATTAATTACTGAATAAAAAAAATATTTTGTTTGTCAAGTAAAAAGAGTGCTAAAAATTCTTATTATTTAAATAATCAGCATAATTATCTTTTATCAGTGAAATTTTTCCCGATTTTCTTTTATAATAATCTGCACAATGTTTTAATCGTGAAAATAAAGCGGACACTTGTACAAAATAATATTTACTATATGTTTTCATGTTCTTATCAAATAATGAAAGTAATAAGGTCTTAAGTTAATATTAAATTTAATTAAATATTTTATTGAGTATACCTTATATTCTACCCGACAATTCAACTTTTCCAGTTACAGAACAGATTCTAAACTGCAATATTTTTTATGAATACATAATATTATAAATATTTGAAATGATTTGTTACATATTTCTTGAATTTTTACAAACGAAAAATAACTTGAGAGAGAACTGTATTTCTAATTATTTCTATGATGATTCATTGAAGATTATTAAATTAAAACAAAAAATGTTTCAACAGTTTCTATGAAAATTTTACGTGAAATAATAATATTTTGAATGATTTGATTCAACACCCGTCACGCTATCAATCTCGTTGAATCATTATTTTTTTCAATAAAACTGATATTGCTAAAGTTAATTTGTAAACATTATTGACATTGTTCAGATTGAGCTATCAAATAGCATGGAAAAATTCCATGTGTTGAAATTTTATGATAACAAACTCAATCCGCCAGTGACGGTATGAGAGCGATCGTTGATACTTTCCATCTGGCACTAACATAAGGCAATCAACACCCAAATTAATTACATATATATAATAGCAATAAGCTCAGTTTGATTTTTTATAAAAAGCTCATTAGCTCGTTATAATAGTACCCAATAAATAAGACTAACAGGAAGTTTACTTTTGTCTGGGGATTATTTAATATCTATGGGTAAAATTATTTAGATTCTGATTTTGCAATAAACTCATTTTTCAAATTGTGATACTTTAAAACTATAAATAACATATATATGTGTTTTGAAACTGTATCAATTATTTAATATGTGATAAAGTGTAATTCGACCAAAAAAATATTATGATAGAAAAAAATTGTAATGATCGTGTATAATAAATAAGACTGGGTTTTGTTTTCGTACGTGCCTAACACAACACAATTATTTAGGTATCAATTTTAATGCCAAATATTTACTTGAAAAAAGAAACGTAACAAAATATCTCAGCCACTGAAAGTATAGTTCAAATTCCATTTAGCATTTTTATTTATATCAATCAATGTTTTGATTCTCACCACTTGACTTGTTAAAACATAACGGATTTCGTAAAACTCGTGTAAAAATATTGCTATTAAGCAGCGATGAAAACAAAACACATTTGTTCGGCAGAAAATAAACAAGAGCTGTCGATTTTTTGAATGAAAAAGACTTTTTGTACTCAATCAATTACGACGTAGTATAGACAAAATGCACTCCGCTGCCCTCTATCGGTGTCAACGTCACCCACTACATGAAAATCAAACATTTTTCCAACTTTTAAAATGTCCATTTATCACTTTGCTACCAGCGTAATGCACTAACTTGCCTCACTTCATTCAATTAAGGCATTTTTTTGTAGGGCGGCATGTCGCTCTGCCGAGGGTAAACTTTTAGTTGATGTAAATATATTTACGGAACACATTCGTCGGGTTGTCAGATTTTACCTCTTACAATTCATTTTAAAACTTTTTCAACAAAATGCTCGCAAAAGATTTTTCAAATTTGAAATGAAAACTTTAAGTGAATAAAATTAGTGGCTTTACGTTTCCATTTCTTATTTTAATAATGTGTGTGTGTTAAATGTCTTTATTAAGCTTAAACTAATAATACGCATTTTGTTAAAAAGGTAATATTTATTTTTGTTAACATTAAGATTTATTTATATTTATTATATTTATAGCCTATCCGAAGCAAATGGATAGAGAATAATTGGCCAAAAGCATCAATGTTTCTACCTGTCGTGCGTGCGTCCATGCGAGAACAGATTACGATTTCTCCCATCATTACCAGATATCTTCCACAAAGCGAGCCTAAACAAATCAGGTGCATTTCTCATACAGTTAAACTCCATCGGATACAGTCTGGTTCCGTTGGGTTCTATCTAAAGTGAAAGCCAAAAACCATTCCAAGCTGAATGCATAGATGAAAGCTCCAGGCTACATTTTCAACTTCTTTTTTGTAAATAACCTTCGATAGGGACGCTCAGAATTTATGTAAATGTAAATAAAACAAGTTGTGATATATACACTATTTTTTTTTTCATTTATAAACATTATTTAGAGACATTGTATAGCATAAAGTCTTAATATAACGTCGTTCAAATGTTCATCGTGGCTTTGCTTGGTGGAACGATGACTTTGTCGCATAAGCCTGGATGAATTTGTTGAATGTCGTTTGTTATTTTGACTTTGAAAACCTCAATTGTTTGCGGTTTATTGGAAAAGACTTGCGGCTTAAGACAGCACCAAAGAAAGAATTCAAATGGGCTCAAATCGCTCGACCTCGGTGGGTAGTTTTGTGCCCTCTAATCGATCGTGCAGAATGTCATCCAAATTTGATACCTTTTATGGAAATTTTTCGTACTTTATTAAACAACTGAAAGAAAATTGAGATTTCAGTTTAAAAGACTTTTTGTCAGTCATTTTAATATTAGAAAATTATTTAAATGACTATTCCGTTAATTGAAATAAATTTATCTTTACAGTAAATTCTTCGTTATCAGGTTTAATTATAATAAAAATTTGGATTGTTTATTCAAAATATTATTTTTTATTTTTTTAGAAGTATCTTGAAGTAGCTCAATAATTCGACCATATTAAACACTTTTCAAATTTATTATTTATGAAAATAACGAATAACTTAAAAACAATAATTACACGCATTGAGAAAATCCTAGCAGTTAATACCGTCATTTATTACAACATTGTATTAACAAATTCTTTTCAAGAAGAAAAAAAAATATCACAACTTTTTCATTTGTATATATTTTGTAAAAATAATTGAATTGCTGTGGTTATAATTATTTTACCATTATTATGTTGTTATATGTCGTATATATCATTAATAAGATAATTCTTCTGTATGAGCCACACAAGCCAATTGAAAGAAACATATTTTTTTTTTAACTTAAATAAACATTTTGCATATAAAAAAACTTCCAAATACATTGAATGTGATAATTATTATAAACTGAGATATCAATTATATACATCATAACTATTCACATGCAAATCAAACATTCCATAAAAAATTGAACACATTTAAAAAAATATCGATGACATCCTAGATGTCGAAATTGACAGCCAGATTGCAGAAACAAATAAAAATGTCCCCTTTCTCCGCTTTTTTCTTAATATTATCGATGACCTGTCTGTACTGGCGTTTGTAATCTCTCATAGGAAATGAACGGTATATTTTTATGTTTATTTATGTACCAATTTCTTTTTTGAAACGAGGAAATAAAAATAACGAAAGGAAATAAAGATCACTCTTTCAGTTTTGACAATTTGAAAAATATTTATGTTGCCTACCCCCTTTCAGGTTTTCTTAAAATATCGACATGGTGTTTTTTTTTTATATATTTTCGATTTAATATTCAAGACGGTTTACCGATAGTATCTTGGAGCTCTACTTTATCAACTTAAAATTTAATTTGAAATATTATTCGTCTTCAGTTTTGATGTGGCTAATTTTTTTTTAAATTAATGGTACGCAAATCGAAATGTTTTTAGATAACAGAAAAAAGTCAGGATGTGCTTGAAGTAAGCCTACGCTACTAGATTATGTTTTAGTTAAAAATGTTTAAATACGTAAGCTTTTAACTCTGCATGACGGGTTTTAAATAACTCATGATTTTTGTCTTCGATTAACACACTTTTTGATACTTGATTATCAAAGAGATTAAGGAATGACTAATTGGCTTATAAATAATCGAATATAAAACGATGATATAACTTTGTTTCTTTAGTCCATTTTAAGTTTCCTACCCTATTTGAATAGATGTTTAGTGAATGGTATACAAATGATTTTCTAATATTAAAAATTGTCTGCTTTCACGCAGTGCCAGCATAAATGATATTTACTTGATTTCATTTGATGTCCAACAAAAAAATATGTTAAATTGCCTTTACCAATGTAGTATATACAATGACCAAGTTAATTACTAACTAACGCATTTTTTTTACCTAATACCTCTAGTACATAGTTAAAAGCCGATATAGAAAGTTTTATTATAAAGATAATAAAACGTGTAAACTTCGTGAAGCTATTTATTTTATTTATATTTATCATAAAAGGTAAAAGTGTATCTTCTCATTTATAAAATGGCTTAATATTGCAGTACACTAAGAAAATAAATCTACAACTATCTAAAATCTAATATATCCGGTTTTTAATACATAAATCATATATCTATCACTTTTTTTCAATTTACGGATGAATACTAACAATTTGAATAATAATTATAAAAATGTTACATAACATTCATAGAAATAAGTAATCGTTAAATTTTATTTATTATGTATACACGTTACACAAACTACAAATTATAAGATTATTGCTTTTGCAACGTCAAAAATATTTAAAATTTTATTATCAAAAAATCAAAAAGAATAACAAATGGATAGCAAAGAAGCTCACCAAGCAAGCTTGCGTAAAATCTTCTTTCATACATTAAAAAAAAGTATAAGAATACTTTTTTTTAATGTATGAAAGATTGTAATAATTAAAAATTCTTTATTCTTATTTAAATTAAGTATTCTTAATAGAGCCTAATTGTAAAAATAGCGTTCAACGTAGGGTCAAATAACTCTTGTTAAACATAAAAATTGATCAAAAATCAACATGACCATAATGAAATAAATATCATAAAAAACTGTAAATCTTTGCAAATGTATCGGGATAAAGCAACGATAACTGCTCGAATTCATTACCAAAAGTTGAAACTATCATATTAGTAGCTATTGTAATAACCGTTTTATAAATACTGAACTATCTGTTAAAGTCTTGGTAAATAAATATTTTTGCAAGGAATATTAAATAAAAAACAATTTGTGCCAAAGTGAAAATCTTGTTCTATCTACACATAATATCCGTATCTGTTCCCTATGTGGAACATATGGTGACAGCGTGGTACCTCTATGATTCCCTCACCCGCCAATTGCTTTTTATGTGACCCCAAAGAGTCAGCTTTGTTTGCCTCCTTTTCCAACCAGACTTGGTTGACTGTTGGGCAATATTATAATACATAAGATGTTTTTGGAGGAACCGGTGGAATATCGTTGGAAGAAGCAAAGAAACTTTTCATGTATATTTAAGCTTACAAGTGCATGTATAAATACATTCTTTTCTTTGTACAATTGGTTTATCAGCAAACTAAAAAAAAAAAAATTATTTTCATATAATTGAAAATTTTAAGAGATAGGAGTAAAGTTTCTCTCTCACAAAAAGATAATATATTATAACAAAGCCTTTTATTTAACTTAAATTCTTGTTTCATCATTTATTTGAGTTGTATGAAAATTGTGTTTCAAAATATGCGCAAAGAATAATTCAGTAAAAATGTTGAATTAGCATCTCAACAAAATTTATTGGACATGCGATATATTTCAAGCTGGCGTAAATATTTACATCGGATGCTTCTTTCCATCAATTTGAAAAGGCGTAAATATGGACGTTTATATATTTATGCGATATAACAATCGACAGGCGTTACTTCTTACACATTGCTTCTAATATGTGAAGTGGACATACATTGCAGATTTTAAAAGAGTGTACTAATTTAAAAGAAAAATTTCCCTTGTATTGAAAAGTTTGAAAATCCAAAGACTGGATTTTTTTTGATTTGCCTTTATTTTTGAAAATAATTACCAATTAAAAAAAATATATCATTATATTATTTGAATCATACATAAAATTTTATTCTATTGGTTGAATTGGCATTCACTTGGTAGCACTCCATTATAACACGGTGAAAAAAATAGCAATGTATTTTAGTTCTATCTATCTAGTAGTATCTAGTTTATTACCAAAATAGTTATGACGATGGTTGAGCCGAAATAACTATCAACTGTATCTTTAAAAAGATGTGTAGTACTAAAATACATTGCATTTCACCGTGTTAAATTTTATTCTTCTCGATCAACATTTTTACTGCTTTACGGTAGCAAATCATAGTACATAATTTATAATCAGAAAACCCGTATAAATGGATTTAAAATATACATTGGATAATGGGGATGTGGTAGTTTTATTTTGTTAATAACTTAGTGAGAAAATGGTGGAACTGACGAGATAATGTCTTTTTGAAAGGAATGCAAAAACTTTAAAAAATCGCAAGAAAGAATCATTAATTCAATATTTTTTATGCAGTGAATCTTCACATGTAAACAATCGCATAGTGTATGCTTTCATATAACGTTGTTATGTATAAAGATGGGGATGTTTTATTGTAATGTATTCAAGATCAATTCTCAACAAGTCAGATATTAATCCTTCAACGCAGTCATTAATTCGTCAAGAAGAGTTGGTGAAAATATAACAGTACAGCGTGATGTGTTGATTTATTTACATCGGAAAGAGTGACTATGTTTCGTATACACAAGTAAACTGACTTGATTCAATCAATCTTTTGTTTTTTTTTTAATTAAATTATATTTGATTCTCATCCACATTTCCAAATTCAAAATATAATATGATGTCTAGTATCTCTTTTTTAATTTATTTATAATTTTAACCATTTCCGTCGATTTGTTTTTTATATGACCATAATATGAAAAATATCTATTTTTCCTTATTGATTTTTACCGCTGGGTAGGTTTGATTCATTTCTTTTACAATTAATTTATATTCATTCATTTTTAAATATATTCTGAATATATTAACAAATAATCAAAATAATTCCAAATTCAAACCTACAAGTCCACATTCTAAGTATCAACTAAAAACAAAATATTATTTTTTGACAGTACCGAAAGATACTTACATTTTTTAGATATATGAAATTTATCGTGTGATTTAAGAAAAATAGTGAAACATTACAAAACTAATTTTTATTTTGAAATGCCTCTAAAAATATTTTTATTTTGTGCCAAATTTATTTCCATTACTAATATTGAAATCGGCTCGCATTAATATGATATATTGAGAATGGTCATTTGAATGCCATCGTCAAAAAGAAAAACAGATTTCATTTTTAAGCACTATTACTTTGATTATTGACAATATTAGAAGAGAGGAAAGACGATAATTTCAAAAATAAGTTTTTTAAAAGTTGTGCAACAAATGAAAAACGTTTAGTTTTACTGCCATCGAAACATTATTGTATCTCCCAACACGCCGAATTGCTTTCAACACAATTGAAATGCTTGTACCAGTGGTGCTTCTTTGATAAAAGTGACATTTAATTTAGTTACCGACGCGTGATTGAATCCATATCTAAAAGAGATTGATAGATATATTATCCGACATATTACTACTAGCGAACAGATATCTCCGGGATGTTCACGTGGAAAAAAAATGAAGATGTGTTGAAAATAACATGTCTTCCGCCTTACCAAAGCACAAGAAATTGAAAATATTATTCAACGAAAAAATTACAAAATGAAACATTCTAACATCAGCAAAAAATGACTTTCATCTTTAACAAAAATTACATGTACAGATGTCGTTGTACACTTTTTTTAATTTTACCAAACCCATAGCGAAATAAGAACATGGTATGTATCATTTTTAATTATTTTGTTATTAGTCTATAGTTGTATTCTTTTCGATGTAAATATTTTTATTGAAAAAACACAGTACGTATAATGTTTGTCACAATTTTCAATCTAAGCTACGATCCTGTTATCAGATCAGTTTGTGGAAGTAACGCTTGGCTAATTAATAGTATTTTATTAAAAACTTAGAATCAATATTCTCTTTGTTTAAAAGCTTAAGTCACTGAATTAACCTTTTGCACTCGAGCACTTTTTCGTACGTGCCTACCAGCAACTCGACGCGTTTTTTGCGAAAATCGTATTCGCTACATGAATCAAAATAATAAAAAAAAATACATATTAAATTAAAAAATATTTTTTTTTAATTTTTTCTATAAAATAGATATTTAATGGATATAATGTACATATTTTTATTTTATTTGGAATTATTCAATTTATGGTGTTTCATATAGCAATCGCTCACATGTAATCTCGGCTTATTTACGCAGGTCTCGCAAAACAGCCGTGTTTCCGATCTCCCGCCAGAAATTTTTATATTTGAACATACTACACAGCCCTTCTTAGTCCCTGAACGTAATCTTTCTTTCTAATTTATCTGCAAGAAGATCTTCTGTCGGAACAGTTAAAGTACGCACTCAGGATCCACCATGCATTTCGATGACAACACTTGATATTACGCAAGCCGACTATGTTTGGCTATGTTTTTTTATCATAAAATGACTCCCTAATGATTTGTTATTGTGATCTAGTTGAAATAAACATATAAAAAATGCTAAAAGCATACAATAAATGACTTTATAAACATGCCGCCACTGCGGCGGCATCCGAGTAATACGATAAACTTAGAATGCCGGCTCTATGGCGACATTCGAGTGCAAAGGGTTAAATTGAACAATTTCTAATCAAATGAATGTTAAAAATCACGAGCGTATATAAAACGGTCATAATATTCTAATAAAAAAGATAAACATATTTTATGAAATGTTTCATTTAAAAAAAAAAGATTATCACTAACTGGTGAATATGTATTAATTTGGAAATACTTCCTTTTACATATTTAACTATAAGTTACACTTTTTAAGTTATACATAAAAAGAAGTGGTCAAAAATTTGTTAATAGAGAAATATTACTTCATAATAAATATTTTTTTTTATTTTATCTTTGTTATCGCTTATAAAATTGGCATTTTTTGATTCTTTAAAATGACATCATATTAAATGTAAAATATTATTTAAATTGGCTTTTTTTCTAAATTTTAAGCATTGAGTGTTTCAAAATTAATAATTATATACCTTGTGACGGTAGTGAAAGTCGTAGAATTTTTATTGCACTGCCTAGCTAATCTGCTATAAATATTAATAACACATATTACTTGTCTCTTAAAACTAATTAAATACAATATTTATGTCGTAACACCTCGACTGTTCGGTTCATATGAATTATTATCTCTTCGCTTAAATTAACAATTTGAATTGAGTCTTCTTTTTGTCATATGACAATTGCCTTTAAAAATTCTATGCTTATTTATATTTCTTGAAATAAATATTTCAATATAAACTATGTTAAAATCATAGTCTCATGGGTATTATATGGTTGTACAAAAAATGTGCCAAAAATAAATATTTTACCTTCTGACAAATTATTAATACATAATTTAACACTGTTATTTGATGACAAGATGTGATAAGGTTTTGTTTTGTTCAAAATCGTCAGTTAAATACTTTCTCTTAAATAAATATATGACAAAAATTAAAACCACATTATTTATTTCAACATGATTTAAAATGTCAGAAGATATTCAAAAATAAAAAAAGCAGCTCTTACATATTAAGAGTATACATATGAGAGAGAGTATTGTTTATTTCTTGTCACAAATACTAGTAGAGAAAATTTTTATACTTTCGAGCATCAAGCATTACGTTTGCAGCAAATGAATCGGGATAAAATATATCCAGTAGATTTTGCGCGGGTACCTATTATTATAACAAATGTATTATGACGATAATTTAAAACCATTATAACCTGTCAATAATAATGAATTCCAGTTTTTTTTTCCAACTTTTAATCAACTGTTAATTTAATTTATTCATGCTTGTTTTCAAAATTGCTAATGATATGAAAAGAAAAGTCACTAATATCAATGAACGTTCATTACTGATATACCATTTATTATTTTAAAAGAATTATCCGGTGATTTAAATTCTTGATCTAAGGAACGAAATAGTCACGAAGGCTTCACAATTCATAAATAAATGTTAAAAAGACATTTGGTATGGACACCGTTTCGATAAATGTCAAGTTCAGATAA
Source organism: Himalopsyche japonica (assembly GCA_028555115.1). Lineage (NCBI taxonomy): Eukaryota > Metazoa > Arthropoda > Insecta > Trichoptera > Rhyacophilidae > Himalopsyche > Himalopsyche japonica. Next base: position 6,018,236 of record JAHFWJ010000430.1, read on the forward strand.
AGCGACATATACAACATAATATTGAATGCGCATAGCAAAGTAACATAATTTTAAAACGGAATAATTGGAATGTCACAATCTTCGCTTCCAATGTGAGACATCTCAAGAGAAGATTTTCTTTTAAAATTGCCTTTTTACTCAATTGCTCAGATTATGATTTTTGATGAAAATAAATAATATAATGGATAGAATTTGAACTTGGATTCGCCCAGGAGACCAGTTGTAATAGATAACGACTTTGACTACTGCACCACAGACAATATTTACGTTTGTATAATATTGTATATAAATTTTAATTTCCGCTTCTTTAATATGCGCCATTTATTTCAAATTGCAAAAAATAACTAGTAAAATTTTTACAGATTCTTACCGAGGCTTAATTAAGAGCTCAAAGAATGATGATAAATAAATGTGAAATGATTAACCTTTATTGAAGTCTTATTTTCTAAGTTCAATAATAAACAATGATGAATACACAATTCTTAGTGCACATCATTTCATTCTGCAAAAATTAAAATAATTAATATAGCTGGATGTTTGTTGTAAATTGTTGATTATTATTCTTCATTTAACATATTAAATAATAAATTATTAGCTGGGACGTTCAAAATAAATGCTTTATTCAAATGTGCATCAGGCGTCATTTAAAAAAACAGCAACCATTAATTATAAGATTATTAATTTTGTTTTTGCTTAGTGTTGTTCTGTTTTGAAATAATCACATGTTTCTAATACTTAATTCGTTTGATACACCCGGATAAAACTTAGCCATCATTTTGTCAATACTCTTCACCATTTTAAAAATTATCACAGTAGAAGAATTAAATTTGTAATAAAATACATGACGGGTAGACATTTTTGAATCACGAAAGGTTTAAATTGATTTTTTAAAAACAAAATATTTAATTGTAAAGTTTTTATATAAGTATGACATCCATGAGATTTTAACATACCATTTTGACAAAAATTATTAAATGATATGATACTAAACAAACTAAACAAAGTAAATATATGTTTCACGATTCAATTATTATTAACAAAGAACGAGACAATAAATTTCAAGCCAACTATTTTTCTGCGATCTAATAATATCATATCATATCATAATGTGATGTTAGAAAAGATCGTACAACCACATCTAAAAATTTATTAATAATGACAAAATTTGATGCGTTGATCAATTATAACAATCAGCACAATATGGTAAAATTGGATGTTAATTCATTATTTTTTCTTTGAAAACCTCCGGAATATTCCTATATCTTACAATAATTAGATCAAACATAGTCTTAGATTTATTACTATCTAAAGAATCTAATATTTCACGGTGAAAAAATAGCAATGTATTTTAGTTCTACAAAATTACATTAAATTAAAGAGTAATAAAATTAAAGAGTTCTACCAAGTGAATGCCAATTCAATCAATAAATCTAATATTTCCTATATATTGAATACTCTAAAAATCTCTAAAAGAATTTTTAACAGCATTTTTTCTTCAAGAAAGTAAATTAATAAATGAAGAAATATGCTTATTTCTACATCTATCATAGTTTTAAATATAGCGTTTATGACATGCATGTGAGCCTTATTTGTGGATTTCTGAAAACACCAAAGATATTTATGCAGCTAGCGTTTTCCTTGAGTTTCATCTTATTACTCTAATAATTTGATATCATCAGTCGACCGATCTGAACTATTTAAAAATTGGACATATTATTTTTATTTTATTAAAAATACAAACTCAACGGTTTTGTATTACTTACTGCCCCCGTAACACATGCGTCAGTCTGGCTTAAGTACGGTTTCATTCTGCAGTTTCGCATTGCATTGACCTGTCATAAAGTGCATTTGTGAAGTATGCAGTTCACACGCTTCACGCATGCCCTGTCACCTGTCAGACCTCACCTGTCACATATCACGCGTCACTTGTCACGCATCTAGTGACGGCGTGAGGTCACTTATTATAATAATAATTACATGCTCTGAATCTGATATGAAGTACAATAGCAATACGATAAACGAGCATTTATTTATTTTTATTTTTAGTTTCATTTGTAAATTATTAAAAAAACGAGTTTACTTTACATTATTTTTAAGTGATTACATGAAAATATGTTTTTGGACTATACTCGCAACCTATTCGAAGTTTAATCATTGGGTGGATTTATCTTATTGTAAAACTGGTTTTCATTAAAGTTATAACTTTTTGACGTACATCTTAATAAAATTCATAGATTGTTATTATTTAATACAAAGAAAAATATATGTATTGCGTCGAAAAACGGTTCAAAATATAAAGAAAAGATAGAGAGATTACGATTCAATGGCTGAATAGTGTAAAGAAAAATATCATAACACTGAAACCAGAATTGTATACATAAAATTGTGAGAATTAGTTAACGTTGATTGTGTGGTATTGGTTAAGACCATTAGTTGCAAAAAAATATGAGTGTCAGAAGATACGATAAAACAAGTTTCTATGCGTAAAATAAACTTGTCTGTGTACAGTTATTTTCTTTTAAATTTCAGGAGCGTGCCTTGAGAAGGAAACTCCATGTAAATTTTGAATACGATATATTTATACAGTAGCAAAATATATATTCGTTCACTTATTTCGTATTTTTGTTGTATCAAAATTTTCTCTGCTATTTTTGAATATGTTTGTACAGACTTTATTGGACTCGCAACGACGTATTTCGCAAATAAATAACTAATTGGTCTCTTACAAAATCCATCCTGAAAATAATAGAAATGGAAAATTATTTTCTACCGGAAAATTATACTGTATGGAACCGAATAACAAGATGACTGAATTAAGCATTTATTTTACTTGCATTCTACATTACGTTAAAAAAGATCACTTTTGATTTCAATTTTTGTGTATTGCTTTGTGCATTGCCTTAAGAAAACTTGATTTTTTTTTTTATATATCTGAAACGAAAAATATTTTTGTATCATCAGTAAGTTTAAGTTCAAGATGTTTGGTTGGATTAAAAAATACTTAAAAAAGTCTTTATCGTCGTATAAACCATAAATCCCACACAAACTTGACATATGTAGTCTCATTTATTCATTCGTTTTAAAAGAAAGTAAACACAAAAGTTTTCATCAAAACTAACAAAAATCTATCTCGAAATAAGATTCTGAAAATCCGGATACGGTGTGAGAGAGCCAGTAGGTACGAAATCGGAAAACAAGCAAGCTGTCTACTGCCGAGTAATTTGTTGCTGATCAAACGCGATGCGATGTCGCCGTGCGAACCGCCCCTTCCTAGTGCCTACCCTCAGAATTTAAAAATACTAACAGTTTGCCATCATGAAAAGTAGTCATCGTATATACAAGTTTGACACACGAGTGCATATTATTAAATTTCTAACTATTTAAAATTTTCTTTATAGCACATCCAGTTGGTTAATATTAAAAAACCATTAAAAAATTTCACCTACAAGAAAAATTATTATTTTTGTAAATTGATTAATAAGCTGAGTTAAATTATGTATATATATATATTCGATTTTTTTTCTATTTTTATAAAATACATTGACATAATTGGTTTGAATTACATCAATTTATCTTACCGTACACCATATATCCTATACCATAAACCCTATAACAACGAAATAAAAAAATGTGTGAGTAAAAAGAATGAATGTTAGCGACTTTTGTTTTTCTTATAAAAACATTAATAAATAAATTTTATATATGAATGATAATCATTATTTTAGTCTTTTTTTTAACCTCTGATTTTATGGACTACTCTCAAAAAATGGCAAACGACTAAACTAATGTATATACTGTATTCTAACAAAAAATTGAAATTCTCCTCGAGAAGTCGGCAGAATCTACACTGAGTGACAGAGATGTAGAGAATAAATATTTTGTGCATGTTTTTTTCTACATATTTTATATTGATATGTATACTTTATGATCTTTATTTTTTAAAATCATTATTACTTATTTTCAGTTGGCGAACTGTTCTTCAACATCATACTTCTCTTGGTACTGAGGACCGTCCGCCTTCAGTCTAGGAGTAGGTATAAAGAGTATATGCTATACATCACTCTTTGCTTTTATTCCGTCCTTATCTCCCAGGCTCACTTTTGGAGGTCAAGGAAGTCTTGTGGCAAGGGGTAATATTTGCTTCAGTAAGTAATTTAAAAAAAGTCATAAGCTGTGAAATTCAAAATTTTTTACACCGCAATTTAATGTTTGTATAGAATAAATTAATTAAAAAAATTACAATTGTAATATAAAATATTATCAAATGAAGTTCTTAGTTTGCATTTCGTGTATTTAAAAAAACAAGAGCATATAAAATTTTAATTGACTCGAATATTCACTATTTTTATTGTAAATTTTCGTTTATAATATACTAAAGAAAACAATAACATATATTTCTTTGAGAAAAAGATTCTTTCAAACTACAATTCTTTTCAACGATATCATTTTAAAAGTTTGATGCTTGACAGTTATGGTACGATTCTAATGTTTTGATAATATCATCAAACGTTTGACAGATGCGATTAATAACTCTATTTTAGTTTCATGTATAATTTATGAAAAGGCGGTCTGTTTTGTTGATAAAAAATATTATTATATACTTCATAATATGATGTTTTTCATCCTGCAAGATTATTAAGTTATTTCTATTAAATTAACGCTGGGTAACTGTTAGGACTAAAAACCATCGTAAGCAATTGGCTTTCTTACACACTATCTAATTGTAAGTTTTCTTTTCTGTAATACTATCATCGAAATATATCAAAGCATGTCACCGAACATACCCCAATCATGATAGTACAAGAGGCGTTCTGGGTGGTTTTCCATGAGGCCCCAGCGTGGCGACGGCGTCGCGGCGCTCAGCGTCAGAGTTCCTCGGCCGGCGCAGCACTAAATCACAGGATGGGCGTCAACAGTGCGCCATGTATCAATCAGTAGGCCGAGATTTATCGCCGCCGAGCTCAGAGATACAAAAATACTCCTTACTTTTACACTAGAAACTACTCTGCTAGATGTGTGCACAACTCACACAGCGCCGCCTGCCTTGCAAAACTATTTCGATGAAAGCCATTTCTAAATTTATATTCTGACATTTTAAAAAATACCCCAACGTACTTTCAAATTTATTGTAAAACAATATTATCATTTCAATGCTAAATAAAGTGTTATATCTTATAATAAAAAGAAATATTATCGATGTAATTTTATAGAATTTCAACAAATAATTGAAAAGTATTTAAAAAAAAATTAAATAATAAAACACATTTTTTAGTACGTATATCCACAATATATTTTTGATCAGGACCGGTTTCGCTCATCTCAGGCATTATCAACTGAATTATTGACAATTGATCAGTTGATAATGCTCGCGATGCGCGAAACCGGGAAAAACTAAAGTTGGTATGACATACTTGTTTCAAAACGACATACACCATGTAAAAGTTTAGTATTGATCGTCAAATGTTTGTAAAAAAAAAATATTGTATTTAATATCATTTTTTTGTGATTTAAATATTTACTTTGATAGTTTTGTAAGTAGTCATTTAAAAAAATGCTCATGAAATTATGAATTTGGAACATTATTCATATCTTAAAGTTTAATTTATAGCATTGGTGTATCCACGACTGCAATAGTGATTAAAATGACATTTAGCTTGGTAAAGTGTTGGTTAAATGAATAAGACTCTGCAAAATCTCATTCAAATGGATACCAAGTATTCATCACATTATATTTTTATTTATTATGATATGTGAGATCTTATACATACGCAAATGAAAAAGAAATATACACCTTTTTCACCGTGTGTGTTCAAAGTGACCGCTTAAAACTCTCGTCGTGTAACATTTTAAGAATACAAAATATCTGGTGCCTTGACTATTGGCTTCAATATACGACATGCATTTGAAGAATAAAACACACAATTGTAAGCAGTATATCAAGAATTTTATATTTAAAAAATCTGGACCGGTTTTGGTAGTCTAATAATGCTAATAAAAAAGTGTTTTTATAATTTAAATATTATGTTTTTTGACTAATTAGTCATTACCAACACTTAAAAATTGTAAAAGACATGCATTTTAATTACAACAATAAATTAAAATGTACATATCACCAGCCAATATACAATGATCATATAATTCTACTTATACAATCACCCGGAGATGAGAATTCAGGAGATAGGAATCAGATAGGAATTCTAAAACAATAAATTGTCCTTAAATTGATCATTAACTGTGTATAACGTTGAAGTGTAATTTATTGTAAAACATAAAGGTAATTTGAATGTGTACAACGTGTTTATTGTATCACCCTTAAGGCCACATAAACTTTGGCGAGATCTCACGTCGACAAGTAGGTAAGCTTTTATGTAACACTTATCCTCACCTGCGTCCTGGCTTGTCTATAAGTGTACCAAGGTATATTTACGCTCTTAAATATGAAGGATGCTTATTGCTATATAGGATGAGCTTTAAGCTCTTTCACAAAATTTTAAAAGGACCCATCAATACTTTGTTTCTAACTACTAAAATATTAAAGCACTCTTTATATATTTATATACTCAGTTTCAAAATATCAACTGGTTAAGGAAAACCATGACTGATAATGTTTTTTTTCATTATTGTTGCAGGTCAGGCCTAATGCGAATTTAGTTTACTTTATTGGTTTAATAAAAGTGTATTATTTTAATTTGTATCACCATTCAATTGTTATTCCGTTTTTATTCATTGACACTCATTTTAACTAAAATTATATCTTATATCTTAAAAATAAAACAGCACAAAAAATGTGGTTCTTATTAATATAAAAAATCATTACAGTAAAGCGTTTTACTGTCAAGTAATTGGGGAAGTATTACAGCATATAAATTATGACGTTGTGTTATTTTCTATAAAATATTTTGCCATTAATTTATGAATTTGATTAAAATAACATAATGTTGAGAGCATTTATTAGGTTTTTAGCATTTTTGACCCATATCTGTTTTTTTGTGCTTACATTATCAATTCTTGATCTTCTTCATTTATGCTAGAAAGCTTCTTTCAAATACATTAATATTTAATAATTTTATATTAACGGGCTATCGCTCGCACGATTAAAACTTACCTCAATGTATTGCGGTATTTTTACGCTGTTAAATATGAACGATGTACGTTTCGTATTCAAAGCATCCCTGCAAAGCTTTGGCCAGAGGTGCTTCCAAAACTCACCCACCGACCACTGTCTTCCGAAAAATTCAAACTGTTTTCTTTAAATACTTTGTAATAACCTCATCCAAGTTATGAAATCAAACAAGTCACAATAATAAATCAATCAAATACAAAAATACAATCACACTACAAACAGTATATTCAAATCCAGGATGTTTCAAAAATATTTGTCTTTCATTTTAGATATTTGTCTTCACCCATATATACTTTATAATTATAAATTCATGCTAAAGTTAAAAAAACAGTAAGAATATTTTTTTTTGCTAAAAGTACGATGAGATAAATAGCTTAATATTGCATTTACAGATCTTGCTAGTATATGAATTTAAACATCACTACAATAATTATCGTCCACTACAGACTTTGTAAAAATTTCAGTAGGATTAATTTTACTTACATAGATTCAAATAAATTTAATTTAACTAAAAATATCATGCGAATTAATTTGTCGCTATACAAACAGTTATAAATAAATATTTGTCTCTTTAGATGTTGAGTTTCATCTAGCGGATATCTCTAGCTACGAGTACTTAAAATTGTATTTTAAAAAAATAGTTAGAGTTGTTTAAGAACCACTGATATAGTTCATTTTCCCACACTTATTAGCGTTTGGTATCCATGGAAAGCAACTTCTCTTAATACTGCAACCCTTTATGAGATTTGAGACGCTCTGATTTTCGAGTTTGAATGCTTTGAGATTTGAGAAATTTTCGAGATTCAATGCTTTGTATCGGGCACCATTGATAGATTTTGCTCATCGCAATAACTGCATAGGGGTTCATTACACACATTCATATATGCATAGTCTATTGTATGGATGGCTTCTACATGCGACCAGAATACTTTGAAATGTTTTGAATATAGACAAAATCGATCTCTGACGAGTCTTTGAAACGATTTTATTTTTAAATTTTGATTGATTTTTATTACTTTAATTCTTAATAAATCGATTGATTCAAATAAATTATAAAGCTCACTCTATAAATTAAAAGTTTTCTCAAATCGAAATAATGTTTCTAAAATTCTTTAAGCCACGTCTGTGGATAACCCATAAGCTTGTTTCGGTATATAAAGAATTAAAATTAATTGATTGAATTGACTTTCACTTGGTAGAACTCCATTATAACACGGTAAAAAAATAGCAATGTATTTTAGTTCTATAAAATTATTTTTACAAATATAGTTGATAGCTATTTTGGCTCACGCCATCGTCAGAACTATGACGTAGTTCTGACGATGGCGTGAGCCGAAATAGCTATCAACTACATTCGTAAAAATAATTTTGTAGAACTAAAATTAAAATTAGCCTTTTTTGGGGTGATCTTAAATAGGAAAAAAGCACTAATTGAATGTGATTTTTTAGACGAATGAACTAAAAATGTAAACTAAACTATCTAAAAAAAAATTTTTTTAATTTATTTGTATCATCTGTATCAAAAACATAAATCTAGTTCAAATTATTTTACGTAATAACTATTAACAGACGACGCTTACACAATTTGTCGATAATAACTATTTTTTGATAAACTTTATGTCACATATCAAAATAGTTTTGCGCTTAATGTGAGTATTGTTCGAATTGGTAGGGAGTCTTGTATTAAAAGAACCATTTAATTATCTAATTTATAAGATTTATAATAAATATCAATTCAGTTAACGTAAGTTTTAATTATGCGTCTTGTCGCCTTATTACAGAACAATCCTTGGTTTCATAATAGAGATGGCGCGTGGAACGCAAACGACCGGCAGAAAGCCTCTGTGGAAAACACTAAACAGTATGATGCCGTCGCCCGGTGCCAGGGGGCCTGTCCTCCAAAGCACACGGCCGAAAGAAAGAAATAACACAAGACAAGTAAAATTAAAACCAAAACAAAGGCAATGAGTGCGGCGAAAGTGGGAGGAATAATAGGGATGACGCAAGAACAACTAAACGTAGTAGAATGTATTTACACAATGGCGAAGCCCCGGTTTGTTTGGACTGGAAACATAAAACAACAGATACACGTCAGTAAAGACCTCAATCCATGTACGTTTTACAACACATTTGAACTCATTTTTTTGTTTTTTTTTGTAGTTATTATTGGACATTTATCAATGATTAGAAGATCGGTCGATCTTTTCGAAAACAAAAATGATTTAATGATTCTATTGTAATACTCACCACGTACCTAACCTCAATGTTCACCTTTACGAGATTATACAATGAATAATGCAGGAACATGTTCTATAACGCTCTATGTTTAGAGGATTTTTTACGTAGGTATCTTTATAATACACCATAACAGTTATATCATTACGGTTTTTATGAAGTTTATCCAAAAATTATATACGATAAACTTTAAATACAATGCTTACTTAGAGTAAAAGCCTATTGAATTTGTTTTGTTTTGTTTTTGGTTGATCACTGTCATCAAAGATGCCAAACTACCATTTAATAATACAATTTCAATAAGATTATACAAATATCACTGTTATTTTTCACTCAGACACAGTAAAAAAGGTATGCTACATAATATTTAAATAAAACAATATTTTGACACTTTTAATTTCGCATATGACACTGAAACTCGCCTTTTCTCTGGAGGGATGAAAAACTGCTTAATAAATTAAGAAAATTGTGAATTTGAAAATGTTTGCAACGTTTTTTTCGCACCAAACTATTTTTCAAGGATTGATTGTATGATTACTTAAATTTGTTGAACGAAAAAAATATATATATAAACTTATATATAGCTTCGATTTATAATACTAAAATATTAAAATTTCACGCTCTCAAGTCATACTTGAATTATTTAACAGGCATAACAAACTAGTATCAACATTGCGGTCAATTTACAACGAATATGTCTTTTTCATGCTGCATGTATTTTTACTCTTCCAATAGTATATTTTACCCGAATATATACTATCCATATATTAATTTATGTCTTTTAACAATCTTATCTATCCATTTATTCTTTTTAAAATACTTACTTTTATTGCAAATTATCTGTATAGCCAATAATTAAGTGATTTTATTATAACATAATTCCTATATAGAAAGTTAAAACTTATAATAAAAATAATAATAATCCACTACCACGACTGAACATTCCGGAAAATAATTAAACGAATGAAAAGACATACACAAAGAGTGTACTGTAAAATTTCAATCGAGCAGTTTTTCTTAACACTGATTTACATTCTCAAAAATAAAAAAAAATACACGGCTGTGAAAAGTTTTGTCGAGCGTGTTTTATGCCAGAGGTTTTCAGGGAGGCTGGTAGTTTTAAAGCAGCCGGGGTGAGTCGAGGGGACGGTTGATGCGAGAGAAACTAGTCGCCGCTATAAATTAGGCAAAATGAAAGACAAATCGTGGTCTGCAGCGGTGATTAAGGATTGCGGACTTTGCAAGAGCGTCAACCATTGAAAAATGCACTGCACTATGAAAGATTGGCTTCCTTTAGCAAGTACCAAGTGTGCACTAAGGCTTTGTTAGTGTTAATGTTGTCCTTTTATTTTTTCATGTTTGGGCGATGAAGGTTTTTTCTGAATAAAAAGAAATAAACATCGCTTTGAAAGTGAAATACTCCCACAGCGGTCTATCGAGAGTCGAGTATTACTTTACATTTTCTATTTCAGTATCGTTTTTTATTGGAGATTCATAGATTACAGTTATTGAACAAAGAAATATATATACATTTTTAAGAAGATATATTATTACATACGATTTTTAATATATCAAAATTATTAAAATAATCAAGAAATAGGTTTCTTTAGTGCTTTTTAAAAAGTGTATTTTTGGAAATAAAATTAGAAATTCAAAATAAATTTGAAAAAAAACATGACAAAAATGCTATTTTTTTTAAAACACTTTATTTGTAGTACAAATATAGGGAATTTTTAATAAGAAATATAAGAACCAAAGGACAAATATTTCTTGGACATAATTGTTCACGGCTGTATTTCCAAAAATACGCATAATTTCAGTTTTTGTAATTCGGCAATATAACTATTGTAGAAAACTATTGTATTAAAAACTTTGGACCGAAAATTCAATCATTATTTTTAATTTTAAATCTAAAGATGTACACTAATTTTTTTTATATAGTATCCTTTAGTAGTTTTAAATAGAGACACACATTTCAAAAGTTTTTTACTAATTAATATAATATATGTTATCATGTCAGTATACTTACCGCATACTACCTAGTAAAAATACATAATTAAAATCAAGAATTTTTTCCACAACGTTTCCGCTGCAGCTTAACGCTACTGCCTAATTATTTTTTAGACGAGCTTTGCTAATAAAGTGTCTCCGCACATTGCAAGCTACGGAGTTTTTGCTTTTTTTAATTACACTCCCAAAACGTAGAAGTTCATTTTGTTTTCTACTTAAAGAGCTTGACGAATAGCAAATACAAAACAAGTCATTCTTTTTAAGAATGCTCTTTGAAACTTCTGCGATTTCTTTTTTTAAACAGCATAAATTGAATTATAATTATGGATACACATATTACAGTTTATTAAGATAATTTAATATTTTATTTTACTTTATTTAAATTTAATTTAATTGAAAAGGTTTTAAAAAACAGATTTTTCTTCTCAATTTTTTAAAAGGCCTTAATTCTGACGTGTTTTTTCAAAGTTATACTCAATATAAACATTAAATAATTGCAAAAATCTGATACGTAATAAATTCTTAAATAAAAATTATCATTGTTTTCATTTGAATACATATTTTACAGTATAGTTTAGTATTTAATAGCTTTTCTTTCATTATTTTTTATATAAATGCTTTTTATATTGTTCTTAGATTTTGTCTTGTATGATTTAATAAAATTGTATTATTTATATTACCTCAAGATATTTTACTTAGCTGATTAAAGCTAGAAAACTTTTTTTTCTTATTTAATATAATAAAAACGAATAATCTTTTTTAAATTGGCGAAAAAATCATCATAAACATCCAAACTTACGATGTTCAACTAAATATTACTTTTTTCTTTTTTTGATGGATATTAAACTTGACCGGACTTGAACCCAGATATTATAAAAAAATTACGGACAGTAGTCTGAATATTCTATATATGAATTTATATAGTTCTAATGTCGTTAAAAAAGTTTGTAAACACACAAGTTTCTATCTAGTGAAATAAAAAAGTCTTTATAATGCACGGCGTGGTCTGTCACACAACACTCTTCCATTTCTTTTAGAACAAATCGACGCGAGGAGTTATTTCCCAGGACATAACGTTAATAGTCCAATACACGGCCAAGATGTTAGTTGGTACCTCTATTAAATTTTATCGTGATACCTCCCGAGGCGTCCCTTCATATCGCGTCCAATATGATATTGCAATATTTCAGAAATGTCTTATAATGATGGCTCCTATACGTGTCTTGCTTGTAATCATTCGAATCGAAAGCGATAAGAAATTGTGCCTTGTTTTTTCAAAAAAAAATATATACAACATCCTTATTTGAAAAAATGCTGCAAGATTAAAAGATTTATTTATATTTAACACTAGATATTTTGACTATTCAAACTTGAATAATTATAATTATATAAATTGATATTTAAACTAGCGAACCATTAACCCGTATACTGAGTTATCAATAAAGAAATTTGGTAACACTCAACGTAGCTCAGATAAAAAAAAAACGAAAAAAAAACACTTGATACTATCACTTTGTCTAAATGCCACCTGTCTTACCTGGCCACCATATTTTCTCAATAAACTTAATTCAAGTGTGAAATTTAAAATGAGAGTAAAATTTTTATAATGCTCTATCTATCTATCGCTCTTCTCTGAGAAATTATATGTGTGCTGCGTTAAAAATACACTGACTGAAGGATATATTTAGTCATATACAATATAATAATTATTGTGCACTTTAAATATAATTTTGATATTATAATCATAATTTTTAATATTCTTTCACTCTATCAATTAGCAAAATTTGTTTGGACAGATATTTAAAGAAATGTTTGTAAATTAATCGTACTATGAAATATGTATGTATGAGTTTTCCATAATATTTATGAACCAGTTTAAAACGACATAAAAAGTAGTACTTTAAAAAACATTTCTACTTCTGAAAGTCGGAAAAAGTCATAAAAGTAGCATTAATATGTAAACCATATAATTTACCTATTTTTCACACAAAAGATTTCAATTGTATTTTATACTTTTCATATTGCATGGCCGTCCGATTGCATCCGGTCATTCTCTCGCAAACCACCGTCTTCTCCCGACCACCTTCCGCCCACTTCGCCGCCCTAATCACGGCCGATGAGCATGCACGTCACGCGTCACTCACCGCCAGGATTCCGACATACGTCGTCGGGCCCCGGGGTCCAGTCGGACGGTGGTTTTGTAGGGCGGTAACCGTTCTTAAGGCGGAGGGGGTAGGCGAAATGCTGTCTCTATGGTGACCACTGAAATATAGAGAAGGTCGACGAATTACGATATTGACATGATGGTATTTTTCATCCTTAATTATATATAATGACCACAACTCCTCAAAATATTTATTGAAACATTGCTGTGTTAAAAAAAAAGTTGATTGTATCGTATATACTCTTATATGTATATTTATTTGGGACACGGTGAAAAAAATAGCAATGTATTTTAGTTCTACAATATTATTTTTAACAAATATAGTTGATAGCTATTTCGGCTCACGCCATCGTCAGAACTATACTATAGAACTATTATTTGTTCTCATAGATTCATATTTATTCTAGATAAACTCTTTTTATTTTTATTAAATACTCTTACTATTTTCACCCATTTCTTACGCTAAAGAGACTATACTTTTATCTATAATTTAAGCTTACTTGCGTTTATCTTTCATACAAAAACTTCCATGCGGCGAACCTTGGGGTCATGAAATTAGCTTAATTTGGAATGTTGATTCGAATGAAAGTTTTATTTTCATTTTGCTTCGACCTTTAGTCACCAAATATTATTCTAAATAACCAAAATATTATTCAAAGTTTTGGTAAAGATGGTACTAAAAATATTTTTAAAATAAATTTATTATAATAATATATATTTTAGTTTCTTGGCTGCTTACTCTAACTTTATTTCACATTTATTTCTGTTTAAAACTGTTTTTTAATGTTTAAATAACGTGCATTATTTAATTATCATTTTAAGTTTTATTTTATGAATTAAATATAATTGGTAAGTAATGAAAGTTTGAAAAATCATGAAAATCACATTAATAAATTAAATCAATTCTATATGTGCTAATTTTTCATTTAGGTAATTTTACAACTAAGTGTTATTGCAAACACATGCTTGCCGTTTAATTAAAAAATATAATTCATTTCGCCTTATCATTTTCAGATTTCAAATGATCTAATACAGATTTTCTACCAACCAGCCCTTCTCATTTACCTTTATACGTGAACTCTGATTTCTCTGAAGACAGGTCATGACAAGTATTTGAAGGAACAGGTATTGTGGGGTGAGAAAATATGAGGTTAAAGAGGGTGAAGAAAAGAGTGGGAGTCAAGAGGGTTGAAGACTAAGAGATGGGAATGGTTTCCCGCGACCATAACACCATCGGCGCCCTCCACTTCTTTCCACTTTTCTGCTTTGCTACTCACTGCACGAACCACTGGAAGGCTCGTCAAGAAATAACGAGTCAAAAATTAAAATAAAATTATTAACAGTAATTAAATATATATAAAAACGATTGAGTTTTCCCTTATTGTATGACCAGTTCACTGTGACAGTTTATTTCATGCCAATCAATGTATTTACGATTCCATTTTTGTTTATAATCTGACTTTAAAACATTCCAGCATATTGATTTATCTTTGTTTATTATATAAATTGTTAATACACTATTTATAACCTGTCTGTTGATTTTATTAAATGTGTAACAAGTTGCATATATTAATAGTACTATATTTTCATTGTTGTATATTGTGGGCCTTATTATATTTTTAAATAATTTGTCTTTATTATTGACGTTATTTTTACATATATATATGATAATAATTCAACTCTCTTTGAAATTAGTATTGTTCAATTTATAAATAATAAATATTATATTTTATTGTATCTCTGCAAAAAAAAACATTATTTTCTAAGTAAATAGACAACATATTAAATTAGTTAATTTTTTCTAAATAATCAAAATGTCGATTAGATGCAATTGATGGATAATTATTACCATTCACTTACTTTAGTATAACAGTATATCCGCAGCAAATTGAAATATTTAATGTTTACCTATAATGAAAATGTGTTCGTCCACCGCTGCTGTATAACGTTGCTGTCAGTCAGTCAATCAAAGTGGCTCGCCCCGCCTTGTCCAGGGTCTTTTTGAAGAACACGATTCTGCTTTATATTTTTAAAATATTTTTGTATTTATCTCGAGTAGACAAAATACGGAAACCCAATTGAATAAATTTAAAATGCAGCATAATAGAACCAGAAAAAATTTCAACTTTTTTCAATAATGTGATTTTTTTAAATCATTGCAATAATTTATTTTGACCTAGTCGATCATTTATTTATTCTAAGTAGTAAATTAGTAACAGTGAATAATTACATGGCTGAAATAAGGAGTTGAAAAAGAATTGTATTTGCCTACGTCTTTATGAATATCAAAAAAAGTCAGTTAAATTCATCTTACTTGAGATACTATGAAATATTATACATAAATATATTTTTGGTGTTCAATATGTTTAAACAATAAGATATCATAAATATATGTTGTATTTTATTGAATAGAAAATATTTATATTCGAGTTTTAATAAATACCCTGTATTCTTAAAAAGAAGCTCAGACTTATCGATCTGTTTAATACATATTGGCAATACTGTACACTGTTCCACTCTTACCTCTGTCTTACTCTAACTGTCACGTCATACGGCAAGATAAAATAATATAAAATAGCTTTGTACAATGAATCAAATAGTTTTCTCCTATGGTGAGAAAAAATCTCTCGTTCATTGATATTATATTAACTCAAGCAGACGAATCTTTCAAAACGACTACATTCATCAAAGTATCTACTTTTTAATCGATTGCTGCGTTTGTCCATTCATTGTATCCATGGGTATAGTGCCTTTAATAATATTAATAATTAATATTTATTTATTTTAAGGTGTTGTAGTGTTTCAATTATCTCACATGTGTTTAATCTTATCTAGGGTGTGTTTTGATCAAATTATAAAATTTAAAAAAAAACTTTTCTTTAAAAGTAAAAAGGATTATGAAATTACAAATCGGCAACCTTTAATACATTAAAATATTGCAAACAGGGTACTTGCTATTGAATAAAAAACCAATTTATATATATATACTACTTCTCAAAAAATTACAAACTTCCCATTATCAATAATGGCGGAATTCTCATTTTGGCTTTGTATAAGTCGAAATAAATTTGTAGCTAGTTAAATTTCTCTGCGATCTTATTACTGAGAAGATGTTTAAATAATATACATTTAACAAAAGATTCTTTCCCATAAATTTCTAATTCTTTTAAGACGAAATATGTATTTTCCGTAACAACTTTGGCAACCAAAACATGAGAATAAAAAGGTTTTTTTAAACAAATTCTTACGGGTGTGGTGATTCCATTGTGGTATCAACTGATTTCAAAGTTCGATAAAAAAAATATTAATTAAATTAATTTAATAAATAAAATTATATTAATTAAATTTTGCAATCAAAAGGTTTTCCGTATAAATACATGTGTATTTGAATCAGAACAGAAAACACATTAAAAATAAAATATTATATTTTATAAACATTATCAACTAGTTTTACTGGTATCAAAAATTAAACTTCAGTCGAGTCTCATGTCAAAGATAAATTAACATAAATAAACATCATGATAGTTTTGTTTGATGTATTAATTTTTTTAACTGAATATATGTTTTTTCATTTATAATTCATGTTATATAAGCTTTTCTGTCAGTTAATGCAATCGAATTGAAAACGTAGTATATTAAACTTGTAAAATTCATTTTCAATCAATAACTATCTAAACATTTTGTTGCCAGTACGATACCAAATATATCACAACCCCTTTGAACGAATGCCTATAGACAATCATGCGACCAACATATTAGACCCACAGACGGTGGAAAGGATACTTTCTCAATTAATTAGAGACGTGAATGCGATGTGGCTAACGGTTGAAAGCATGTGACTCAAGTAGATTCGACTTAACAGTAGCGCGGATAATTTGAGAAAATAGTTTTTATTATATTGTATACCTGACATAATTATTTTGGAGATGATTCAATACAAAAAAAAATCATGGTGACTTTTAGTACCACGATTATTTTTGCAATCCTATTCATGGAGTCTCACCATAAATGAAATGTTCAATTTCACGAATAATTTACAATAATATTATTTATTTTGTATTGAACTTATTTTATTTTTATTTACAGCTGATATGTCAAATTTGTATGTTCAGTAATCCAAACTCTTCAAATTTAAAAAAAAAAAAAATTTTCCTACATTTACTTGATAGCATCTTTTAGTTTTACCAAATACACTATTTATACAATCCCGAACTCCGTAGTTGCATACAATGCAGGAAAACATCTTAATATTGCTCTATAATCATTGAAGTAACAGGAAGCTACATGGGCTATTCCTTGATCTCCATACTCATCACGAAATCAAACTAATGCATTCCAAAAGTACGACACAAGTCCAGATTGACTTTTTAGTTGTTTTGTCTTTTTACATTGATAATTAACTAGCAAAATATCTTATTTATGTTTCTTATGTTTTCACAACACTATGACCGAGTATGTATGGTGTTAACAATTTATATAATAGTAACGCCACTGTTGACCTGTTTGCTCGACCTGTAACATTTATCGGACACTCAACCTGCTTCCTAGACTCCCACTGAAGGAAGAAGCAAAAGGGGACTACTATGTCAATTTGTTAAATTAAAAGAAGACGATTCTAGTAGAAACATTTTCACTCAATATGAAAGCAGAATTAACGTTCATACTCACTTGCAACTTGCATCTCTTGTAGCTGGGACAGATCATAAAAAATATGACAAATCTCAAAATGAGAAAATTCTCTATACATTATTTTTATTATATTTACCATTTCTTATTTTGCCTTCTTTTAAAAGCGAACTGTTTTAAAGTGTAATGATGTCTATATCATTTATATTGATAAATATCGAATACGCACAAATAGTTGTAAGTAGCTTTTTTCTTTCCTTTTAATATTGTAAAATAATGATTGAATCTGATAAAAAAGCCGATTTGTCAAATAAAGAAAGTCACTTCTTAATAAAATTGTGAGCAGTATTCATTTCGCCGGTAAAGCGTTTTTTGGCAATAATATAAAATTTAAATAATACAGACTTTTTAATGTACTATACTAAATATTGATGTAAAGAAACGATAATTTCTTTAAAATACTGTTATGATAATCACATTGACTCCATAATTGCAGCATAATTAATTTAAGATATATTATCAATTACAAATTCTCATATGCAATATATAATCTGGAATTTAGTTTTTTCAAAATAATCTTTTTGATATTTTTAGCATAATGTAAACATGTGATTTTAAATAAAGTGACATAACTTATATATTCATACTTCATTGATTTTGACAAGATTGAATTTGAATAACAAGAAATGACATTTATGGACAAGACAAGTTCTTCTGTATTTCCATGCAATTTTACATTTTCAAGGATTGCTTTATTGCAAATCGACAAGTCGATCGTGAATGATTCGTTGAAAAGCCCATAATACTATAATGAAAAATTTCATGGGTGAAATTATTATGACTTCACTAAACCGCATGCAATAAAAAATTCGGAATTTCTTCGCGCATGAAATAATAAAATCTCTTTAAAGGTTTTCTATTTCATTTTTATTGTGTACGAAAAGTTTCCGGAAAAATTTCATATTATTATCACACCAGTTGGTACAAAACAACTTACGTTGATATTGAATGAAATTTCAAATCATTATTTTTGATTTTGTATCACTTTATTAAAATTTCTCGCTGCCAAATCTCAGTTTCAAAAGAAAACAGTCCAAGGATCAGTTTTTATTTTAATTGAATTATAACAATGCCACAAAAAGTTCTTGATTTTATGTAAAATTTTTGTTTTAATTTATAATCTGAATTACGCCAATTCGTCAACAGAAGGATCCCAAAAAATATTTCGAAAACGGACTTTTCACAATTGAATATTCTATCAAAATAAATAAATATGATTGTTTAGCTTATTACAAAATTAATTTTAATTAACAAAATTACGCCAAATAATTGTTATCCCACTTTTCTACGACAGATTGGTAAAATCTAGCCTAATGATAATTTTATGTGCATGAAATATATATATATATTTAAAACAAATTCCAAAATTATACAAAAGCCATAAAATAATACATTTGACCGAAAGTTGTTCAATTCATAAATGGTATTAATTTTCAATAAATAACATATAGTTAAGAATATTTTAATATCTTTAAAGTACACAATGCTAGTTTTATTTCTGCAGCAGTTTTACTCATAGTGCATTTAAATATTATGTAACCATTTTTATGGGACAATAGAGGACTGAATTAATGCCTAATATTTTTCAGTCTGGTTGAATAATCGTCAAATTTAATTTGTGTTTTAAGTGGGATTTTCTCTGCAAGTGAATGGGAAATGCATTATCATTAGGGTACACGTGTTGCATTCGTTATTTCCCATTTAAAATCGAATGACTAAAATAAAAATAGAGCTATCAATATGCACGCAACCGATTTCAGTCTATGCCTCTTTTTATTCTGCCACCGTGATGGCTTTATATGCACTCTTTCAGTGATATACAACCCCATTAAACTCGTTCAACCAACACTGAAATTATTCTATCCAAAATAATTAATAAACATAGTAAAATATTTTCAGGACATGACGAATATGTTAGTGAAAATAAAACAACAAGTAAATCTATACACAAAAATAAAAGTACTTTAAATAGTACGTCTTAAATTAGTAGTTGTATAACTTAGTCAAAACAATATTTGATCTAGCAAATATCTTGGTAACACGACAACTATATATTATATATTTATGTATGTATATCAATTATTTCTTCTCGGAATATAAATCTTATGCACTTCCAGTGAAGTCGTCCACAGACACCCACGAGAGTAATTAATTATTGAATAGCTTAATATCTGTATTTTTATTTTAATTACTATCTCTTCCGGTATTTTTGTCACGATTACAAAAATGTTAATATGTCATACCCCATAATTTGTTTTATTATTTCTTCTTATTCATTAGTATAGTGAAAGAGCGTGTTATCCAATAATTTGAAAACGAACATGTTGATGATATATGAATATTCACAGGTCAGAATGCGAAAACAACGCATTTCAAACGATTATTTCAAATTATTTTAAATAATGTATTTTATGAAAAAAAGAATAAGTGAATTGTCTTATGACTAACAACAATCTGTCACTATCAAAAAATGAAATACTTTGTTAATCACATTTTAGTTAGGCAGTATGCAAAAAATATTAATGAGAATCGGTCTTTTAACACCCTTTTTATATCTCAAAATTGTGGCCACAATTTGGTATTGTTAATTTCAAAATTAGATGTTTCGAACTTTTAATATATATATATATATATATTGGTCGTAAGGTAAATATCACCTTTGAGTTCTTTAAAATGAAAAAAGAAATGTTGATCACTTTCTGTAGTATTATACCAAACTTTCTTTCCTAGACTTTTAACTGAATTCTGCTTTGTTGTTTTTGCATATAAAATTATTTTTCGTCAGAAACAAAAAAAGAAGCATGAAGTACTTGTGTACATGTTTTTTCATATTTGTTTTTCAGTGTAATTGGTTTGTATTTTTAAATATTGAGAAGAGAAAAGTTTAATATTCAATTGGCTGATTGTCAGATTTGACCCACGCCTGCCGACTGGCTGCTACAAGCGGAGAGTTAATACAAATTTATTGAAACGATAAAAACGCAGCTTTACGGTGCATTTTTATGCGACTGTTTACTCGATATGCGACCGCTATACCCGACATGACATTTGATCGCCATACTAAGTTAAGATTCTTGAGGGTTGACTAACTCGCTTTACTAATAGTTTATATATATGTTTTGATGTAACATGATTAATTTTGACCGAGAATAGAAGACAAATTAAATAAATAAATTTATATCTAATAACACGAGCAATAAATTCTTCGTCGCTCAGTATCCATTTTATGGTAACATACCAATGAAAAATTAAGCGAGTAGAGATTCACAAAAAAATACTTATACTTACTAAAATTTCGCAAATAATTCAATATTTCTATTTAAAAGAATCATTTTATGAAAGAAAAAGATTAATTAATACGATGTTCTAAAAAATAAATATAAGTTTATTTTTAACGTAAAAAATAATTTACAGCACAAACTAATTGGTCTTATTGCTGAATTACAATCATTGGTCTATATTTGTTTGCATAGTCAAATAAATTGTAATTTCGATGTTACGTTGTTTGATGTTTGAATTGTGTTGATGAAAAAAAAAAAAAAACAGGGGGAGGCCTTCATCCAGCAGTGGATCGACCCCGGCTGATGATGATGATGATGATATATATCAATATATATATTCGCAGATCGCATTATGAAGAAATGTTTGTCATAATACATTTACGATTATACATGAATATTTGTTTAGCTTATATAATATTAATATTATGCATCCAATATTCGTTAATAAGATAAGCGACAACATTTCATTTGGGAAATATTTGATATTTGGTGTTATTTGTTTAGTAGAAAAACCCTCTTTCCAAATTCACATTTAAATATATATATTTATACATATTGTAGTATGATTATTGTATTTTTTTTTAATGTTCCAAATATATAATTGCAATCAGTTGATTATGTACACCAGCTGATGAAACTTAATCTTAATTATTTAATGTTAAGATTGTGATTAAAATCCGTAAGATTTTATTGGATATTATAATATTTACCAAGTATTTTCGTTAAGTAATTGAAAATATAAATAATCAATATAATGCACATTTTTTTAGCATAGTTTTTTTCATTTCAACAAAATAAATCAATCAATTATTAATTCTATCAAATCAATGGTACATTAGCTAATTATTAAAAGCATATAATAATTTTATAATTTTGTATTACGGGTAAATTGTGAACTACGACACGAATCCGCTAGAACCAGTTGTTCAGGTATTACACAAAGAGCTGACTGACTAATCAACACTCTTTCATACAAAATAGACATTTCAATATTCAATTTAATTAATATGAGCGATATCTAACAATTTTCAAAAAAAAAATATTTGTAAATACATGTTTAAAATTCGTTTTATATATATCATCTATACAAAAAAAGAATTATATTTTGACAAAAAAATGACGGAAATATTTTTTATTACCCAATCCAATTTATTTAAAAATACATTTAATACATCTGTGTACTTAATCATATGATAAAATTTAAGGAATCGTCATCGCACAATTGACTACATGACGTTGAACAGCATTAAACTAAATTCCATTTTATTGTTTTCATATAACATTTTAAGAAATCGCTCCCAACAGAAGCTTTTCTTTAAGAAACACGTGTTACTCAACTGCTCAGCGTTTCTCACTTTAAAAAGTGAATATGAAAAAATAAACAGACTTAATAAGTCTACTATTTTAAACGTTTTCGTCTTAAGCAAATTATTTCATTGAATTGAAACTAACTCATAGAATCCGGATGATTCTCCTTTTTCTTTATACAAGTTTTCAATGTGTATGAAGTTATAATTAATTCTTTTTCATCATGGCTTTTAGCAGATAAAAAAACATAATAATAATATAAATATAAGAATTATAAAAACTTTCCCCGTAATTACCATTGAGATTTGCGGAACGTCCCAAAATCGATTTGAGTTTGAAGGGCTTTAAGAATTTATTATCGTTATTCTTCAATACAATATTATAATCTTTGTACAATAATGACCGATATTTTACATTAAACTTTTTATGCGACCGAATTATTGATATACTGCCATCACTCATATTTTGTTAATACGACTATACGAGGTGATTTCCTGCTCAGAGTGTGCATTCTTAAACAGTTAACTATGTAGTCCCGATAAAGTGTTGCCACCAGCATCCGAGTGACGTCACAGGTAGGGTAATGCAACGTCAGAACGGGTTTACATAATGGATACTTGACCATACGTTTCCACGCCTCAAGCTGTGCATTTCCTTGGCACTTCCGCTATGTCTTGTGAATGTATCCATTTGTATCGTTTAACATTATGGCATTGTTGCACCATTTTGCACAAATACGAATTTTTATTTTTGTTATATCAATAATGACATAAAGAGACACCCCTTAATACACTCATGTATGACATTCTGAAGTTTCTTTGAAGATCATTAAGTAAAATGTTTTCTTATAGCAAAGTTGGCAAAATGCTTTTTAGTTTCATAATCTGTTTAATTTTAGATATCGACAGTTTTATGGATTTTCAACATGAAATTCTTAAACTATTAGTTTTGTCAACAAAGCTTCAACGATTGTAGTATTGTATGTACGAAACATTGAAAAAAACGAATTTGAATTTATTTATGAAGCAATTATGACCATTGTGAATACTTGAAGGATAAAACGATTTCCTTTAATAAAACATTTGATAACAATAACTTTTTCGATAATCTTACGTGCATCATACCGCAGAAAAGTATTATTTTAATTATAAATTGGTACAATGACGGCGAATGGTTATAGCCGCTTTTAACGTAATTGTTCATGACAGCAAAAACATAAAAAAATCAAGAAATGAAGGAATTAAGAAATCAGTTTGATAAATTTGGTGGCAAGATGTAATACTTTTAACATATCTTCGTGACGAATAAAGTTGCAACTCAAATATTTATTGACATTTTATAATGTTCAATTTGGAATTTTGGATCACATTATTGTGGCAGAAAAATGAAAACGTGGAAAAAAACAACAGTTATATTCATTTGCCATCATAGTAGCGAATTTTTTTTTTTTTTTAAATCAACAACAACTATATAAACAATTTTGAGTATATTATTAAAATAATCAATGAATACACAAGTTTCATTAATTAATTTGCGATAGAAATGACCAGTTTTACTTTCTTAGACTAAATTTTTACGTTAAATATAGCAACCTTATCTTATTTTCTCGTCTTACACTTCATCATTCAGAAAAATGTTTTTTTCCAACGTTCAACCCTTCCATCTGAAGTGTAAATAATTTTAAGCTTTGAAAAGTCCAGCTCATCATAAAGGCCATTTATTTCACAGTTTCACTGGCACCTCCAAAGTTTTACTCCGCATTTTTTTTATGAACCAACGTGAACTGCGTCCAGACCTCGTGTGACAGAAATCTTCTAATAAGCATTATAAACATATAAAATTATTTGTTAAATGATGAAAAAAATATAATGATGTTAGCTGTACACATAACTAAATACTTTCACTGAACCTTCTCAGAAACTATTCTCAACAAAATATGTAACATAGATAGGAAATTTTTTTTTCAAGCTTTACAATGTGTATTTGACCATATATCGTAAACACAGGCTAAAATCACTGTTTGAAACTGTAAAGAAAATTTTTTATTGACTTCAATAAATATTATTTTTTAGATATGTTCGTCTTTTTATAGTTTAAATATAACTTACTTGTGGCAGTTAAAATTTATGAATCGACCACAATTCATTACAATTATTATCGCGAAGTAGAAAATTGCTTGTCGATTTATGCTTATTATAAAAATCGAGTATATTATATGTAAAAATTTGAATGTAGACAGAAAACAATTTAATGTTTACGTAGATTAAGTAATTTATAGTCAATATTTGAAACTTCTTGATAAAAACCATCAGTTTTTATAAATAAAATGCAATTAATTTTTCAGTTTAGGTGAACTAGTCTATTTATTCACTTCCGATCACTTGCTTTTAAAATACGGGAAATAATTCGTTTTGTTTTTGACTGGTGCGTTTGATACGGCGAATTTATCACAGAACGCTAAGCAATTATTATTATTTGTTGTTTTATCAGGAAAATGAACGTT
This sequence comes from Himalopsyche japonica, assembly GCA_028555115.1. Taxonomy (NCBI): domain Eukaryota; kingdom Metazoa; phylum Arthropoda; class Insecta; order Trichoptera; family Rhyacophilidae; genus Himalopsyche; species Himalopsyche japonica. Next base: position 6,043,546 of record JAHFWJ010000430.1, read on the forward strand.
CGTTTCATTCCGATTTATGAATGAAAAGAGAACTTTTGATGCATTGCCTTTCTGTATGAAGCTGAAATTAAAGCACTCGGTTTGATGATAACTGATTAAGATCGGCGAATTGAAATTGAAATATACAATAAATAAATTATTTTATTATATCAATTTTGACAACATTACAAATACACCCAGTCCTTTTTTTACGCGATAAATTGGTTCCAGAAAAAGGCGCATAAAAAAAATCGCGTAAGAAAATGATTTCACTCAATTGCATTATATTTCTTTTCATACCCTAAAACATAAATTCGCATAATATCCGATACACTTGTCAACATTCGGCAATTGTATGTGTATTTAAAAAAATGGAATGCTTTACAAAATTAAGTTTTAAAAACATACATATTTTTTTATTAAAAAAAAATGAAATGTACATGTCATATATAAATGTTTTCTTTAAAACAAATTTGGGGACAAAATCGGGTAAAAACGAGTGAAGCGCGTAAAAAAATGTAGCGCTGCCCTCCAAAAAAATCGCGTATAATCGAATTGGCGTAAAAAAAGGACTGGGTGTAATACATAAAGTAGAAAATTTGAATTCCTACAGCTTTGTACAATTCCACATTTTTTGTCACTAACGACCCGGGTTTCGCCTTTCGGCACTGACAATCGTCAGTTCTGTTGCATCCGTGTGATAGAATGCCTGAAGATGCCGAAAGGCGAAACCCGGTTCGTTAGTGACAAAACATGAGGTATCGTACAAAGTTCTAACAATTAAAATTTGATATTGAAATTCCATCAAGCATCTTCAGTCGATAAATTAATACATAGAGAATAAATATTACATTTCCCGACTAATATTTTGTGTCTACAAATCTTATAGATCTGTATAAACCGAATGTTTTCAAGCCAATATAAATTATTTGTGCTATGTCCGATTTTGGTTATTTAAAAAAAACTTACTTTTTACACGTTTATTTTGTTAAATAAACTTTTGACTTTCTTAATGAAAAAAAAAATACTTTCTTTGATAAACTTAATTAGTTGTAATTTTTTATTGAGATCAACAGTTATAGTAATGGTGGTATATAATAACACTAAATGATTTTTCATTATTTAAATATATTTATTTATTGGAAGTATCTTAAATCAAGAGATTGTGTTATACTTACACCATTCAACTTATCCGGATGCAAATTGAAAAAGTACTCTACGTGTCATTCAATTGATGCACTACATCTCAAATGAAAAATTTCTTAACCTTTTGAATCAGGCGAGGTGTCAGTCGATACGGTGCGACTGGGGTCCGGGGTGGATGGATGGAATAGGGTGGCATGCAGGATAAGAGGGAGGCAGCAGAAGAATGCAACTGCAAGTGAGAGGGAGACAGTGTGATTGCTTTCAGTCTCTCGTCACCTTTCAACTGCCTGCGGGTCATCCCCTCTCCCTTCGTCTTCCTGCTTCCTTCACTCAAAGCCTTGTTCCCGATAGAAAAGTGCATGCCTGGGAACTCCACAGGAAAGGGGGACCTGGGGTGGGTCGCACATAAGAACTCGCTCTGTGGAACGGTTCTAGAACGAAGCGCCGAAACTATGCAAAATATAAATACTTCATTCCACAGATAGCCACTCGTCATCACATGATATCTAGTAATGATGACAATTAAAAATTCGTTGCGAATAAAATTGGTTGCAATTATATATTTATATTACAACAATTTTGCAATTAGTTGAAATGTTCCCATAAATCAAACTTCAAATAAAATAATATTACATTCTTTATACTTTGATGAATGAAAAAAAAAACACAAATAAGTGAATTTGAATTGTTACAACTTTGTCTTTTGGTCAGTTCTGTTGCATCCGTCTGATAGAATGCCTGAAGATGCCGAAAGGTGAAACCCGGGTCGTTAGTGACAAAACTAGTGAGTCGTACAAAATTTTAGCAATTCAAATTTGATATTGAAATTCCAATAAGCACTTTCAGTCGATATCATAAATTATACAAATTGGTAACAGTAAACTGGGGGCGACTTAACACTATTTTACTCTTTGAAGGATTTTAGGCTGTTCATTTTTTTTCTGAAAAACACGGAATTTAAAGTGCCAATATTTATTTTTTAGTGTCGATATTAAAAAGTATTTCTCAGGAAGAGAAAAAAATTACATGTTGCTCAAAGTTTAAGTAAAAGAAAAAGCATGGTGTCATTATTCAATAACTTAATTGTTGTGTGAATTATGAAAAAGTCACTAAGTAAGGGAAGGTATTACGTAAGGGAGAAATTTTGATGATTTGTGATATAAATCGACGCAGGGCCGCCCGCTTTCATTTCAGGTCATAGGCGGACTTGAGCAAAAGCTTTGGTGGGCCAGTAGTTAGAGGAGGGGGCGGGAAAACGCCAGCACAACGTCTCTCGACAGTCGACGACACAAGACGAGATGCGGCGAGTGACAGGTCTCCTCCCGCCGTCGCTAATCGATAGAAGCTGGCCCCTGTGACGTCACACGTCCTGAAGGTGGGCGAACGGAGCCGAACCGGGCGGCTGACCCACCTCGGACGACGTGACGGGGCATATTACTTGTAGACAGTGTGCACCTGCTGAGTGCAACGGAATCCAAACTGCATAATAGAAATGCCAGGAAAATGTCACTCGCTTGGCGCAGCAGTAAAAAAGTTTTTACGGCTGCCGTGCACTTAATTTTTTACACTGTATACTTTTATAGCATTTTAAAAAACCTGCTAGAAATTCTACGCACACCTTAATTGATAATTCTAAAATCCTGGTAAATAGCAAATTGCCTATTCATTTTTTTTAAATACGATATAAATTATAAATACAATAAAAAGTTACATCAAGTCTTATGACAACATGCATTTTATAGCTTTTTATAAAAGAACAATTAATTAGTACCAATATGATTTCAGTTGGAGATCAAATTTGCCGAATAAATATAATAGTGTCTTGATATAAATAAAGACAGTATATTGATTGAATTGGTATTTACTTGGTAGAACTTCACTATAACACGGTGAAAAAACAGTATTTCATAATTCAAAATGTATGGTAATAATTAAGAATTTGACTTGTTTTAAAATTAAATGTGCTTAGTGCCACTTAGATTCAACCCTTCTACAAATATTCATAAAATAACAAAGTATTCAATGTAAAAATTCACTAATTAGTATTTAAGCTCTTGCTCTCGGAAATGATTTTTATTGTGTTTTTGTGTATATAAATATTAAATGTAACATATTATTATATCATTAAGTAATATTAATACTTGTTTGTGTTATGTTATACGCCTAATTATCAACAATTAGAGTAAAGCTCGAATCAAATTCATTGATAAAAACGTAATAACTATTAACTTTCAATTAAAATAACGCCATAAGGAAAACTAAACCACCTGGCAACTAAGAGAATAAATTAAGTAAATGTTTTTTGAACAAAAACAAAAATATTTCGTTTTCCACTGTTGATTGAGAAAATATTTAATTTTGCTAAATAGCCTTCAACAAAAAATTTTTGATGAACTTTAGAAAACTTTGCGACTACGCTGATTATTAATCAAAGAAATTGTCATTTTCACATAACACTGTTATTCTGTTATTTTTTTCTATGTTCAATACTATTTGAACGATCATATAATTACATTTTTGTTATTTTTGGTTCATATTTTTATTTGATGAACGGATTTTAATCTCGAAATCTTCAAATAGAATACTCGCTTACATCAAACACATTTAATGGGCAAACAAAATGTAGGCATATTCAAAACGATTTACCGTCAAGTTCAAGAGAATATCGAGAGAAAATTCTGAGGGTGCGGTATGAATTAAGGGTGAAAGATGAGAAAGGGTATGGGAATTATTGAATAAGAAGAACGAGATACGCTTCGTGGATTATTTCTGATTTATTTTGTGAAACAATTACAAAAATTTCTACATTTTAGTATACTTAATTACATATTAAGTGTTGACTGTCGCTTCTTGATGTAAGGCATAATATTTTTTCATTTTTAATTTGTATAATATCAACTGTTAATGCTTTCGACGAGCGAAACCGGTCCTGAATTTAAACTACATTTTTTTAAATAGTACTAAAAATATGTTATTATTTTTTAAAATACTTTATATTACTAACCAAAAATTCTTAAGATTAGTAAAAAAGTTAAATACATAATAAAAATTAAAGGTCCACATTAATTTATTTAGATTTCAATTATTTAAAATGCTCTCGTTTTATATTGTATCTATAAAATACGACAAAATTCAACAATGAACATCACATGTAGAAAAAAATCTGCTATTTCAATTATGTTTTGTATTTTTATATAGCTATCTATGTGTGCAATAGTTAAAAAAATTGGAATCACAACTAATGTTGTTAATTATATCCTCTTTTCTATCGACCGATTGTAAGGGTCGACGGGTGATCTCAACCCTCCCGAGACAGTCGTTGTGCAGTACTAGTGTTGCCCTCAGACCAATACTCCCACCCCCAAAACATCGCGATGGGGTCTACTTAAAGCACCACGCTTTTATTGCCCTTAAAAATGAAATTATTGTCGGCTAGGCGCGTTTTTAAATTAAAAACAAAACAAATAAATATCCGTTGTTGTTTCCCTCAAAGTTTTCTACACACGATTAAGAAAATATTTCATGCAGTTAAAAGTTTAGTAATATACAACATTTAAGATTCAAATACAATTATTTTATTTTTCCATTCATAAAGCAGTAAAAATATTTCTTATTATATTACAACCAATTTACATTATAATATCATCATAATTCGATTGTATTAAAATAAAAAAAACATTATAATTTTGCTTTCCTGAAATAATATTCTATAGTAACAAAATGGTCAAATACTAAATTGATGTTTTACAATCATTTACAAGGTTCATAAAAAGATGTATACATTTGTTTAAAAAAATATTTTATTTCTGTTTGACTTAAATATTTCGTTGTATTTTAAGTATGAAACTATTTAAAGCGGTTGTTATTACATATTCACAATAATTTTGAAGTAAAGCTTGTTCAACATAAAATTTAAGTTTCTTAATATTTTGTTGCTTATAAATATGATGTTATTTAATCACCTTATTGAATACAGTATTTGGACCTTTAATGATTTTTTAAAGATAATAGAAAAGCAAGTATCCTTCATTTGATTTATGAGTGCGCTTTGAAAGCATCGCCTCTCATTTATTTACATCAAAATTGAAGATAAGAAAATATTTTTTTCTACAAATAAAGCCATTAACTCGAATATATATTATACCGAAAGGAGTGAGCAAAGCCACTTACAACCGCCCACCCTTTTCAGGAATTTTTAAATACGGCTACCCCTCTCCCATTCCGTCGGTAGTATCAACCCCCGATGAACCTAGCAATGCCTTCAGCACAGACAGATAAGTACCAGGCGCAGAGGAGAGCGAAGGAGACTCATGAAACCTGTCAGACGTATGATGGACGGCATCACATAAAACTGACGAGTTGACTCCGGCTAGAATGGCTCTGTGGAGCCCACTATATCACTTTTATTACACACCATCTTCATTTTCATATTTCATATTTGCATTTTCTCTTTGGGTTGCGGGTGGAACTGAGCAAAATGTCTCTCAGAATCGTCGTCAGGGGCGCGCGGGGGAGGTTAAGATTCAGCGAAAGCATGGACATATTTCCAACTTAAAAAATAAAGCGCAAAAACAGAAATATTTCCCTACTATCAATAGGCAAACCATAAACATAAACTGTTGATTTGAGATTAATCTGTCTGCTACTTATATTCAAAATTTAATTAATACTGAAATTAAACACATTTTACTTAATTATTTTTAAAAATAATTACAACGTTGTGTGTGTGTATAATACATTCAACAATTTTATTTCTGTTTTTCAAAAAAATGTGTGTGATCAGTAGAATCAGTTGACCAAAAATGAAATGTATATACGTTGAATTCATCAACACAGGTCATGTTAACTTGTTAATATCACGCTGTTTTATTATTATATTGAAAAGCTTCGGTGAACTACTTTACTGAAAGCTTGTATCGTAAAGTTTTTCTTATTTGCTTTAAATCATTTATTGGTATATGAATGGAATAGAAGTATTTCCTTATCAGTAATAACATCATTATTATTTTTTACTTTCAGAATTTTATAATAATCATTGAAATAAAACAAGTCTTCAACACATTTTATAAAAATAAAAATGTCAATTGAATAATATAATTTGCTGACAGAACAAATATTAATGCCGAGTTAAATATTAAAAAAATGTTTTAGTAGAAAATATATCAACCTTGTTCTCCAAGGAACGAAAAATAACCAAAGTAACAGGAAAATGAATACATTTGTTATGAATAACTTGGACAATATGCTATGAAACAAAATTATCAATAAACAAAATTAGAAAAAAATTAGCAGCGGGCGCCTTTTTCTTTTTCCTCTCTCATCCGCTGATCCATTCTCGTTCCTCCCTCTCCTGTTATAAATCAACCGGTTTATGGCTAATTAGGCCTTTGTGCTTCGGATGTTTTGGGTGGTGATGTTGCGCGAAGCTCTTTCGGGGGGCCTGGCCTCTCGTGGGGAGGGGTGCACGGGGGTTTATGGGGATCCCCGAGATGATATCGGCCACGGGGGATGGATATTGTTCTAAGCTCCTTGTTTCGAGTGCCATTTCGGATGATAGGAGAACTCACAACTCGGAACTCGGCCCTTGGTATATCAAACAAAAGAGTTTTTTCTGCCTCATTGGATATGTGAAATACTTACGTATTGGGAGTGGCAGAGTTATTATATAATATAAAATCACAATAGTACCGTTATTGACTTATTAAAATAAGGACGTATTAAAATAAATATTCTTTGAATATCTTTTATTTTTTTGTCTAATTAATAAAATTATTCTGTTTCCTGAGTTGTAGCAAGTAGAGATTTGTTTGAACCTAACTGTATTTTTTTGTTTATACTTTCAAAATAACATACAAGAGAGTTGAAAGCACAAAAACAAAACTGAGCTTATCAAAAAGTAAACACTTTATTATCTTAAAATTCAATTATATTCTATTGAAAATGAAGATTTAGGAGATTCGGGATCCAAAAACGAAACTACAAAAAACTGTTTTGAGGTAAATATGCATTTTTTATAAGTCGAACATAGCCCTTAGTCGTGTAGCATAATAAATATTTCTTAACAATGGGAAATAACAGGTGTATTTTTAAATTTTAAATCAAATAACATTTAAAAAAATCAATATTTCTAATGTCGGTATGCTTTACAGCTTTAAAAATGCTGTTATTTTAATTAATAAAATACAGCTTTCGTAATAATAAAATCCGTTATTTTTTTTTTTACTTTTGTAATTATGTCAATATCTCCCTAAGCCTCTGAACATTCGTTCATTTCAGTAAAATTATTTCCTTTAATGTTCATAAAACTATCTTAAATAGTTGATAATTGGTGATAAAAAAATCTAGAAAGTTATTCGCTTTATATATCGTATTAAGTAATTAAAATAGAAACGACACCTTAGATGTTTAAATTTTATTTTCTTAGTAAAAGATATAAATTCAATCCCTGTCCTGCATCAATTTGAAAATCAAACTCATACAAACTCATACGTAAAACACTTTATGACTTGGGTTATTTTTACTGTTAATGTGACATGGATTCAATAGCGACTTAAATCACTAACACACTAAAATCTAAGCATTTATTATTATACGACTGACGAAACAACGTTAATGACATATTAAGAGTGGAAATAATTTATTTTTATTCATAACTGACATCTATGTTTTTCAGAAAGTATACAAATAACCTATTTTAGCTCACTATTTTATATAACTAAAAAATAATAATTTAGTCGAATATTAAATTAAATTTTCCATGACACGCTGTTTTTTTTCAGAATATTTCTTAAAAGAAATTAATTTTTCGAATGCCTTTTGAAATTCTGATTGAAAAAATATTATCAAAGTAGGAAAGTGAATTTAAAACAAAAACAGATTTTAACAAAGTAATCCTTTGAGGTTCAAAGGTCACTATTAAATTTAAGCGACGTTTCCTGTGCTTCGAACACTTGTAGAAGAAAGCTGGCAAACAAAAGCTCCGCAATATTTTGTTCTCAACAAAACAATAACTGGAAAGTAGCAGAGCAAATATGTCGTTTGACGCTAGGCAAGAAACGTTCTGATAAAGAATACTGATAATATTTTTTCCTATCCGATATATTTATACCATAATATATATAAGTAGTTTATTCGCCTTCTTATTTTAAATGATTATATCTAACTGTAATCTTTTTCAGATATGAGCTTATATTCAGAAGCAAAAAATATCCGACAACGGTAAAAAGTTATGATAACAGATACAATAACTGTGAAAATATATAGTGTTTACATTTTAACGATAACCATTAAATAGAATTTTCATACTATAGTTATAATTATATTAAGTTATAACTATTTATGCATTGATTAAAATATTATAGCTAACCTGCGAAAGGGTGATCATTTTTTTTCCTACTTTTTCTAAGCGAGATGACATAATATGTTAAATGAAAAAAATCAAATCATGACATTTTTAAATAATACATTAGTAACTTTAATATTTAAAACTGTTTTTTTTAGCAGTTTTATGTGCAAATTTGTTATAAATACTGGCATACTATGAGAACCCAAGGGTAAGAGACATATATATAATATTGCCAACACATTCAAATTGATATAAAAATAGCAAAACTCAGAAGATACTTTTATAATAATTAATTTGACGACGTCCAACATGACGAAAGCAAAATTGCCTAGCTGATAGATTGATACGATTCTGTAAATACGGTCTAGAAAGCACAATAAATTTACTGCATCCCGTTAATTTATACCTTTTTATTCATATCTTTTCTGAAAAGATTGGCTACAACGAAATTTTGTTCGTTGTGTTTTCTTTTGAAATGGCTCATTAAGATACTTGAACATCGGACACTAATCACACACAACTGTTGTTATTTTATGTATTATTGCAATATCAATATTTGAATAAATATAGAGGTTTACTGTTTTCATCAAATCATAGTTAAGATCACGCGAAATCTGAATGATTTAAAAGAACATGAACGAATAGTACAGGATGGTTAAAGAAATCTGGCAGAAAGGGTCTCCAACACCCTAAGCGCATTATTCCGTACAGCAATATTACACTTGCTAATATGTATCTACTGCTTTGCGTACTTACGTACCTCATTTAAAATTGCAGACTTCAGCGTTAGGTAAGTCTGTCGTCTGCTTTTGCTATCACACCTTCTCTTTTTGATTTTCACAATTACACGTGCTATGGTTGCTGGTGAGGGGACGTGTGTGTATGTGTGATTTTAATGTGTCGGCTCCCATTGACACATAACAGAAGTAACGTTTTTATGATGAAATAAAATATTGAAAAAAAGAGTTAATGTTACACAGAACTATCCAAAATATATCTAATTCACTTAAAAGATAAATACCCTTTGCTGAATGAAATTTTGAAACCTTTTCTCGTCAAAAAGAAAAACTCAACAGTTTTGAACGAGTTAATATTCTTTCAAATATGATCAAACAATCTAAACAGTGCATTTAAATAATTATAATATTCGAACATTTTTCTTTGTACAGATCATGAATAATATTATCTTTTTTTGTAATTTTATCTTTGAGGGTTTCATACATAATGCTGTTTGAAGAAAGAACAAACCATAAATTTTAAACATAATTAATTATGACTAAAATTCATTGACTACATAGCTATTTTTTTAGAGAAAATAAAATAACAAATTGAAACCTACGTTTGTTTAATTATCGACTGAAATCAAATTTATGTTATGGAAAACCGTTTGATTTTAATGTTAATCAAATGTGTATTAAATTATCTCCCTCTGTCTCGCAATAGCGAGCAACAGGACTCAACGAGTCTCTGGCTTTTGCTTTCTGATGAACATCGTGTATACTGGCCATAAAAGCTATAAAGAACAAGGGTTTTGCAAAATAAGGGTAGGTGGTGCCAACAGCCAGGACCGACGCTGTATCACCGATATCAAAACTCAATCAGGGCTCTGTAAAATTTTAATTGATTTCCCTAAAAACGCTTTTTAAACTATAGATTTATTGTTTTTCATTTCAATATTCAAAGAGCAAAATTATTTTTCATCTTTTTGGATTTTCCTAAATTATTGTATAACCCTCAATTCAAAACACATTATATAATTTATATCACATATAACATTTGTCATATGCCTACGGATAACTTGTAATATTTAAGAAAAATAAATATCTCCACCACAAAATTTAATGTAAAACTAATGTTATTTTAACTATATTTATTGGAATCAAAAATCTTTTAAATTGCGAATCAACAATCTCTTGAAATTCTTTAAAAATGATCTTTCTTAAGCTTCAATCTATTATTTTCGTTTGATAACACTATTGCATAACTCACAATCAATAAAGTGAATATATGAAAAAAAAACTACTTAGTGTAATATGGAAATCGTTATGAATGACCGTCGTGATCAGTTCGTAAATTTTACAAATTGTTTCCTTGTCAACACTTTTGGCCCACAGATGTGTCTCATTAACAAAATGATTTTTAAAAAATGATAAAAAATATTTATATTAATAACCGTTTATGAAAGATCACTCGACAATAAATAGTTACTGACGAATGATAAATGACCACCAACCCGTTATTATAAGCATCTGCATGTTGAAACATTAAGAAATACCCCATTTTCAGGAATCTCTGAATTATGTTAACAGCAAGCTTTTTTTAAATAATTCTTGTTTAGACTGAGCCAGGGTTTTATAATTATTATTGCGTCGTTTTTTGTTTGATATAAATATAAAATTTTACTTTTCGCCTACAAAGCTATTAAATACAAAGTTTGTTGAACGGTACAGAAAATAATGGCACGCACAAATTAAAAAAAAAACTATAATACCCTTTAAGTCACCATTATTTTTATCATAAAACAACTATCAATTATTATTAAAACAGTTTTAAATATATCTATATCGATATTTTTTGATTAAGCCAAAGGAATTTACAGTAGAGAATATAATTGATAAAAATTTTGATTTCATTAAAAAAATATTTTCTTTATTTTTTCACTTAAAACGATCAGATATAAAACCATTTTTATCGAAAAGTTCATTTAGAAAAGATACTTTTATGTATCTCTTTATTCAATACATAATTTAATTTTATTCAAAATTCATACCACGCCAAATTTATTTAAAAAAAAAAGCTTTCGTGTGAAATAAATGCCGCATTAATGCCGTTACATATAAAATATAGTAGTAATTAAATGTCGATATAATTAAAAATATAATTAAAATCATTGACCACAACAATATATTTATACAATTTTAATGACAATATTTGGTGAAATTGGTATTAGATATTGGCACATTACGTTGTTATTACTTCTAATACAACCTTATCCTCTACAAAGCCTAAACAAACTTAGCACCCTGGTAAAGTTCCACTTATCTTTTTTCAGGTCGCACTGAAAAATAGCCATTTCATGAAAGCTCCGCGCGAAAAGGGTAACCGGTCTTAATATTTGTTTTTCAGATGGAAATTATTTTTGAGGGCGCGCAAACAAAGAAGCGGGGAAGAGTGTAGATGCCGAGATTACTCAATATGCTCGGCTTTTATACCCTCTATGAACTTTTCTTAACTTGACTCAAACGATATTGTGTTTAAAAGTCTTTCAATGTTATCTACTTTGTTTTTTTTTTATTTTTCATATTCTGATCATTAGCAGACGTGATGATATTTCAAGTGTCATTGAAAATTGCTAATACAAAGTGAAAGAAAAAATAGCAAAATTCGTTAAATTTTAAGATTTTAAATTTTTTTTAATAAGCTTAATTCAAAAACTTGTAGCTACTGACATGTAATTTCTGCTTTTAAATAATCTATAGACATTCAAGGTGAACTGTTCATATTAATTTTGCATATTTTATTTTACTTTTAAGGTGCTGTCACTTCTTGAGTGAAAGGCATGATATTTGAAATAATAAAAACATTTTTTTTTTGGTACTTTTTACCACAAAAACAAATTTTGATCAGGACCGGTTTCGCTCATTGCGAGCATCATCAACTAAATCAGTTCAGTATATTGTGGAAATAAGTATTAAAAATGTGTTTTATTAATTTTTAGTGGTGATTTGAAAAGACACTTAAATAATTAACTGAAAATTATATAAAATAAACACTAAATTATCATATAGTCTCCATGCTATTTAAAACTTTAATCAAAACCTTTTTTTATTCGTCATATTCTCATATATTATCATACTGATCAATTAAAGCGCAAATGTGACATTTCAAATGTTATTGAAAAAAAATAATAGAAAGTGAAAAAAAAAATTTACGAAATTCAATGACAGTTATTTTACATTATTTTATTTTAACCGGGAAACGAGAGATTATATTATTGTAAAGATTTTTCTATTTTTTTTTTATATTATAATTTACTTGAATATTCAAGGTTAGCTTTAATAGGTTAATCATTTTTTAGTTTTATTAAACTGCCTTCACACCTTCAAGAATTTCATCAGTTTTTCAAAGGTGACAACATGTTTCGTCAATTACAACAGAGTTCAAAAGTTCAATGCAAATTTAGCCAAGTAATAGTTGTCACTAAGTTTTCTATTGATTGTAAAATTTTATAACCTTATAAGCCAAAGCAGTTTTAAATTTATACAAAGTTTCAGCATTCAATGATTAATAAAAACCCTTAATTTATGTTCAATCTATCGAAACAAATCTCATGGTGATAAGTGAATGTATTTTTTTTTCAAATATAAGAAAATCGCTATTTCTCGTAAAACAACTTTTATCTGCTTGGACCAAGCTACACTTGGTAAAACGGTTAGCCTACGAGTTGTTTCTACACGTCGAAAAAGTACCTAATCGACAAAACGAAGGAACCTAAGTAAATTCTCGTTAACTTTGGCCATGTAATGAATTCACTGGATGCGATGATACGCGCTATAATAAGCTTTTTTTGCAACACCATATATAAAAAAAACGTGTTATCTCTGACTATGTAGTACACAAATTATCCGAGTGGCTCGCCTTTGTTTTGTTCAATAAATTAAACAAAATTTTCAATTTTGCTATTTTTGTTATTATGTAAAAACGTACGTAAATTATCGTTTATTCTATTGAAACTTTATTTACTAATAGCTTGGAGCATATGCATCGTTAATTGTATTTCAAAAATCGGAGATAAAAGAGAACTGGTCGATTAAACAAAAAAATAAAACCATTTTCATCTGAAGAAGTTTACTTATTTTCATTATTCCTTTCAAGAAATATTCAAATTATTTAAAAAAGCGTAATCTGCATAAAAATATGCATTAATTATACAATTTAAAATTGCGATTGATTTTTCATTGACATAATATTCTCATATATTATTATTACAGATTAATAAATCCATTTGCAGCGATGCATTTCCACAAATCAAAAATGTGTTCACATTAGTATGGAATAAGTATTGGCGGTGGGTGCACTATGAACAATGAGTTCCTATCAAACATTCCAGCCTCGCGCTAATTATCTTTATTTATGGTTTTACATTAATTCTGTGCATATTTCATCCAAATGCCATACACCAGCCATTACAATTGTTCCACGCCAGAGGAAAACTCATAATGAGGCCGTCATAATACTTTGGATATGGCCCGATGATTTAGAATCACATATCTATGCTCGACACTTGCGCATAATGACTATATCAATCCAAATCATAAAAAATATACTTTATGAAATGAGAGTGAAAACAATATCAACATTAAAATACACTTACAAAAATGGAATCTGTTTTACTTGTTCTTAATTTAAATATTTCAATGAATATATTTTGACACGTTTCAAGAACACCACACTGTCAGAAATTAAAAGTTATCTTTTCTCATTATATTTTCTTACTGAAATCTGAAATATTTCATTTCTTTACTATTGTATTAAGCAAATAAATTTAAAAAAATATACAACTACTCGAGTCCCACTAAGAGTTGTAATCTAGAAAAGATTCTTCTTCAGTCGATCAATCTCATCTTTATGGGAAAAAGTAACAACATGATTGGTATTAGATATTAATTAATGATATCGAACAAAGGCGCTTAGTGGAGCTTTAATATCAAATTTGAATTGTTGAAACTTTGAATGTAAAAAACTTCAAAAATTTAAAAAGGATATATGTCTTGTTTTCTAGTTGGTAACGGTGGAAGGGAATACAAAAACCATGTCATTGATATATAATTCAAATAATGATACAATACAGGAATGCTATCATGTAAACAATGTAATTTAACAAAACGAATTGAAACCTCGGCTTCAAAATATCTGTGAACATACAAATTATGTACATGAAAATAAACTTGTTCGCACTGATCAAACATAAAAAAAAAATCAAATTTGTTAAATATTTTATAATCAAAATTCAAACACAAACTAAATTTAATCGTGCAGATTGCAAGAGGAACTTTGTGTATTGGACGCTGATATATTTCACTTATTGTAAGTTGATGTATATTTTGCAGTTTTGTCATGATCAAACATAGTCTACAAACACATTTATGGATTTACCGATGAAGTCGACACAAATGCATGAAAATTTATAACTCGTCGCATTGTTTCCCGAGTGTACTAAGGGCAAGTGGCAACCAAATACGACTATTTTTTTAATAAAGATGTATTTTTTGTTTATTTAAAACATCAATACATTTATTATATCATTACTGAATTTTTACTTAAATTAAGTTTATTTATTTAATAAAAGCGAATTAAATTAATAGTAAAAAAAGATCAAAAACGATTTGAATAAAAAGTGCAATAAAATACTGACAATGTGAATTACTACAATGACTAAATATCAGAATACATAAGAAAAAAGGCATCCAAAAATCTTTCATTGCTATCCAATCCTGTGAAACGTGACATGGTGAGAATAATAAAGTATCCACTACCTTTTCTTTCCATATATTTCATATAAAAATAGATACTGAGCAACTGATTAACAAACAGTGTATTTAAAAAAATCTATCGAGATAACGCGATTGAGAATCTATTTCCTTCACATTTAAGTGGAAATGGAATTGAAAAATATTATAAAAGTTTAATAAACATTGAAAACAGC
Source organism: Himalopsyche japonica (assembly GCA_028555115.1). Lineage (NCBI taxonomy): Eukaryota > Metazoa > Arthropoda > Insecta > Trichoptera > Rhyacophilidae > Himalopsyche > Himalopsyche japonica. The sequence continues at coordinate 6,058,722 of JAHFWJ010000430.1, forward strand.
ATTCATAAATAAAATATTTTATTCTCAGAAAGAAAATGAACATAAAATATTTCTTCGTTAATTTAATTCGTTGCCAAATTCAATAAGCCGAGAATTCTTTAGGTCATGTGGAAATTACTTTTAAAAGAGTCCTATCTTATATTAACTTTATAAATCTCTAGGTATATCAGTATAAATTTTGGTTTATGATTTCAATATGTTTATGTACATTTAATTATAATATCATCATCATCATCATCATCATCAGCCGGGGTCGATCCACTGCTGGATGAAGGCCTCCCCCTGCTTCCTCCATTCTACTCAGTCCTTAGTACTTCGATTATTATTGTAATATATATATGTATATATATGACTCAATTGAATTTTCTTAAAAAAAATGTTTGTTGCTATAATTCACACAATTCATTTTAAATCCCAAGGTGAAAATAATTTCATATTGTTACAATATAATGGAGTTCTACCAATTAAATGCCAATTCAACCAGAACATTATTTTAAGCGGTAGATTGTTAGAAAAATTTTCATTCAATTATCTTCAATTCAATGTGGTATTCACATCACTGAACTAAAATTGATTTCACTCTTTTGAATTCTTCACCATTCTATTGTTTTTTTTATATAATTTTATAGAATACATTTATTTTACTCTTTCAAATATATTATTTCATCTTCTCGCGATAAGATCTCTTATCTTTCAATATTTTGAAACACAAATTATGAAAATATGTTCGAAATTTTTTTTTTCATTTACAACATAAAAATTAAACGAAAAATATCGTATTCAAAAGAGATGTTGCTTTTTTTATATTGACATCAAATAAGCTATTTGCATAAGTAACAAAGTATGAGGGTTTTAAAGTTCAAACAATTAACAAATTTTCTAATGTAAATGTTTAACATGGCACAAATGTAAGGATGTAAGATAGAGTGAATTACTTTAAAAAACAATAAATAAAACTTGTTTAAAAAAATCTAGAGCTACCAATTACCATTGAGCGCAGTGGTCGATTTGCACACTCAGGAAATAATTGCATCACAAAAAGGCTACAAACGAATATTTTAAATTTATAGCCTATAAATCAGTGCATGGCTTTTCAATGCAAGCTAATCATTTTCAAATTGTGCCATCACAGTGTCGTGAATCAGTGATCACGCGATGCGTAAACAATTTTCAAACGCGACGTGTTTTATGCGGGGATTTCCCAATTTTATAGCCAAAGCTTTCAAATTTCGTATGAAAAGCTATCTCCAATGTACCGTTGTTGTCGATCAATTATATCACCGAAGATCATTGGTTGCTTTGTTCAGATGAATGATAAAAATAAATGAAATGATAAAATTATATAATTTTCACCACGCGGTTTTAGTAGTCGGTTATAGAGGTATGAGCGTAAATTATCTAATAGATGATCTTAACTAAATATAAGTTTTCCTTTTCCATCAATATATTTATGGTATTCTCATTTATAAATGTTTATTTTTTAACATAATTAGAAGAAATATAATTCAATATACACATAGTATACGTCAAAAAGTCTTGTTGCTTTGGATACAATACTGTGATCATATATAAAAAAATGCGCAAGATAAAATATTTTATTGAGAAGGGTAAATATAAATTATGTTAAAACTAAAACCAAAAATAAAGCTTGTATCTTATCTATGTAAGAAATGCAATTATTGAATACTTCTTGTGCCTTTTTTAGATTATGGATAACGCAAAAAATACCATAAACACGTATTATGTATTATTGGTCCATTGATATGGAGTGAAACCTTAGTTTTGGGTTTATATGATTTAATTTAAGATATCGACTGAAATCTTTGATGGAATTTCAATATCTAATCCGAATTTTTATCCGAAAACAGGTGGAATCGTACAAAGTTTTAACAATTCGGATGTTATATGATTTGTATATAAATTTATAACTTTATTTTGTTCTTTAATTCTATTACAGCAAGTCTTTGTAAGTTATCCATGAATAATATTTGCAATATAACATCACAGACCACAATGATATAGTCGCGATTATGAGCAAACCGGAGCACAATAAAAACAGTCGGACGTGTCCAGGCTTTAGTACAATTGTAGAACGGCGAATGTAAGGGCGGGTAGAAGAGCGGCGAAGAGAGCGGCTACCGGAAGGAAGGCAGCAGTAAATAAGTCTTCTCCGGGAGTCACCAATTCTACGGACCGTCTAAAGGAATCCTGATAAAACTATAATGCATTCACAATTATTAACACCGTCTATTTAATTGATCACACATTCACTAACAGTTAAGCGACAAAAACATTCCGATCGCATGATCAAATTAAACTGATCTCTATTTATTTTCATCGTGTTTTTATCGTTCAATGACATATAATTTCGTCTTTATTCAAATCATAATTGTATTTGAAAATCGATTTCAACATAAATGGGTGAAAACGATTGAAATTTTTATGGACATTAAAAATTTTATTAAGAAATTTTTAATTAGAAAATGATTTTTTCATTATTGAAAACTACAACCTAAACAATTGTTTATTTTATCCTAAAAATATAATTTTACAAAAACTTTGTTTTGCTGTTGTATACAGCGTTATAAAGAAAAATAACATATTTGATACTCAAAAAAATCTTCTACTATATACTATATTAAATACTTACACAGTGTTCGCTATTGATCCAGGTGGAAATTGAGTATAATATAACTTTAAAGGACCTAAGTTATAATTGTATTTACAATTAATTCATCTAAAACAGAGATATCAATGTCACTTTAGGCCCTCAATGTCAAATTACGTTATTTTTAATCATTTTTTTTCTGAATAATTGAATAAATCATGTGTGCTTTTTGTGATTTAAAATGAAACCATAATATACATATTACACAAATAAATATATTTTAAATTCATAATATCCATTTTCTTGAGGTTACGAACGCACTTCAATGGATCGTATTGCAGAAAGATTTTCATGCTTCAGAAATCATATGAGATAGTTGAGCTTACATTGCTAATGTACACCTTTTAATAAATAATATTTTATTTTATGTTTGGCTCTTATAATAAAAGTGTTTTAATATGAATTGTGCTCTGTTTTAATACACAATACTTGCAAAATTTAGGCCAGGCGAGTATACTTACATGGATTTAGTGATGAAAAGTTTTAACAGTTATTGATCATAGTCATGCATTAAAATTTGCTGTTTTTTTTCACAGTAAATATTTTTTGTATCACTTTTCATGAATTATAATTATTTTTCTACTGTTTTATGTTCTCAGCCAAATCATTAAATCTTGACATTCTTTTATTAAATTTTTAGTCCAGACAAACGGATTTTATGTGGCATAAATATTTTTTTTGTCTATCTTATTAATAGTTTCAACTCTATGTTGAATCTTTTATATGATTACGTCTGAGTTATTGTGTCAACAATAATTATTTTACATAAGTGCGTCAGTCTGTCAAACATACTTATTTTTAGCAGAAGATATTTATTGATTGAATTGGCTTTTACTTGGTAAAACTCCATTATAACACAGTAAAAAAATAGCAATGTATTTAAGTTCTCACTAGAACTAAAATATATTGCTTTTTTTACCGTGTTAGAAGATATTCAATCATAAAATTTCATAGTTTTATCATTACAAACAAAACATTGCTTTTAAAATTGCAATCAAAACAAAATGAAGTAGTATCAACGTTAATCGCTCTGTTTCTGTAATATTGTCTCCAAAAAAAGCGTATCGGCAAGTAGCCCATCCGAGTGTAAATCAAGTAAGCTCGTCTGCGCTTAAAAAAAGCTCCGTGGAATCTGTCTCGCAGCGTTGAAGTGTCGAGTCCCAAGTCCCGCTCTATTCGCGAGCAATAAATCCACGGTCCGGGTTTCGGGACCCCTCTAAGAATATACACTGCAGTCGGCCGGATGTTCTTCCTAGAACAAATAGTGCAAAACACGTTACTCCCTGTACTAACTTAGTACATTTTGAGTGCCGTCTATGTTATTTTTCCCAGAAGGGTAACGAAAAATCAGTTTCAAGAAAATGTCCTACATTGTTCATTTTTCCAGCTTAAAGCGACTTAAAGATCTAAGGTACACTTATTTATTTATAAAAAAAAATCAATTAGGAATCAGTCAGACAGGCGAGTAAATATTCTTTAGCTTCTGAATGGAAATACACAATAGTATATTGAAATATACAAAGCACAGCTTGCTAACTACTTTCGGATTATAAAATAATAATTTTTCAATTTCCGCTGTATACATTTTATTAAAAAAAAAAAAAAAATATAAGTAATAAAAAAATGTCTTTTTTTCCATTTGAAGTAAGGGTGACCTCACAATACAACGGTAATATAATAATATATGTACTTCAATGCTCTTAACCATTATTATATCTAAATTTAAAAATCTATCAAAAATATTTAAACATCATAAAGGTGTTCAGAAGAAACACAAAATTCATTACGCTATGCATAAAAGTGCTAAACATGACTTTTCATGTTCTTTTAGTTTATATCAAATAATAAATACAAAAATAGAACCTATATTGCGAAATTGCGAAAATGTCATCATGCCTTGTAATGTACATTTCAACACGGCTATGTTTTTTTTTTATTTAAATAATATGACTACTTTAACAAATGCAGCATTATCATACCTTATTTTGATGACAAAATCATCAAATGTAATATGAAATATATTAAAAAATTTAGCTTAGTTTTTACAAACATTCAATTACGATAATATAAAATGATTCATATGTACTAGGGATTTGTTTCAAATAGAAAGAGGCATCTTTTGACAAAAATTTTAATTATAAAAAAAAATACAAACCATTGGAATTTTTTTCTTTATTTTAATTTGCTACGAGAGAGCTTTATTCAAAGATAAATTTAAGCTGTCAAACATCTTCAATCTAACAAACCAATTTTTATATTATTTATTTGAGTATTTTACTTGTGAAAAATAATGAAAAGTATCAAACAGTTGAAAAACCAGGACTCAAATACATTGATTATTTTATATGACGTAAGATAAGCTTACACAAATCTAATATAATAAAGATATTACAGGTTAATTTGAATTAGATCGAAGTAATTGACACCCAATATTAGCTTTTTTTATAATGTATCTCTTATCGCAAAACGACAAAAGCTTACAAACAAATACATTGATAAAATTGAAGAGGGAAAAAGTGGCCCTCCGAGTCAAATTTTGTCATGTCACTGGTATATGCTGCCGATTAAATGGTACAGCTCTCGCCGTCACTATAAATAAATACAATTGCTTTATCGCCCGGAATGGACTTGGCGAATCTTAAATAATTATTATCTCCCGTTCATTCAGTCTGTTCATGTTCCGTTGCCTTTTCATTCTGCAAAGAATCCGAAGAAGATGTACATAGTTTTATTTGTCATCCTATGCGCAGTACAGCGCAATAAATTTATGTTCTTACAAATTACATTTCTTTAAAATTCTTAAAAAAGCTTCAAGTTTCTTATTTAAAATTCAGCATACAGTAAGTCTTCGATATAAAAAGAGTTGCTGCAAAAAAACATGTGAATGTATCACAAATTAATTGTAACTAAATTGATTAAGTATTACTAAATTTAAAAAATCATTGAAAGATTATTTTTTCAGTATAATTTGTCACTATAGATCGACCACGTTATTTATGCACGTGAAAACATAGTGCTGTGTGCATTTCCGGTCTGACACAAAAGTTGTTAGAGTTCGAAAATTTTAAATCCTCTACTATTCTATAAATACATTTTACATAAAAATATCTATCTACTATACGTTTCAATGTTCATAAATGCCGTGGTTTCTTATTTATTATTTTTGCAGTCTGTTCATTCGTTTTATCCAGGGGTTTCTAATTTAGTTTCATCATCCGCCGCATTTCCGGGCGCACAGTTATAGCGGTCTGTCAGTAAGTTCTTCAAGAACACAGTTATTTAATTTGAAATAAAAATCCTCTGAATTTTTGATAAAATGTTTAAAATATTATATATGCATGATCTGATAAAAATTAAGGTGCAACATATTTGGTATTAGTACTGACTTTTTTCCACCATAATTGATTTCAAATGTACTGTACTATGCTCAACGTTTATTTAATATTTCCATTTAATTCAACTAAGTATATCAATACGAATGCATCTTCGATCTCAATAACAAATTATTCACATGCAACAAAAATCAAACATTGTTTTCATATATACCATATTTTGCACAGCTATAAAACACTCGTTACCTTCATCTGAAAGCTCTGTTTAAATATAATGCTTTTATCAAAAGCTCGCCTTTGTCTTTCACAGAAGCTGAAACTGAACACTTAGTCGGCGTTCGTCTCATCTCCGCATTTGCTGGCACATCGTAAATCTAGCTTCCGTCAGGTGGACGCTGGATGCTGTGCTGCATCACGCACCATCTTGCGGCGGCAAATGCACTTCCTGTTGGCCGTACGCTAGCGGTTGACAGGTGATTTACCTGCGCCTGTTAACATGCAAATCAAATGGCACTAGTGATTAATCTCACTAATTCACGGCGATTTGTGATGAGCGTAGTTTGTATACTAAAATTCATATTAAATTATTTCTGAAGGTTTCTATCAGTTTATAATTTTATAGAACGTGTTTTAATACAAAGAAATTTTCAATACTTAACCAAATATGTTTTTCCTTTTATTTATTTCCGATTTTTTAATACAAACACAACATCGTTTATCTTAAAAACAAAATGATATACAAATTTGCAAAGCTGTTTGCGGGTACGTAATTTTATTGAACGTCTCTAAATTTCAATTAACCCATAAATAACAAGGTAAAAAAATAGCAATGCATTTTAGGTCTTCAACATTTATAAGATATATAGTTAATCGAGTGTAGGAGTGAGTTGAAATAGCTATCAGCCATATATCTTATAAATTTTGTAGAACTTAAATACATGGTTATTTTTTCACCGTGTTATTATGGATTTCTATCATGTTCATGCCAAAACCGACAAATACACGAAAATTTTAATTAATTTTAATTTTCTAATAAAATGCTGGAAACTGTTATTAATATAATTCTGTAAATAATAATTTAATTCTGTCGTCATTCTTAAATGATTCACATATGGTTTGTTTAAGTAAAGATTTCCATTTATCATTTTAAACATTTTTTCATCTTTATTTCATTGACAATTATTAAAACAATGCTAGAAATTTGTGTGATGACCATGTTCCACTTAATTAGTTGTATCTAACTAACTAAAACAGCGTTCAATTTGTAATATAAAAATAAGATTCCGTAATAGCTTGATGCAGTGGTGTATACTTATTATTTTTACATTTGTATTTCGAATTTCTAAATAAACACTCATTTCTAAGAGACTCTTTCTAGAAATGTCTGTTTGCATATTTTACGCATTTTCTTGATTAATGTTTTACTAAAAAAATATATATAACAAATATTCTTGAAAAAAAACGAAATTTATCTCACGTATTATTCATTTTATATACATCTTTCATGTAAAATCACCCTCACAGACATTTTAATCGTATTGAATAATAGTATTTTTTCTTTCTCAAACGAATGAGCTTTGTACACGGACGAAAAATCACGCACAGGTATTTATTTCAATGAAACTTAATATGATTAAAGTAATTTTATATCATATAAAAAAAAACTGTTTGCATTCAAAGTTATGTAAAGTGAAAATATTATAATATATTTTGTCATTGGTCCCATAGTTATCTATTCTGGATCTCACCAAGAAAGGTTAAGGTAATATTTTGTATCATTAAATTTAGTACAATAAACATAGTTTAGTTTCAAGATATTTAATAGATTAAACTAATTTAATAATAACATTAACATTTTTCGTGCGGAAGAAAAGACTTTACTGCCATCTATCGTACTGTCTCTAAACTAAAAACTCCAAATATCGGTACAATCGTAAAAAATACGTTCAATTTAATTTTGTGATACAATTCACTCCACAAAACTATTACACATTTAAAAAGGATTTATTTATAAATACATGATTTTTTTATGATAATATAGATGTGAAATATTATACAAACAATAGAAATAAATGTATCTGACTTTTACGAAGTATTGAATTTGACTGAACTAATCTATTAATGTTGTTTAATTTAATAATTTAATTTATTAGCTTCTTATATATTTCGCTCATGAATGACGATGCTTCTATATCCAACAGTTTTTATTATTAACTCGGCTTTTTTTTGCGTATTTATTACGTTGGTCTGTCGATATGTGATTTTCTATTGAACATGATTCCAGAAAATTGTCAAAATAAAATAAATATATTATTTCTACGATTTTTTTAATTTATTTACCTATTTAAAAATAAACAGCCAAATCATTGATGTAATCAAAAATCGACTTTATTGACGTGACATTATTATTTACTTTACATTGCATTAAAGTTCTTAACCTCACTTTCCATTTTTTAAAATCTTCTATTATATTTACAAATTCATAGTGCTGTAAAAATATATTTGTTTATTATTCAATATAGTTACTCTTAAATTTAATATTAAATTATATAAAAAATACAAGACAATAAATCACGATGATGGACTTCCTCATTTATTATGTCAAACCATGAACGGTTAGTAATTAACCAACCATAAACTGCAACTATAGCAAAATGATATAATAATTAATATAACATATTAGTATCGGCCTCGAACAAGTTTTGGCACTTTGAATTATGATTTGGCAGGGCAGGACTGCAAGCTGCTAGCCTCCGAAGACCCATTGGTCGAGTAATAAGGCGATCCAAAATATTATTAACGCCTAGAAATGGGAATGTTTCGCTACATGTTTCATTTCGACAAGCTTATGTTGCAAATAACAGGTAGATAAATTATATATACGTTAAGGCCAACTTTTATTTTTTGAAACATACCCAGAAACTAGAGGCACAATTAATAAAGAGCTGAGAGATGGATATTTAACGGAATGACGATTATTCTAATTTTATAAATCACTAGCGAGTACCCGCCATGCGTTGCAATTCTAGTCAAAAAAAAAGAAAGTGATTGTAATTTAATTGTGTTCATTGAAGTGATTTTGGACACATATTTTTTATTTTTCTATCTAGTGCATACACGAAAAAATCAGACGTTTTTAGGACGCGTGAGCAGGCCACATAAAAATGTATATGTGAGAAGCATACCCACATAGTGTATCAGTTGATAATGCTCGCAATGAGCGAAACTGATCCTGATCGAATGGTTGAAGTAATAGTAAACAGCTAATGCTTACGGTGAGAAAAACCGATTCAAACCTAATAATTGTACTGATTCAGAAACCTTTAGAAAATTCGGGCAACTCACCAACGTTTCACTTTTAAGGTGTAAACTGTCACTTCTTGATGGAAAGGCATGATATTTTAAATAATAAAAACACATTTTTTAGTACTTATTTCCACAATATATTTTTTGATCAGGACCGGTTTCGCTCATTGCGAGCATTATCAACTGATCAGTGGTTTATTGTGGAAATAAATACTAAAAAATGTGTTTTTATTATTTAAAACACCAAAGTTTTATTGCAATCGGATGAATGGTATATAATTTAAGTTCATTTATATTTAGATTACTTTTTATTGAATCTACACTTATTTTTAATTTAGACTTTTCTTCAAAAATACACTAAGTTTTTAAGTTAAATTGCGCCATATCAAGGCAGTGAGTTCGCAGGGGCTTTATAATTTCATCGCAGCTACGAGGGAACACTAATCTAGACCAAGAATAATACATAATAATAAACCAGGAACGTCATATAAAAGTAATATATTGAATTTATTTACAGTAATAATCATGAATCTATATTCATGGATATAGATGTCTCTTTTATTCATACATTATACAGTCCCACGCATAATAAGACAAGACGCTTGAAATCAGTCTTCACCGATATAAGATTACACTTTCTTAAAGTACCACCGGGGTGATTGTGATGTACGATTTAATAAAATATGATTTTCACTTGAAATTTGTAGTTTCAAGATCTACCATACCTCTTAGTTAATATAATATGATTTTTAATAAATAATAACGTACGATATTATATAAAAAAAACAATATTTGTAACTGTGCACCAGAAAAGTTTCTACAAAGTAAACTACCAGTTTGCAGTGTTGGCCATGTAAGAAGAGGCTATTAAGGGGTGTTTAACGAATTTGGAACGTACATAACATGCAAACATGTCCACACAAGTGTATTACTGCCGCTAAAATTTTCTCACACATTCTACCAAAACTACGTCACTGCATTATTTCTCCGTACCATATTTAAAAATAATAATCCAATAAAGTTTTATATGATTAGTTATATTTTTAAAATTATTTAATTATATTCGTTGTTTTAAAATAGAGACGGTCCTAAATATATATAATTGGTTCTTGAAAAAATATAATTTAGAAGTATTTAAAAATAAATGTGTTTTTGATTATTTATTTATCAATATGAATTATCAAATAAACTGGTTTTTTTTTTTTTTTAATGTAAATCAATATCAAATCACATTGAAAAAGTTTCTATAACATGTAAAGTCTTTGTCGATTGTCTATGATACATACGCTCTGCATTTTGATTTCCCCATTTTTGATTTCCAAAATTTGTCGAATGCTTAAAGACCCTTTGTAATCTTTTGATTTTTTCATATAAAAAAAAAGATTGTCAAAGTCTTAACAAGCAAAATTCTAAAAATGTTTTCTTCTTTCAGAATATTTAATTTTATCTGGCGAGAATATTTCAACATAAAGTTCAAATAAGAAAAACAGAATGTTGAATACTTTTCTCATATACGCTCGTCGCGATCATTTCAGTTGATAACGCTCGTGGTGAGCAAAACCTGCCCTGTTTTAAAAAAATTAATTTGTAAAAATATTACTATACATTGTCATTTTATTATTTAAATACAAAGACTTTTCACCAAGGAGTGACAGTTAACACCTTAATAAGTGTATATGAAGTTTATTACTACTTGATTTGTATTTCATTTTATTGACAATGCATTTTCTAAAAAGGCGAAATATTCACTCAAATATTAATAAGTGAAATGAGAAAACGCGTTATAACGCAAGACTAAACTTTTTTTAATTCGAGGTGATTTCAGGGAATGGAACAAACAAAGCATGAAAGCGCACAGTGAATTTTTTATTTTATTTTAGTGGCATAATTAATTATTAGATATATAGTTGATAGCTATTTCGGCTAACGCCCTCATTAGAACTATGAATTACGAAACTACATATAATCTCTTTTGTCGGTAAAAATCAAAGTTCTTAAAAATGTCCGAATTAGCCAAATGTGAACATATGCTTTTTGGTTTTTTCTATTCAATGTCATAGTGTTTTTTTTAAAATCACACTCACATTTTGTGCAAATTCGATTTTCAGTAATAAAGCATCTAATTCTTAAAAAGCTAAGTTAAAAAATTTCCCTTATCAGCGTTTTAAATAAATGAAATAATAAAACCTGGTAACATTAATCGTCAACTTTATTTTCAGATACAATAAAAATCCATTACACATTGTACGAACACTTTCTCCAAAACTACTATCATATATTATTGACAATCAGGAGGCCATAAGATAGAACGAGTATATATCCTGTGCAAGAAACCCACTGCTATTTATTATGCCCTAGTAATCCTTTCACATCGGCGAGTCCTATTCCGTTTAGAGAGACAGCGTGTCCAGGGTATCTAATGTAACTTCTGTCCGCAATAATGTTATTTATCCACCAGAAGATATAAATCCCTTAAACATACGAGTTACCCGTGATAAGTACACCCATACCTTACTACCTAAACTGTCGTGCGAGTATCAGGAGAGTAGGATACACACGGAGGTATTTTGCGACCAAGTCTGAGCTCTCGAATAGCTGTCCGCCATAAACTCCCAACTCTATTATCGTTTTCTGCGTTCTTATTACCTGACCGACTATATCTCTTTTGTATTTATATCTGTTTGTAGCATGTACACCTCTTTATGTTAATGTTCGCTATACGTGTGTGGAAGCCCTATGCATCTACCTGCATTTACCTATCGTGATACGAACCTGTCTTGAAGAGCGTGCGTCGATATCGCAACATATAAAATAAAATATTTAAAATATTATTATTATAATTGCCAACTTATTTGCAGAGATAGAGAGTATGTGTGTGATTAAGTTCTTATTGAGAAGTTTTCCTCTTTTTACCGATTCCACATTGGCATCATACTTTTAAATAAATCGTGTCACAAATTAGTAAACGTGAGGAATGTTTGTTGAATCGGGTCATCGTCTAAAACTTTCAAGATATATTGAATTTTTAATCAACTAAAAATATTTAATCAACTTGAAAAAGATTATCACTTGGAATTCAATACAATTTTACTTATTGACTTGATAGAATTTTATTGTATTTAGTCAATCTATATAAAAAAAAATATACTCTTTTTCAGCAATACATTCCCTTTTTGCATATGTTTTGTTACTGATAGAAGTACGAAAACAAAAACACTTCAAATAAAAATAATACTTAATCTTATTTTACTAGTCAAGATCAACTTTAGGTGTATGTATTTGTTTCACTGCAAGTGTAATTATTTGAAATTTGATTTTTTACAACTTTGTACGATTCCAAATGTTTTGCCATTAACGACCCGGATTTCGCCTTTCGCCATCTTCAGGCATTCTATCACACGGATGCAACAGAAATGACATTTGGGCCGTTAGTGACAAAACATATGGAATCGTACAAAGTTGTAACAATTCAAATTTGATATTGAAATTCCATCAAGCACCTTCAGTTGATATCATAAATTGTAATTAATTGAGTAAATAAATTTTAGAATAATTTTTTAAATATATCGGCGCAAATGTGAATGAACACTGTGATACTCGGGAATCGCAGCTATTACGGTCCCTCAATCGTTACTTATGGATATCGGAGCTCCGGAGGCATTGTCCGATACCCGCGAGACGTAAGGGCAATATTGTATCGCAACAAATGGGACAGTGGGATGCTAGCGTCCAGGCAGAAAGAGAATCGGAGGAGGGTCCTCCCGCACGGACCGGCCCGTCCGGGGATATTTATAATAATTTGGGATCTTCGTTACACGGAAGTTTTGCCGGAATTGCTTGCGTAAAGAATTGTATTAGATACGCGGTCGTCGTTATTGAAAAATACTATTTCTCGTTCTTGCCGGTAAACCTTTCTTACGAGCGTAGTGTAATGGTGAGGTTTACAAAGTTTTTGTTGGTTTTGTTCACCGGCGATCGCCTATTGGACTCCCTCCGCGCGTTGAGAGTTATTGCCTCAGGTGATCATTGCTTTCGTGCATTATAGTTATTGACTTATGATGATTGCACAGCATAATACTTAATAAATTATTTACCGTATAAATTTAACAAGCTATTTAAAACAAAAGAATGGTTTAACACACATACGTGTTAATATTTATATTTATAAGAAAGAAATAAGAATTTATGTGTGCAATTAAACGTAATGGGGAAACTAATTATTTAAAATGTTACTGAATGATTTACTTGTAATGTAGACTAAACAAATGCAAGTTAGCTTTTATTTTTTTCTCTCACAATAACTATTCAATAAATTTCCCTTTACTTTGCCTAATAGTCTCTTTTCTCGATTTATTTACTTCCCAGCTATAGTAAGTGGGTAGAAGAGTGTTGAAGAATAATTAATCATCGGCTCTTAAACACCTTGTCTAGCGGTGTTAGTCGTCGCCCCTCGCTCCGCCCAGCCAGTAATGATTTGATGGACCACGTTTGACAAATGACGTAAGATTTTTCAAGCGATATCTCCTTCACTTCGCACTTTCGCCTTTCGAGAGGATCAGCCGAAGCGCTAAGGGGTGAATAATTGAAACATCTTCCAGGGTTCCACATAGCGATGAATAAAAAATACCAGAATGATTGAAACTATTCAATATGATCTTTTTATGAATTTTAATTCGTCGTGATTAAAAATTATCTCACTTAAATTTCGAAATATTAAAATGAAAAAAACAATATGTTCTCGATGTAAAAACTGAAAACTGCCTTTTTCAAAAGAAACATATTATACATCGCTCAGAAAGCGTTTTTAAGAAATTTAAAAGCTTACAATCTTATCTTATTAGAATTGATTTCTCATTACCATTTTAGTTAACAAGGGTAGAAAATTACTAATTACTAAAAAATCCAGCTACACCACAGCAAAATTGTATCTATTGATTGAATTGGCATTCACTTGGTAGAACTCCATTATAACACGGTGAAAAAATAGCAATGTATTTTAGTTCTACAAAATTATTTTTAACAAATATAGTTGATAGCTATTTCGGCTCACGCCATCGTCAGAACTATAGTATAGATAGTATAGATAGTTCTGACGATGGCGTGAGCCGAAATAGCTATCAACTATATTTGTTAAAAATAATTTTGTAGAACTAAAATACATTGCTATTTTTTCACCGTGTTAAAATTGTATCTATTATACAATATTTTTATTTTCAATTTATGTTTTTTGAATTCACTGTACTGTCATTTCTGTTGCGTCCGTGTGATAGAATGCCTGAATATGCCGAAAGGCGAAACCCGGGTCGTTAGTGACAAAATATGTGGAATCGTACAAAATTGTAACAATTCAAATTTGATATTGAAATTCAATCAAGCACCTTCAGTTTATATCATAAATTATGCAATTTGTATATTCACTGGTTGTATTTGTCACAAAGCTAAAGCTAGTCCATATTATATGCGTTTTCTGGATAGTAGAAATTATCGAGGGATTTTTTTCTACAATTGACTTCATTAAACGTATTCCTCTTCGTAAAATAATAGTATATCTTCATACATATTTAAGTTATAATAATCAAATAAACATGACTTGTTTTCAAATACGAAGACGATAGAAACTACAACCAATCGAGACATTATCATTTCTATAAATAAGCATGCCCATAATTCATCACAAGATGCGAAAAACAATTCCAAGTAATGATTTTTTCATTCCTTTTCATTTCTTTTTCGTTCATCATCATTCAAACAATCAAGAGGTGGGCGCATATCGCCCCGGCTCCTCCGCAATTCACATTAGAGAGGAAGATACCTACTAACTACCAATGGTAATAAATAAGCGCGGATCAATTCGGCTCGAAGATAGTCAGGCGTCAGCGAGGGTAGATGGGGGTGAACTAGAACCGGGGGCGGCCAAACTTCGGCCCGCCACCGCTCTTTCAACGGGCCCAAAGTCTCAACATTACGACATTATATCTGTAATAAATCTAGTTTATTGTCATCGCGGGGTGCTCGTTGGGGTAGGGAGGGGCGAGCGGGTGCGCGGGTGAGGGGGCAGTAATAATTCTCGGCGGAGACGTGGACGGGAGGAAGACGGCGACACTGCGCTGAGGCATTATTATTATGCGAATAAATACTGGAAATGTCAAGACTAAATGTTCTTCTTTGGAAGAAAGACTGAGGGCTGAATTCCAGTGGTGCGCTCCTGCAAATTTGACATTACCACCAAAGTATCGCAATCTACGACGCGCTGAAATGAATCACTCTTTTGTGATTCGAAGACTTTGAATCGATCGCTGTTTCGGATACATTTTTAAATATTTGTTTTTTCTAGTAAAATTATACAACAAGTGTCATAATTTTTACAATTAAAATATATTCACGCGTTGACTGTTAACTTAACTCTGGACTCGACTCTTATACGAAATCAATAGCTCCTTCTTATTTTCGTTTCAACTTAATTACAAACAGCAATTTCAAGTATTTTTCACTCCTTCGAAAGCCTTTCAAATATTTTTGTGCGAATGAATCGTAATATGACTTTCACTGAATTCTCTGCTATTTTTTCTATCTGATAATGTAAAATAAAAACTAAAAAGTGAGTGATTAGTCACAATAATGATATTTGTTTATATATTACTAGCTAACGCGTCGCGCGTTGCTGCAATCTCAGAGTGAAGAAATTCAAAGAAACTTGTTATGATAACAAACAATTTAACTGTCAATAATGCCGATTTTATAATATTTGTTTAGTATTTAAGTGGAATGGTAAGGGATTAAAGTTAAAACATTTGCGAGAGTGTATTTAAGAAATTTGTAAAGTTTTATATCGATCGGATGAATGGTGTTGTAATACATAAAGGACAAACACACACACATACATTGATTTTTATATACAAAGACTGCATGATATATTTTAAACAATTTTCTGGAAGATATTTGATTATGAGGTTGTTGAAAGCTCAGAAAATTTTTTTGATTTACTTTTTATCGTTACTTATAGAATGTGCGTTTATTAAACAAATATCCTAACTACGACTGGTGTCAGGAAAAATAACAAGGGATGATGACACATCACAGTATCGATTTATTTTATAATATTTTTCGCTTTGGACATCCAGCATTAGTTACCATGATTTGTTGCAAATCAAAAGCTCGAATAAATGTAATTCTTTTAATTTAATGTGAGACTACTTACATCATTATGCGAGATATTGAATTCTGAGGATAATCATTCTTGCGATTATATCAGATTCAATTGCTTTGATATTATATTTCAACAAAAAAAAATTGTTAAATGTCTTAAAACTCACAACTTTGAGAAAAAATAGATTTTGATGATGAGATATCACATAATTTTTTTATACCATAACCTTTTCTTTTAATTTATCAAATACCTTTAAATACATTACTAATTAAAGTATTTCATTGGCTATATTCTCTTTTTTAGACACCAGCGTGGCCTTAAGCTTTCATTCGTTCTATCCCCAATTGAAAAAATCTTTCTACATCCCTGTATCCATAAGCCTCCCTCCGGTCTTAATATCTTCCTATGGCGATCATAATTCAAAACGAGGACACCATTCTCTGGGCATTGCAAACGTTCAGGGAAAGAGGGGCTAAAGCGGACGGGGTGTGTTTTTTAACTAATGTAAAGAGTACAAAGTACTGAACAATAATTCATTGCGTTAAAATAACTAACAAAATTTTGCTGAGCAATTCTCATGAAGCTTATATGTATAATAAGAAAACTTTTTGTATAGTCACTCCTTGCACGAACGATTTATGAATACTTTTTTTTATTTGAATTTATTTTTCAATTTTAATACAAAATGCATCGATTTTCATGTTATTATTATAAAAATCAAGTATTGTTTTCACATGAGTTGTTTGAAATAAGATTTAATAACGAAGTAACCCAGTGTTCGCCAAAATAATTGGTATATTCAATATAAAAAAATAAAGCTTATTTCATACAAA
Organism: Himalopsyche japonica; assembly: GCA_028555115.1. Taxonomy (NCBI): domain Eukaryota; kingdom Metazoa; phylum Arthropoda; class Insecta; order Trichoptera; family Rhyacophilidae; genus Himalopsyche; species Himalopsyche japonica. The sequence continues at coordinate 6,076,008 of JAHFWJ010000430.1, forward strand.
ACCAGTCCCATTCATTTCATTTAATTATATACATGATATTTTATCAAAATGATTTTTGACATAATCACTCAAGACATAATTATATTTGAAATATTTCTATAAGGCAATGACAATCAAAATATTTTTTTTTTATAAATTACAAGTAATAATGTTAAAACTTCTAGCAATAATTAATGTGAATATGAAAGTCATCATATTTGGTAAAATGCTAAAATTTTTATTAGAGCTATCATGTTTAGAAAAGTTTAACGTTTATTTTCTTACCAATCACTACCGGAAAACCAGGTTGAAAAAGTAAGGTTTATGCTACTTTCCAAAATATAATCTGAAGTAATGAATTGAAAGTGTCTACCCCTCCCCCAAGTTTATTTCCACCTTTCTCCGACAACTTAACTCTTTCATACTTTTACTGTTAAAACCGTACCGACTGCAAATCTACCAAGCCACTACAAAAAGATTCTCTGCATTATTATTTTGTTCATATGATTAATTCTTATGTTTAAAATTTTATCTAACTTTTTTATAATCGAATTCTTTTATTTGAGAATGAAGGTATAACCATTTATAATTTCAAAATATATAGTGTAATATCATGAAGCTTTTAAATTGAACTGTATTTGTTTACAAGAATATATTATTTTTTTATTTTGTTATTTATTTTCTTGAAAAAAAAAGAAATTTTAAAAAAATCCTAAGAATATGATAAAACTTTATTTGAAAAGTTTCTCGTTTGTTTTTCAGGATTTTTTCATAATTTTTGTGTATTATAACACATCATTTTAAGTATGAAAACTCATTTTATTATTCCGAATTATCGATGTGATGACATTCATTAAAATGTTTTGCTATTTATAATTTTTTCATTAAACCAAGTAAAACATAATTTTGGGAGGTTTTTTTTTGTAACGGTTAGAATTTTAAACGAAATGTCTTCCATTTTACACAAATACATTGTTTAAAAGAGTTAATGTAACTTAATGGCCTGTATCCCCATTTCTGTTTAATTTGAGACGATAACCTTTTTCTGTGAGCGTCCCGCTTCCTGTATATTCACCATGCAGCCATATTATAAAAGTTAAACTCGCAAGTTTCGTAAATAATAATATTATATCTCGAGATTTCATTCTGCGCGTCGGTTAATAATCGCTTAAGTTTTTCCGGTCAAACGGTTTCTTAGTCGAGAAACTCCGGACGAGTTTTCTTTTATGAATATTTACGAAATCATTAATTATTTTTAACTTTTCTGCTTCGCGGGAAGCCTACTTTTTATTTTCTTGTTATTCTTGGCAACTCGTTCTTATCAACCGCTTCGCAGACTTGCATACATGAATACAGCTTGATTGTTTCGTGTTGCTCTTACCCTCAAATTAACTCGTTTTCTTGCACAATTTTTACCTGAATATAGCAGATAGCTAAGAAAAATCGCCTTCTCCCTTTCTCGGATTAACAAAACTTTTCCACTTTGCTTTTAATTAAGCGAAAATCATTGAAACGTATATATGTAGAGAATAAAATTCGGAAATATCAACATAATATCAAAACTTTTCTCGGGCATATGCATTATTAACAAAATAATAAAAAAACTAACCAGAAACTTATTTAATATTATAAGAAATAAATGAATACATATTGTATTTGAAAATAATTCATCTGTTTTTTTATAAAATAATTGGAAAGACACTACATCAATGTCAGCTGTTTTTGAGATCTTCACAAATATATAGTGAATTATAATTAATAACCAGACTTGTGATTACTATCTTTTCAGTATTTATTTAATTTCCACGTATAAACTACTTAGCCAGGCAAAATTTTATTTGTATATGAATAAATTATTTTGAAAGTCAAGGTGAATGCTTCGTAATATTGAAATTAAGCAATCAAATATATATGGCGAAAGTTATAAAAGCAAGTAGTTGACCGACGCCATCTACGATCTCCGTCACCCGCCAGATGCGTAGCGCCCGCTTCTGCCGTTATTTTGAATTGCCTCCGACGCGTAGCGTAGCGGCGTAGACCCATAGCATTGTCCCTGTCTACGGCAATTCAGAAGCGAGCTGACGTCAATATAAAAACTTTCCGTACTAGTGCTGTAATTTTAGTCGGCAATCGAGGTGAAGATTTCGTAAGGGTTGAAAAACAGCTCTCGCTACGACAGTGGTACGTCCGCTACCAAGCCGTACCGCTTTACATTTTTAGTTATCATAATATAACCTAATTGGATGTCTGATATAATTCTATGATTAGAATAAATTTACTTTGGATAATAAAAAGATTGACTTCAATTATTTGATAACAATTTTCCTTTTCTCATTGAAGGAATAAAAATATTGGAACGTATTTAAAGACTTATAGAATTCAAACTTTGAGTACTTATTTATTTTACACGATTTAAAAATTAAATAATCCTATATTTTATTGGTTTTTGAGTGACCGAAAAATACCAAAACAGTTATGTTCCATTAAGCTTACAATAAAAAATACATCAGTTATAATAATACGTAGATACAGCTAATTTTCCTCGTCTAAAATACTTAAATTACTGTGGATCTACTTTTGAAATTCAGCCACTTCTAAATATATGTTACTTGTACCTGTAAATGTGATATTATCTGTGTGCCAAAGATAAGTCCTGTTTTACTTTTTATATTTCTATATAAAAAAGCCATTAGAATATTTTAAAATTTTTCTTTCATTTATAGAATATATTACTTTATAGGCACAACATCAAGTAGGAATCCGCGAGAAGACATCCAAAGTAATTCTGTGCAGCGCCGTCGGTACCTTCGCAATTAGTAATAAAGGTGGTAAAAGAGAATTAACGACTACTCATTTCGTCTCGTATTCACGGCGCAAGCTTATTTCGTTTCAACTTTAACGTTGCGGCAAGCTAACTTCCCATCCTATCCTGAAATGTTTTTCAGTTAATCCTCTACATCTATTTTTATTTAATTTATATAAATCTTTCAAAAATATCAAATACTTTTCACTCACTTTTAAGGTGTTAACTGTCACTTTTTTATGCAAAGGCTGATATTTCAAATAATAAAAACGCATTTTTTAGTACATTACACGAGCATTATCAACTGCTCGCGATGAGCGAAACCGTTCCTGATAAATAGGTAATCTCAATACGAAAAGCAAAAAAAAATAGCCCATTTACATTTTAATGTTAGTTAATTAGATATTAATTGATAAAACCCCTTTCAAAAACGACTCACTTACAACATCGTTAATGAAAATTATCACAGGCAATTGTGTTAATTATTACTAAATTAACATTGTTAATTTTTGCTTTGCTGCAATTTACTGCTTGCCTTGGGGTAAGTGTTTTCCTTTAATTAATAACTAGTATATATACGATGCTAACTGTTTATTTTACGTCGGTTCTGTTGGATCCGTGTGATAGAATGCCTCAAGATGCCGAAAGGCGAAACCCGGGTCGTTAGTGACAAAACATGTGGAATCGTGCAAAGTCGTAACAATTCAAATTTAATAAAATTACTTTTTAAAATAAATCTTATTTAATGGCACTTTGGTATGTTTTTTTTTTTTTTTTTAATTCATGTTTAAACTTCTTTAAAGAAGTGTACGGTACGGTTTTACGAACATATGATGCAAGAGGTAGTATTTGAAACATTTTACTTCCTATGAGCAACTCTATGTATAAATCAAAATAATTTCCTTTCTATCAAAAATTGTAAAAAAAATTATGAAAACATATACTCTTTAAATAGGCTATATGAAAATATCCTAATGTACACTGATTTATAAAACATTTTTTCTTTTACATACGAAGATCGTACAAGCTTAGTATCCTCATTAGATCCACAGTAGTTGACCATCCGACTGTAAGTTCATATTAAAAGCATATGAAAAAATCCTTCTCCGCCCACATTGCTTCAGTATCTTTCGCATCGCCGGTAGTAGGTAATATTGGCAAAATTATGGGCATACATTATAATTATTATGTCGCAATATAACGCCGTCCCTGGCATTAAACGCCCACCAAATGCTATCACAATTTCAAATACAACTCAAATAATATGTAATCTGTACAACGAAAGATGCTTCACTGCATTGTTATGAATATGAATTTCATTATCTACAATTTTATTTAGATTCCGAATAGTTGAGTATATTTTATGAATATTGGAAAGTTGATTCTAATAAAACTTTTGTTTATTCTTACTATCAGTAAATTCTTAGCTGATTTTTAAGTAGAAAAATTATTTATCGTTGAAATAATAATTTATTGATTGAATTGGCATTCACTTGGCTCCAGAACTCCATTATAACACGGTGAAAAAAATAGCAATGTATTTTAGTTTTGCAAAATTATTTTTTTAAATATAATTGATAGCTATTTCGGCTCACGCCATCGTCAGAACTATACTTAAACTAACATTTGCTCATCTATATATAGCTGTGTAGAAAAGGTACACAATACATCTTGTCTCCTGTTTTAGCGACCTGGCTTTTGTAGAACTTTGTAGAATGTTGTTAAACTGAAACACATTGCTATTTTTTTCAGCGTGAAATAATAATTAATTCCTAAAAAATTTGTAAGACTTATTTCTTTCAATGATAAGTTAGATGAAGACATAATTTTGTGATAAATCTAATATTTACTGTGCGGTTCTTTATAAAAGTTTTTATTTTTATTCTATTCGATGTTTTCATCCACAAAAATGAAATGAATACAGTCAAACTACATACAAATATTTTAATACAGCAATTTCCAGTAGAGTTAAATCATAATACATTTGTATAGTTAAGCATATTGAAATATCTGCATTTGATTGATAAAAATATTATTAACAACGAAAATATAGAATTCGGATTGACAATTTGAGTGAATATATATTTATTAAATATCATTTATTTTCAACATGATTGCAAAGCTAAGCAAACAATGTCTAAGGCTAGTGAATTCGGCTGCTATGACTTCTATCAGAATAATTTTCTTTGATTTTTTTTTTTTAAATGTTTTATCTAAAATTTTTAACATTTAATATAAAGGCAAACGTTGAGCCGTTGAATAAAGCTTACATGTTTTTACCAACAGATGATTTCTCAAAAATAAATGTTGAGTATCTTTTCTCTCCTATGTAATAATATAGCATTTATTATATATAAAAGTTCGACATATTTATTTATATTTTTGTCTAAAATTATTTCCAACAATTTGATCTGAGTCCTGATACCATATTCAGGTTGTATGATTTTTTCTCGAAATCAAATGATGTCCAAATTTCTATGCTTCTTTTTTCATGTCAAAGCAGGCTAAATTTCAGATATTTTTTGAATGCATACTTTTGTCTTGAAGGAGATTTTATTTTTATAAATAATTCGCTATTTACCTAATAAAATTTGCAATGATTTTCCGAACGAATTCTTACATTAGAATCCTGGTCCGATTCTGTCAGCGAAATTCTTTTTTTTATTAATTCTAAATTTTAATTAAAAATTTATCATTTTCAAACAATAAATTACCTCAGTTACTTATTTTATACCGATAACTGGTGAGGTCTAGGTTCGTAGGTATTAACATTTTTTCCGCTTATTTAATAAGTTTTTTTACAAATGATTTTCTGTAAGCGACATATCGTAACCGTTATTGATGGCGTTTTTTTTAATTTGTATTAAATTCAAATTTGACATTTACTTAATTAAGCGGGATATTGACTAATTTATGAGGCATCTAAAATAAACAAAACAGGCAAGAACAAAAAAATGTTAGATTACGAAATATTTTTAAATCATCAACAGCACTTCCTATGTTTATATCAAGGTCAAAAAAAATATATCATAATAAGTTAATTTTATGATCACATATAAAGAATTTAGAAAATTATAAAAGATAGTGAGTTCACTATCGTGATGTTGGCGATTTATTCTACCTTTATCTTTTGATTTTTTTACATATGTAAGGGGAATATTATAAATTGAATTACTACATAACGTCACCTGATGTTTAATTCCTATCTTTACCCACCAATTTGAAATAAGTAAGAATCTCTGAGCCGTAAATCACTCAATTACATTTTAATGACAGTTGACTATTTTTTTACGTAGAATCCTTTTATCAAAACTCGTGAACATTATTTAGTGTCGTTTACTAACGACAAAACATATGAAGTCATACAAAATTTCAGCAATTCAAATTTACTTTATGATTTTTGCAAGGTCTTGTAGATTGTTGGTAATTGGTGGTGATAAGATTATTTTCCAATTGATTTTCATTATTGTGAAATCAGGGGGTTGAAAAATTATTTAGGCATCAATTTTACACCCACACTGATTGCTTATATTTTTTTTCTATATGTGTTGTGTAAATAAACGTTTCATTCTTTTTGTTTATTGACCATCGAGTGTAAATATGCATATATATGCTGAATTTTAAAGCTCAGACTGTGAGTAACTAAACATATATATTTGTAAAAACTGAATAATTTAAATAAAAAAATACATTTTTATTTTTTATATATTAAAAACGGAATCGACACGAATTGTCAAATAGATCTACTCTATTCGTCTAAATGATACACAGCGATAAAATGGCGTCGATTGCACGCAATTACTGGCACAATTACCAATGATAAAGTTATGATAATATCAGATCATAAAGCAGAGACCACCAGGCCGCGAATCCCAGCCCACATAGATCTCGCGAGCTTAATCCTAGCATCAGCAACATCCACCTCACACCATAACCACAACAACTGACTCAACGGGTCACTATGCATAGTATGCATATCAAACTTTTGTTTAGCACTTACACACACCACATTAAACAACAATTTAAAATTTATGATGTCGACTGAAGGTGCTTGATGGAATTTCAATATCAAATAACAATTGTTACATCTTTGTACGATTCTACATGTTTTGTCACTAACGACAAGGGTTTTGCCTTCTGAACTGAGCTTCTTCAGTTCTTTTGCATCCGTTTGATAGAATTCCTGAAGATGCCGAAAGGGGAAACCCGGGTCGTTAGTGGCAAAACATGTGGAATCGTACAAAGTTGTAACAATTCAAACAATTTTAAAACTGATTCTTTCTTAAGAAATGAATTATCGTACACTATTATTTCATATTAGAAACATGAAAAACTTTTCATTTAACTACATTATAGGAAATAGTTTTCTCCGTTATTTTATGGTGTGTAGGCTACCGTATACTCATTTCATTGTTTATCTGAAATACAATTATAATTGAATGCACGTATATCAAATGGATGTTTTATACTCATATAATACAATCAACGTTAATTTTTTTATAATTTTTGGCTGACAAAGTTACTTTGAATTACTTTTGACTTAGATGAAAAATTAATGAATTAAATCAGGATTATTAAATAGCTTCAACTCTTTTATGCGAACTTTTTATGTCCAACTTAAGCGACGTCAAAAATCAAAAACCCTTTTAAATCGACACACTTAATTTAAGTATTTTAATAAAAAATAAACCAATTATTCAGTTTTTGCAATATTAATTTTTAATCGCAAATTTTAAAAATTGTGAAAAAAAAATGTACTTTAAAATAGCTGCAGACTGAGTGGAGGATTTGAGAACAATTTTATTTATGGATTTTAAAACTATTTTCATTGGTTGGAAACACATTCGACTGATTAAAAACAGGCTTTACCAAACGCAGAACCGTTTATAAAACTTTTGTCAATACCAGTACAACAAATAAACATATCACTTCAAAAATCCCGTGCGACCAAAACCGACCAAAATAAACAAGCTAAATAAAGCCAGAGTCGCACTGGGATGGGGGCGTTTGTATGGTGGACAGAGGAACAACGGCCATAACCACTATCGGCTCACCTTAACTGCCCCAATGTTTTATTCTATTTTGTAAATCACACATCTACCGAAAAGCCTGTAAAACGGGACTATTCGATTGCAGTTTCAGAGTTATTCGTTTTCAATGAGATTTGAAAATTTTAAAAAGAAATTCAAAACTGCATTTATTACTCTTTAATTTTGTTACTGTTATGTTAATCTGAAAAATATTTCAACGTGCGTTTTCTACAACTAATATTTGTTATAAGTCAACCTTTTATCGGTGTTAACAAAGATAGACGGATAGAAATTTAGCAGAACTAGTACTTGAAAAATCCCATTCTTTGACATAGGTTCCATTTAATATAGATATTCTACACACCTAGAGTGACTTCAAAATAATTTAGCATAATATGTATCACGTCCTTATCTCTGTTTACTTTTAGAATATGTTCAAAACAAAGTCCTCTTTAATTCGAATTTCAATTCTTATCTTTGATAATGACTGCAAATTTTTGAAATAAAATATATGTATATATTTTGATTCATTATAATTTGCTCTTTGCCTCTATAAAACAAAAAACATAGTTTATTCTGCTTTTTGTAGTCGTGTCTCTCTACCTTTATTTTTTGAGTGAATCCATAACAATATTTCACGAATTCATGCGTGAACCTACTTACCAATATGGCAAATATCTGAAATTCATGGACAGGACTGTAAAGGACGGACGTTTGGCTCGCGGCCGCAATATGTCATTAGTCGTCCTTATTACATTATGCCAGGAACGAAATCGACTCTATAACAAAAATTATTTCAATAGTTAACAATCTCACTATTTAAAAAAACGCATTTTTACCACGCGGGTAAATTTTTCATATATGTTCTTGCTAGTGAGCAAAACTGTTCCTGACCGTTAAATATTTTTTTACGTTTGTACAAAAGAATGTTGTTTTTTAATTTAATAGCTTTGTCTACTACCACTTACAAATAACGAAAAGGTTATACTGCACCTATAAGACATCGAATCAATAGGTGTAGATAAAAATGGATTTTTATTTGGTGTAGAACTAATTATGGATACAAATTTACTCATAAATTAAAAACATGAAGTATAAATATATCTTCAGCAAACTCATATTCTTATGTCTAATAAATCATTTCAAATTTCACTCGAAACACAAGTATGCGCTTCGTTGAATGAATTTTCTTTTTTACTTGTTTTCGACTGCATACACCATTATTTCCCACAAGCTTATGAAATTTTCGACACATACATATATATATATTGTAAATCATTACACTTGTTCGTCAATATGATTTAAGCTTGTCTCTTTATTATATTATTTCACATAGTAAACTGTTATTACAAGTAGTTTTTAAGTGCGTATTACACTGATTTTAAGTACAGCTGAATCGTATCTATTTTTATCAATGATGAAAAACTTCTAATTAGGAAATATTAAAAGGAATATTTTTTGTTATTAAATCTACTACTTTTGTTTTGTGGAAATGAGTGCTATACGTAAACTCAATTTGATCAATTTAATAAAACTGTAAACTGTCATTGGAATAGTGTAATCTTAATCATTAACCACTCAGTAAAACCATGTTAATGGTTAAATTTTATGAAAAAATTGAACATTAAATATCATATTACTAATTCTCCGCTGATCTCACGTACCCTCATACATTGTAGGATTTTGATTGTTACAGTTACAATTGACACAATCGCATTATACTAAACAACCGTTAGTATTGACTGGCCACGCCATACCCCACACCACGCCAGAGGGTGATATCTCGTAAGTCTCGTCCGATAACATGACAGAGTAGCACATGGGGTGGTCACTGATCACTTTCGACTTTTCCCCTATTTTTTGTGACATATCATTTTCATTGATTCAGTTAGTTTGGGTACATAGATATTATAAAACGTATATATACATTTAATGAAGCGATCAAAGTCTTTTAATAATTAGCTTCAACTAAATGGATATAAAATTATTATTTATCAAAAAGTATTTATTCACTATTGAAAATTTTGAAAATATTTAATGAGATGGCCAAAACCGGTCTTCACATACAAATTTCTAGAATCAATACATATCAAATCAAATTTCAAAAATGTAATATATTGCTTTCCTACCAAGAATTCTCATTTAATACTTTAATATAATATGCATTTTATTAGATTAGTTTTCCATGGGTATGTTATCTAAAACAAAACAGAGAAGAAAGTTAAAATTTTCTTCCGTTTTTTCGCCAATATATTTATCTATAGCTACGACACATCATAAAACTTTTAAATTAGTTCCAATTATGAACTAACTCGCCTGTCAGCCAGAATAGAATACCAAATAACATGATTCGTGTTTCCCAAAGTTTCTCCAACTACCATAGCGATACTGTACTTGAAATTAATTTAAAGAAAGATTAAAAAAAAAATTGATGGATAAATTAAATATTATGAAAACACCAAGTTATTCTTAAAAAATCAATTTGTATCATATACATAGAAATCAGTGAATACCTTAAATAAATAGTAATTGTATGTGACACTATAATTTTATTTAATAATGATGAAAACTACTATTGATTAAATTAATTTTAATTATCTTTATTCCTTACAGGTCCGGATGGAAAATGGCAACTTTTGTAAGATATAAATTATTATTTAAATAAATAATAGTTATTTTGAAAAATCAGATACAATGTTGATGTATTATTTATTTTTGGCTGTTTTGAGTTTAGCTGTTGAGATGATAATATTGGCGTAAAATATTATATTAATGTAAAATTTCTTAAACTGATGAAAATATTATGAAGCAGTATCGACTGACATATAAATCGATCCCCGAGTGAGATTCCTAGAGTTAATTTCATGATATCAAAAAGTTCACCATTTTAAAAAATATTGTTTAAAGCCACGGTTTGATTGACATTGGCATAAATACTTGGCGGTACATGGCGCTAAATGTCAAAAACTTGATTTATTTTTAAAATTTATAAGTATTCAAAAAAGTAGAAAAAAACAATGACTACGTAATCAAATTTGGATTGTTGAAACTTTGTACGATTCCACAAGTCTTGTCACTGACGACCCGAGTTTTCCCTTTCGGCATCTTCAGACATTTTATCATACGGATGAAGCTGAGCCAACTTTGTTGTATCCGTGTGATAGAATGCCATCAAGCACTTTTGATAGCATAGATATTACATAATCTTCTTAAATCGTTTATGAGATGATTTTATAAAAAACACAAATTATTTCGTTTTTTATTTGTGAAATAATCGTTCAATGTGTCTGTTGAATGATTATTACTTTTTTGTACGGTTCGTTTACCAAATGTTTCTAACCCATCCAAAGCATAGTCATGATGTGACATATGACAGTGCAAATTACCTTATGACATGCAAAAATAAGTGCAGATACAAAGCCAATCTGAGTGCAGCACAAATGCAAGTTGCGGTTTCGTTTGACGTTGCATCGCATCATCATACTGCGGTCTTTAAATAAACTGCATTCAACTGTGCTTAAAATAAACATCAGATGTCAACCGGGTGGACCGCAAATGCATCCTATCAAAGGTAAATGGGAAATGAATTGTCATAAATTTATTGTCCAATCGATGATTGTTTTACAATTAATTTTGTAATCAGTAACCACAACAAGCATTCCACATGAAATAATGTGAAATCAAACGAAATAATTACTTAATTTTGAAAATAATATATTTTTGGTATGGTCACCAGACCAATCTAAACAATTTGACAAAATGTTTTGACAGTTTGAGCAAAATCACCAATGACCAATGAATGAAGAATTATTTATTTTTATCATTACTTCGTTAACATATGTAAATCTCTCTACTTCTATCAGTCCACTGCAAATTACTTTCCAAAATCTAGCGGACTTTGATACATGTATATTTACGAGCCATTTTCATTCGTAACTAGGAGAATAGACAATTATCAGCAACTTGACAGACAACAGTAATTCACTCAGCTTTTGAACAAAAAAATTAACTGATAATAATTTAATACCTCTTTATTTTTCCCGTTGTCAGGATAGGATAGAGAGTGAATTGGAATTTACGAAAAGATTACTTAAATATTTTGCTTTGAAAGCTTTTATAATTATCACACAATTTTAAGTTGTATTTTCACATTATATTTTATAATCAAGATCGGTTCAACTCAACGCGAGTATTACCAAGTTGTACAAATACAAATCGCTATACACATTTTTTTTTCAACAATTAATCCATAATTGTTGAAAATTGTTCGATGATGTTAGGTATACAACATCGAAAGCTTAAGAAATTACTCAAGTCTGACCGGTAGAATAAATTTCATAACATTAACGCTTTTTCTTCAAATAAATAATAGATTCAAATTTTCTCAGTAATGCTATCGATACATATGCATGTTTTTATTGTGGCGAATACGTATAGCAAACTGCTCTTAAATTTTATTATAATTTAAACAATTATCAAAGTTTATTTCTATAGTATGGTAACCATTTTGCATGCATGGTAACTAACATATTAAATGGCATCAGTTTTAGTAGCCTGGCCAGATACTAATAATTGACTCATTATCACGACCACAAATACGAATAGGGACACTGCAATGCCAATGATATATTGCGCATGGTTTACAGTCAAACGATATTTAAGAGGAGCTTTTAATTCATTATACTATACTTTTTCTAAATGCATCCTCTGATGGTATAATTTTATTTGCTTCATATTTTTTTCATCTTTCAATCATGTGATAACAACTCAGTTTTATGAAAGTTCTATTACAATCATTTTTGAATTGATAGATAGTTTCTGTTCAATGACTCTAAGACGAAACATACTAATATATAGTAAAAATTATTAAAATTCTATAAAAATATGTAGTGAGAATGTATAACAGGTTTGTTTATTAAATTACTTTAGTATTTTACTGTAACTTTAAATATAAAAATATTGTATTATATCAATTTATTTGAATGTTTTCAAATCGTTATATTTATACTATATAGTTTTTGCATATTTTTTTTCTAAAATATTCAGTTTTTACCAATATTTTTCACGCATTTGTTCTCAATAAAGTAAATCACCTTCAATATAAAATATTTCATATCATGATGTTATACTACTTATTTAAAAAAATGAATGGACTAAGTGAAAGAATTAAGTGTTTATTATTCTGTTCAATTTCGTTAACTTCGTAAGTATTCTCTATATTTAATATATATATTTCCACCCGTAGCAGAAATGTACATTCTTTTTCTCAGCTGAAATAAAAATGGTCTCAATAAGTAATGTATTATATAATACATTTTCTGTGAAAATGGAAGGTATGGGTCGATAATATCAATACTTACGTATTCCCATAACATGAACACGCACAATAAACAGAGAGTTGCATATCTAAATCTGACCGTGCCAGCTTTACGCATCCCATAAAATAACCTACTGAAATTACGACTCAAATAAAATTTAACTTCCTGTCGAAGCACTGCCTCATGATTAGAGTTTGACCAAGGGCAATGGCGTTCTTTTTATGATAGTTTTATATCACCATTGTTCTATTAACGCTTCACTTGAGCATTAGAGCTTTTATTATTAAAAGAATTAGAAGTTCGTCAATTGTTGATTTTGTGTTTTATAATAAGAAATATATATAACAGATCATCATATCAGAAAAGAGGTCGTTAAATAGAAAACATTTTTTTACGTAATTATCATATCTACCGAGTAAATTCCAACTCGATATATATATATATATTTTTCTCTTAGCAGGCCAATTTTCTCTCAAAGTTCCAAGCTACACGCATGCACTGTCACGCAGCAATACTCACACACTACAATGCCATTCAATCATTATTTTGTTTACAAAAATTGACATTGCAATTAATTCAAAAAAAAACTCTCTAATTGAAGTAACAATTTAGTAATTGTTTTTAAACAATTGTTTATTTTAATATATATAAGAAAATACTTGTTTTACAAATATTCCAATTATAAAAAATATTAATACATTTTTTAGTACTTATTTCCATAATAATTAAAAATATTCCAATATTAATTTTTTATATAAAAGCTACATTATGCCAAGCATTTGTTGATTCGACCTTTGGATTTGCCATGCAGATTAGAAGAAAAATTACTGCTGACATCTGACAAAAATGTATTTCTCTATATTAAAGATATTTATCAACGTATATATAAAAATACTTGGTGAATAGTACTGCATTAACCTTAAAAGTTGAAAACATTTGTTTTCAGATTGAATTATTTTTTAATTACTAAACAAAAAAATCAATATACATAATATGATAGTCATTGTCATGTGCATAATTTTAAAAAAATATCGAAATAGAAATTAAATAAGGTTACTTTATCAATTAAGTGTATAAACTAAAATAATGATTTTATGATAATTTGTATCATTTACGCATGTCATGGTTTATATTTTTCTCCTGTTACCTTTATTTTTTCTCGCCGCCCTAGTATCGCGATGTGAGGCACGTGTTCGCCGACCGCCGTAACAGTGGGCGGCTTAAGAGCAATGATGGAGGGCGGATTGATGGTCGTTTGGGCGGATTGTTTCCATATCGACGGGCGGCAGGGGTCATTCGGAACCGGACATAATCATTTACTGTTTATTGAAGGATTTGCCGGTTCGATTGGATGATGGGCAGAAGCGAGGTTCGCGACCGTGATGATGTGAGATGGGCGGCGATCGGGGATTCTGATGAGAAGCTACGTTCGATTGAGGCATTATATTATTGTTGCTTTTACTCCATATATATTGTTGTTCATTATTTAAGGCTTGAATAACATTTTATCGGATTTTTCTATCGCAAATGCTCCCTGTTTTTTTTCAAGTCAGTAATATATTGTATGACGTCTTTTTTGTTTCTACTTCTGGCATATACCTGATGAAAATAAAGCTTGCTTTAAAGAAACTTCAAAAATTCAAATTAACGTGTACATATGTGAAGTAAAACAAGATTAAAACTATTGGACTGTTGCATATTACAATTATAAAAGTTCTATAGCTTTTATGACTTTTTTCAATAACATCAATATATTATAAAAAAAAAAAGAAAGTATCTACACCAAATCTCTTCCGCTATACACCGATTTTTATTTTTAAATTAGCATTTTTATAATACTTTCTTTAAATTATTATATTATCAAAAAGAGAAAAAATATTTTGAACGGTCGTGAGATAAATATGAACACCCATCACAGAGTGCCAATGTTAGAAAAGCCTTCCCCGTTTATAACGGTTTTTGCTAAACATTTTTTAAAAAATCCGGCTGGACATCTATATAGTTTTATTTCACATTTATTCAATCATTGGTTTGAGGACTTTTGTGGCTATTTATATGTATGATTATTTTTTTATAAAGATACATTATTTCAAGGGAAAATAAATAATATATATCAAAACTGCTAATTTTGATGTTTTTGATGAATTGAAATCGAGTTGTAACCTATGATCTTTTTAAACAGATTAAAATTAGAGACATTATCAGTATTTTATTTATATTGGACGTTAATGAAACTATTTTTTACAAGTGAGCTGACATCTTAATCATCTGACCACATCTCTTAAAGGATGACAAGGTAAAATTAAAAGGAGAAAAAACTTGTATTGGACTTGCTAGTACTTGAACCTGGCACATTTTGGTGGTTAATTGGAGCTTTTACCTCTGGACGTAGAGAGTGACATGTTACATATGAAATTTTGACAGAATTTAGTGATGCGGGCGTCCACAAAATATATGCATGAGCTATGCGTAATTAATGTCGTGCAAACACAATATAGTTGTAACAGCGAGCAGTGATTGTGTCGGGCGGGCGGCCGCTTGTTTTCTAAATAACGGGCTCATTTTACCGATGACGCTAATGGCGACGATATTTTGCCCGTTATTGTCGCGGCGAGGGGGCCGCATTAGGCAGGGGCCGTCGGCAGGGCCATTACTTCGCGCGATTTCCGCGGTGACGGCTTCAATATTGGATATTTCGTATGATTTGCGGCCCTCGACACATTTTCGCCGGGCTCACTGATTATGGCGGCCGCTCGAAAACATGGCGGACATATTTTTGAATTTTACATCAGTCCATTAAAGGCCAGCCTTCCACCGCCTACCCTGATAAGTCGTTGTCTCCTGACAAAACCCTACTCTACACTGAACTTTATGAACATACTGTAAAAACTCGTGTGAACTTTTAATACATATCAGCAGTCAATTATTTTTAAGTATTTGATATCATTAATTTTTAGAATTAAAATATAAATGAAATTATATATGTGCTCTACTGCGACTGATTGTGCATTAAATCAGCTCTTATTTTTGATAATATTGATCCAATAGACTATTCTTGTTCTGAATAACAAACAAACATTTTCTAAAGAAAACTTTACTATCAACGAAATCAATTATAGGTATTAATTCTTGACGGAAAAGCACTATTTACAAAACAAGAGTTGTTTTGTACAACTCTTATTATCTTGCATATTTGGATTAACTTTTTCTCATCAGGAGCTTTATTAACCGATGAATTTCAATTGTAAGCAAGTTATTTTGAAATAAAGACTCATTTTAGTTAAGGCTCATAAAATATTCAGATATCACTGCTTAAATTTATATTTCTTGTATAAGTCAATAAGTTTTGCCGTTCTAGTTACATTAATAACTTTCAGTCTTTCTTGTTGAAAAAGCATTATTTTCAAATAAAAAAATTGTTTTATTTCTTAAGTATTGAAATTGTATAATGCCCTCATATAAAAAGTTACAGCAGCTTGTATATTTGAAATAATTGGGACCTGCTGATTTAAATGAATAATTTCGTTTTCATATTACATTTAACTCGTACTAAGTGCTTAATCAGGTGATTGAAATTAACGGACTATTTTACGACCATCCATTGAGTACATTAATTGTATTATATTAACGATAGTGCAAAAAAATAAGCTCAGTAAGTCACTTCCATCTACCTACAATATTTAAAACAGCCAGTCGATCATAGCTTCCATGAAAATGTATCTTTAATACTTTTAAACGACAGCATGTGAAAAATTATTCACTTAAAGCAACCGAAATGATAGGCAGGCTTCAATTTAGAAATACAATCGGAATCTCACTGACGTAATGTAAAGCATATTATAATATTACACATCGTAAATTGTTATACTCAATGCATTTTTGAATTCTCTTCAACTTTCGTACATTCAGTAACAGTATAAACAGGATAACTTACACACATTGTTCATAAAATCTGCTGTGTATGCAATTTTAAAAATATAGTAGATCTTGCATATAACGTGGCGCTTCATGAACGATGGGTCAATTATCAATTCAGAACATTATTTCTTGTACTCGACGCCGTAAAATACAGATGTAGACAACCATTTTCAACTCAAATTGTTTTCTTTATTTTATAAAAAAAAAACTTTATTCGTAATTACAAGAAAAAACATTATTTATCGTCTTGTATTATTTTTGATAAATTTCATTCCAAATCTGCTGTAAAATAATATAAATATATATTCCAAAAAATCAGCTGTAGCTTGTTTTGTGGTATGATAGTATTATATTCATTGTGCATATGTTTTCTAGTGGTATCTTTTATTTCGTAATTCAGAGGTTCATTTGATTTTTGACATACAATTAAACCAGAGTTTATTGTATAATAACAAATTTAACCGTCATAATATAACATTACATTATTCTGTCAATCTAAGACAACGATCTGTCATCATTAAAAAATACATTTTTCTCTCGATTAGTAAACATTAAGACAATGGATTCTTAATGTTGTCGCTATATTTTAAAATTTCCTAAGTCCACCATTTACAGAATCAAAACTCATGTATTTATAATTTGCAGTTTAATAAGATTATGCTTACACGTCACTAAATTTACCATAAATTATTCAACTAATAAATATTCAAATGAAATAAGTGTCAAAAGGATCAGAAAAAAATTCATAGATACATTAAACGAATAATTAACAAACTTTCTAAAATATTTTTTTTAATACTATTTAAAAAAAGCACAGATTTAAATTTTATCAAACAAACAGAACACTGCATTTTTATTATGTATGCATATTTTTACAAGCCATTATAGAATATTATTTCTTAATCTATGAATCAGAATTGGTTGCATATAGAAAAATATCCAGCCCATTATTTATCAATCAGTGTCGCAATATTTTGGTTTGTAAACATTATGAATGTTACTTCGTGTCAACATGAAAATATTGTGCATTGATAAAATTTCTCAAACTTGATAAAAAGTGTCATGTACTAATGAAGTCTTTCGTTTGCGACGCAACGGCTGTTTCGCGACATTTAAAAGAATTTTGTTCCGCTCGCGTGTTATTGGTTGAGTGCATCTTCATTTGGTGCAATAAATAGTGTCGCATGTTTCGCACTCGGTGATAATATTTTAGAATCGGGTGGCGCACACCACCCCTCGCAATAGTTGGGTTATTGCGCCTCTAAATCATATTTACGGTAGTCATTATCATTCGTTATGTGCCGCGGTGTGATCTGGCGGATAAGTCATACCACTCGAAATAAACAGGTTACAATCGAACACTAACGATGTACTATCATATTACAAAACTTTATTAAACAGAACAAAAATATATCTTCACATCGTGAAATCTTACAGCAAGCATAGAAACAATAAATTATCTACAGTGAAGTGTTACAGTTTATTACTACAGTACAGTGTCTTTTCTCAGACACTTGTATATTCCGGATCGTTATAATCAACTATATTTTTTTAAGACATCCGAATAATGAAATAAAACTCTTCAATAAGCTAGATAAATGTGAGAATATATTTTTATTTCCCTTGTTTACGCCGTTTCATGAAATTCTTCTGGATTAATTATTATGTAAAAAGATCCATTGCAATTTTAATTACTTTACAATGCATAAGCTATTTTTTCTTATTTTATTAACACGGGAAGATAATTTATGACCAAATATTTTTTTTCGTAGATGCATACTTTATTATTGACCATAAATTCAACATTTAACCCTTATTATATTTTATCGAATCATATGCATGACATCGGTACGAATTATAAAATTAATGTATCATTATTTAAAGTAATAATCGAATTTCCTTTGTTATTCCTGTATTCGTATCATAGTAAAAACACTATTAAAGTAATTACGAAAGCGTATTACGACCTCATTTGTTTTAAATCAATTATAAAATTACCAAAATAATGGCCGTCGGTTCATTTTAATTTATCGAAATGAGTTATGAAATAAAATAATGGGGTCATTTGTTAGGGAATTTATTGTACACGCACCGTTAATAATGCATTTTCAATTATTCAAAAATTACCATAAATAACAATCATTAATAAACATATAATGTGAACATAAATTTATATTGATTTTGATACAATTCAAACTATTTTTTCTGCAAAAGTTGTAATCATCAAAACAACCGGAATTATTAGGACTGTCATCACCACCCAGCACGATTCTTAAGCTATCAAATTTCGTATCCTTCTGTTTAAAAGATTATTACATAAGATAAATTATCTTTAAAACCATTTCTAACATGATGCAACAATCGAAACATCGGCTCGAAAAACATTCTGCCACCCAGATTGGTCATCATGTTTTTACTCTATCTACATTATAAGCCGTACGACGTTTTTTTTATAAAAAAATGCCTCATGTAGAATTGGTAAATTTCGAAACAGCAAATAAATGACGACATCTAAATGGAAATAAAAATAGTTTTGCTAAGAATTTTTTTTTATAATATCCTTTAATAAAAGTGTCTATAACAAAGATTATAGGATGATTTCATTGTTATGTAACGCGGATCCAAAATATATTATTTTATTTTAGTATTTTAAGGCAATACAAAAAAGTAGTAAAATATTCAATATTGTTTTAAATTAACATTTCATCTGAAATCAGTAGTTTTTCCGAAGTCAAATGTAAGGTTATTTCAAAAGATGTCGATAATTAAGTTTAAAAAACATCACATTTCCCATCTCATGTTTCATTACCTTCCCATTAAATAGTTTTTATCGTGTTTCAGTCATGAATGAAAAACTTTAATGGATTATTGACTTTTTTATTCTAAATACTAAATATTATACTATTCTAAATGAATTTTATTATAAATTTACGCTTTGTAAGAATACATGGATAATTCTTTGGTTTGTTAACCATTTTGTAAACAGTTTTAAAACATTTTTATAATCACATTTATTTGTTTAATATAACTTCTATGTATAAATAAATCTTTGCATTATCAGTTGATAGTGCTTGCGATGAGCGAAACCGGTCGTGATCATTAAATATACTGTCGATTTATTATTAAAAATATTTTTTTCTTATTTAAAACATCGTGCGTGTCTAACAAGAAGGAACAGTTGACACCACATGGTAATTATAAATAGTCCTTTAAAACTGTTATTGTAATAACATATTGCATAAAATTTACCATTATATTTACTTTCACGTGTTGTCAAAATAGTTATAAACTAGATTAATTTATTTAAAGTCGTTAATGAAATTTATGTATTTTTTAGTTAATAACGTGAACTATGTTGTTTTACTTCATGCATATATATATGTATCTGGCAAATTTGACGAAGAAGTTGGCAGTTAATGGGCTAAAGCATACTTGCTTGTCATGTCTGTTATAATTGAGTTGTCCTCAAACAACACTCGTAGTGTAATAATTTTGCAGGAACTCTGAACCGGCAACCGCTACACTTACAACTTCGATCATCTTTCATCGACAGGGTCCCTTATACCGCAACAATCACTAAACTAGTGGCAGGCGTTTTCAAATAACTGGCCGCTCAATTATCCGTTTGGTGTAGTTTCCCTTAAAATAAAAAATCAATTGCCACAGTAACGCGTGTTAAAGTGTTTTTAAAGAATATTAGTATCATTTTTTTTTTATTTTTACACAAGAAACTAGCTATTACTAAGTTAACGCACATTATTTTTAAATGATTATTTTCTTTTAATCATTTTTTTTACCTCTAAAATATAAAATTTTGCTTATCTTTTTAATTATTTGAAAAACAACAATTAATTAAATATATATATATATATATCCTTTATAAAAAGATAGCTGACATTCATCAGAGACAATTTTTGATTTCACAATTCGAATCCTTTCTGATTAGATTCTTAACTGGTAAATAAACAAGTATCTTATTAAATTTAAAAAAGTAATAATATAAGTGTTCATTTGAAGAACATTAAAAAGGATAAATAAAACAGAAACCAAATAATGCCACCAATCTTAATATTGCCCTTAGAAATGCTTAGACTTAAATCATTTTCTAAAATATTAACTGCTTCATTGTTCAAGTCTTATCAAACTACTCAGAAAATAATTATGAAAAATAGCTTATTTTTTTATAAATTTAGTTTTTTTCGAGAAAAAAACAATTTTTTTCTCGAACAAGGCATCGTAGATTTAAAGTTATTTTTGTGATATGTATACATTTCTGACTGAATTATTAAGATCATTAGTTAAATACTCCTCGTTATGGTATTTTTTGCTATTATTACTATTGCTGTCCCAGGTAGGGGCATTTTGTTTAATGTTCTCTGGTGACCCGAGTACATGGCGGACACAAACCTCTGGCAAAGTATCTCGCGGACCAGCACAACAGCATTTCCTAGTATAATATAACACGGGCCGGCATTAGCGCTTGTAATTTATGCGGGCCGCACGGTATTTAGGCACACCTGCCGCCTCCTAGTCGTCTATCATGCGCCGCCACCGCCGCTTGGACCGTTGCTGGACCGCCGCCCCAAGACACGGCACCCCTTTCAATTCGCCCATTTCCCAGCGCCCCCCCCTGTTTTTAATCCTCCATTACATGCTAGAAGTAGCGGAGTGCCTAATAATGCTTTGCAAGTCATACATTTTTTCGCATAACGTATAAATATTTCAATGATCTTTTAAGGATATATTAGACTGACGTTTTATATATTATCTTGTTATGAAACATTCTTTACTTGTGATTTAAATAAAATTCAAAACGGATGTAATACTATTTTTTTGAAAACGGTTTTGCCGTAGTATATAATATTATGAAGCATTATGATGTCACTCATTTATGATTTTGGTGAATATATTGCTTAGTATCGTTTTATCCCTTAAATCACAACTCAATTCAAAGCGACAGTACAATAATTTTTCATCAAATATGACATACTTTATTTTTAAATACATATTTCATCTTCAAAACATAAAATATTTTGTTAAGAGTGGGAAATTATTTTATTGTAGATATTGTGTGATATTGAGGTTTTACAAAGTATTATAATATTTTTTCTATATCCAAGACTAACAAAATGAGTCATAAAACTTTCAATCATGTTCTTATTTCACAAGTTTTTACTCCCGAACAATTTCAGGCTACTTTTCTGCTAGCATTAAAAAGTAGAGAAAAATAAAAATTATTTCACTTTCACAAAAGAAAATTGGTAAAATAAAATTAGCTGACAAATTTGTTACTCCGCCAATTGTTGTAGACAATCACAATCAGTGTATTCAATGATAAAAACAATTTTATAAAAAATTCAATCAAGTTTATAAAGATATACTTATCGTCAATTTGGAATATCCAAATATTTAAAGGCTCGGGAAATTTTCATTATACACAATGAAAAATTATAAAAAAAAACATTAATCACATTAGTGACAGAAAAATCATTCCCCAAACCTTGCTCAAAGCACTCTCGTCTAGTCCATCAGCACTTGTCAATAGTAATTATTTGGCAAGACCCTCCCAGATAAACGTTTTGCAAGGGCTCTTTGGCTAAACAACCAGATTACGTCACCAGGTAAACAATATTCAATTACCTCCATCACTCGTCCGTTATGTTTCATCTCTTACCATTAAAACATTTTACGGATAACGACATTAAAAAGCCTTTTTCGACACAATTACATTCTTTTTTTGGGGCCCTTAAGCAAAATAATTACTCTATTTATGAAACGTCAATCTGCAAAACATTTTCGAATCGTATTATAAAGGTTCATCAAGAAATAGCCGTGGGCAATTCGATGTAAAAAATCTACCTTAATGAAATTTCATCTTTTGTTGACTTTAAATGACTATGACATTTTTTTCATAATGATTAACTACTATAGCATTTTCAAAAAAAAATAAGAACATTTATTGTAAAGTTGATAATTATCATATAATCAACATTGAAAACAGTGCTTAAATCATTTTTCTACAAGAGACATCAAAAACTATCAAAAAATTATATCTGAGAATTCAAACTGAAAATATTGTCAGATTTTAAATTTAATATTTTTTTGAATTGTTACAACTTTGTACGATTCCACATGTTTTGTCACTTACGACCCAGGTTTTGGGTCACCATGACTATATATCATCATTCAATGACTTAAAGTTGTAACAATTCCAAATTTGATGTTGAAATTCCATCAAGCACCTTCAGTCGATATCATAAATTATTATATTTTTTTTTATATTTGCAATTATAAATGCATTTCATTTATAAAATACAATTGTTTAAATGATGATTAAAAAAAAACTGACGTTATCTGCAAATAATAATCATTCAACCCTCATACCAAATAAAACTTGTCTCATATACAATATAATAGTAAAAAATTAGAGATACAATATAAGAAAAATCTGTTAATCTTCTAAGCGGCTTCACTTTAATAAAATGTGATAAACATATGCCACGGTAAAATAGATACAAGGTTGAGTCAGTACAGCTACAAAAAATATTTATGAGGATGTCCGTCTAAATTAAAAAGTTGATATCATTGAGCTTTCAAAAGCTAATATGTCTGTAATCAAACTAGCCTTAGTATTATTTACTAAATTCAATTGTTTTATTCATTTTTTAAATTTATAATTTGTCATATTTGATCGTATATCTTCTACAAACAAAAAAAAATACTGATCACAAAACAAAACTGTGCTATACACCTAACAATGTACTTTACTATACTTCAAGTCATTATTATCAAATTATCTTTTAATTGACAGCACAAAAACTACTTGATTATCACATATTTTATTTCAATTCTGTAAATAATATATCGAATATCAAATCTAATTGTCCTAAAATACATTTTTTTGTAACTGTCATAATTTTTTGGGAATTAATTCCTGTGTTTTTGAATAAAAATTTGAATCGAGTGATGAGTTTTTCAAATGATTGACACAATGAAATGAACTGTTAAGAAAATAGGAAACGTCAAATAACAATAAAGTGAAAATTCTCTTTCTTCAGTCGCTACCGTAAAGTTATAACTACGCGGCTATACCTGTAACCGTGCTTTTGTCATCTTCTTGTGCAGTGTCTAGTTCTGGTATTGCTAAATTATGTATAAACTGCTCGTTTCCTGTGGGAGCACTTCCGGCCAGCATAAAGGACGATATTCCGCTGGCATCATGACTGTATTCTAGAATTTGTTATGCACCTAGTGTTATAAAATTATCTATCCCGCAACACCAAACTTTCCTCTCAAAGTTTCAAACTGTCTCGGTTTTATTGAGTGAGATGCATTTTGGCGCTGTGCATTTTGTTTTGGCCGATTTCCGAGGCATCCTTGATTAGATGATTTATTTACAGTAATGTTAAGCACAGATAGTGTCATCGTTTTTCTAAACTATTCCAGTTGATAATATAACATAAATTAAATTGTGTTTTGATTTTGCTTCTTTATAATAATCACTGCCTTCATTACGAAACGCCTATTTTACATTCAAATAAAAACTTATTCATTTCCTTATAAAAAAAACTTTATTTTTCAACCAAATAACCATGGTAATAACGTATAAATAACAAAGTATTAAGCTTTACAAAAATACAGATATGGTTAAAAAAGCTATTATGACTTCTGCCATCGTCAGAACTTTATTTCAAATCAAATTTCGACGACAGTTTCAAAGCCGGAAAAGTTGCCAACAACCATAACTGAAATTTTGTCGAGCTCAACACTTTCATATAATTATTTTATTATAATGGAGTTCTACACAAAATAGCGATTGAATAAATAAAATTGACATTGCTTTTAATTACTAAGAATAGCTCCCTCTATTATTAAAAAAAATGATTGATCTAAAAAAAACATTATGTTATTTTAGACATAACCATCTCCACTCTCGGTGGGGAGCATATAGCTAAATATATTACTCAACTAAACCAGCTTGTTATAAGATAGTAGTTAGCTACATTATAATCAAATAGATTAGACGGAGCTTATTAATCAAATAAATTCATGCTATAAAAATATATAATAAATACATAAATCAATTAAAGAATTCTCTGGTCTTGGATTTGTACACCTCCAGAAACGAATAGTGTGTACCACTCGACTATTTATTAATCCACAAATCTATTGCTTTTATAAATGTTCTAATTACATCAAAACACAAGACAATATATAAAGTCGTCAAATACGGTACTCAAATATTTTCAGATGTTGATGAAATATTGTGTGCTTGATTAAATTTACTCTGTAGAATCTTCGTACTAATAATATTAACGATCCATAATATTGAGAGTTTTTTACGAAGCCAATTTGTTCATTAAAATCTATTACACAAATATATGATTCACTGAAGTCTGATTATTTATTATCTCTTTTAAGTGTATGCGTGCAAAGAAGAACATCGCCTGTTAAAGACGTCGTCTTTCTTATCCCTAATTATCTTTCTATCTAGTCTCGTCAGTTGAACTCGACAGACATATTCATGAATATAACCATTCATTAATCTCTGAATTAAATACTCATCATGCCTCTTACACCATAAGTTTAATGCATTGATTATAAAGCAATTATAATGACTATAAATAACGAAAAATGTTATCTTCAGTAGATAACTGAAAACCACTAATACATCATAAGTCTCTGTAGTTTTCAAAACTTTTTGTGTATTTAGGATCGAGTACAAAATGTTTGGAATTTTTTTTTGAATGCTCACAAAATTTAAGAATACCATCAACATTTCGATTCATTACAGGCAATATAACTTAATAAAGCATTTTGTTTTTGAATTACAAGTTTATATTCAATTTCTATTTTACATGACTATGAAAAACTTGTACAGAATCGATGACATATTTCTTGTGAGTAATAAGTAAGATGATTAAAAAATATGTATATAAAGCATTATCAAAAGATGTCAGAATCGTATCAGAAAAATAAAAGCCGTGTAAAAAGTTACTCAACATTTTATAAATTAATTTTAGATAATCATAAAGCATAATGAAAATAACATTATTGAATAAATATTAAAATTTAATAATCTTTGAAAAACATTTCCATATCTATTATCTGAAATCCATAACATTCCATATCTATTATTCATTAAATAGGTTGTGAATTAATTAACAAAATTTTCCAACACTATTATCTAAAAACGAAGATTGATTATTGTAGCATAACCTATATACTCATTGACATAACAGTTTTTCCCATAGATATCACTGTTGTTACGACCAATCTCTCTATAGTACCAGAAACCATATGGTTTAGTAGAACCACTTCTGTGGTTATACATATAGATAATATAACGAATCAATTAATCTTTCAACAGAAGTTAATATAAAAATAAAAAAATATAAACAGAAATAATTTTCGTAAATCAATTTGCGTGGTGAGTTCAGACGAGCCTCAAAGATTTTGTCGGTAAAGAAAATAGAATTTCCACTCTATACAGGTAGTACTGTGAACAATGAGATCGTCGCGGAAAATAATGAGTGATTAGCTCACAATGCCCTTCCAGTAATGGAAATCACTCAAATGATTCCCTCTTTTATTCCTTCCAAAGAAGAATGGTATGTCTGCCACTGACAGCGCTGTACATCTCAAACGGAATTAAATTGAATTATAGTTGAAGTCAAAGGAAGACGAATTGTATGCGAGACTCTTTGATTTTAAAACTATTATCTCTTCATCAAGAGAAGAAGTCTTAATTAGTAGGTATTACACGTACGCTCTTAATTTCTTTTGTCTGAAGAAATTATTTTGTACATGAACAGTGCGTATATTACTTTTGCAAAAAAATCACGATAAAAGATTCATTCTCTTATAAATAGACCATGTTTAAAAACTAATATATTAAAAAAATATATTTCAAAACACTACCTATTACATGAATTATTATTTTATCGTTTTTTACCGCAAAATTAATCAACACATATTCTTCGACAATTCATATTAGATATTGAAATTATAGTGAAAATCAAGTTCGATCATATTTTTTACAAATCCTTTCGGATATCAATTTATTTCAGGCCCTAATCTATATTTTATAAAATTTAATCCATAGGAAAAGATTAATAGCCTATAATAAAATACTAAAAAAAAAACAATGTAATTCGAATATTGTTTTACATTAAAGTTTAGCTTTAGGCCATGTTTTTTCACGTTAGAAAAATAAATTTATTGATATATTAATTTATGTTACATGTTTCATTAAATTCCATCAAGTACCTTCAGTATATATCATAAATTAATTCAAATTTCATTTTTAAATGCGATAAAGCCCTTTCAATTAATATAGTAAATTTATACATATATTTTGTTGTTTGTAAAAATACAGTGAATCATTTTAAAATACTTTTTTTACTTTTACACAAATAATCAATCTCGATAGAAAGAAAACTTTTTGGTTATACACATATATTTTCTCAGTCAGTTTTTAAATGCTCTGTCATTTTTTACACGAACAAAACACAAATAAGGTAACACTAGATCGGTCTACACTCATGACAATGGCGACTAAAAGGACCAAGGAAGACAAATGACGTTTTGCGACGTCACATCCTGTTCGCGATGTCAACCCTTCACCGTAAACCCCTGCCCATTCAAAGTGAATGTATGTGGACTGTAAATTAATTTACAATACAGATAACAGTCTCAGGCGAGGATCTGGCTTTGCAAGAAGTAGTTACCACACAATTTTCCAAAGAATGGGAGTTCAGTGGGTATTTGAATTGGTATTCCAAACAACTGTTCTAATCTCTAGATATGTTCAAATAAAAAAAGTAATGGTCTCAATTAATATGTATTTGTTATTTCTACATTACAATTTACTGATTTTTGTGTGTCTTTCCATTTTTATATTAATATTATTTTTAAAAATTTATTTTCTGACTATTTTCTACTCATTACCTTCATACAACTAGGCAGGAATTAACCAATAAGAAAGAGGCTAATAATACGCTATTTGATGTACGAATCTTTAATGGTGGAATAATTAAATTTAGATATATGACTATTTAATGCACATACAATATATGTTTTATGTTCACGAAGAGCGTTATTTTTTTTTGTTTATTCATTTTATTTTATAGAAATTATAGTGAAAATTAAGTTCAATCATATGTTTTACAAAGATGTGATAAGATATCAACTTATTTGAAGCCTTATTCTATATTATATAATATTTTATCTGAAGGAAAAGATGAAAAACCTATAATAAAATACCAAAAAAGAACAATATAATTTAAATTTAGTTATATAGCTTTGGGCTATGTTTTTCCACGTTAGAAAAATAATTTATTTATATATTAACTTTTATGTTTCATTAAAGCTCTAAAGAATAAGAATTCGTTTCCACATTGCTTTGTCGAGATATTATCAATAAACACGATGATTCTCTGACTATCTACAAAATAAGCTAATCGGTCTGTTTTATTTTGTGTATGTTTTCTGAGTTTGTTTTGATCCAATTTCTCGGCGTTTAGAGTGGAGCGTTTGCTAACAATAATGGACGGTTTGTCTTAGCAAGGCATGTCCATCCTAAAACCTTATCTTCTGTTGTTGATGTCTAAACAAAGGACAACTCCACTGGAAGTTGTCTTTTGATATCATTGTCCTTGCGACGGACTTGATTAATTAATATTCCCAGTCGTTATTTACACTAACCCGTATAGCATTTTCATGACGATCCTTATGACAGTACGTTTTTGTCACTATTCAAAATTCTTACGCGAACAGTTCAACCATTTTTTTTGTAGATTATTAAAATAAAAAACTATCTATTTAATTAAAACATTCCATCTTTTTTGCAGCTATTGGAATGGGTGGTTATACGATAAATTTTTAAGAGATTTAAGCTCTCATAAGAAATTTTCTGCTTTGAATCATAACATTAAACTTTTTTTCATGAGAAAATAAAAACCTTCCAGTTTCATACGATATTTATACTGCTAATTTCGGGGGTTGAACTCAGACACTTGCGAGCTTGCGTTTAGAATTGACGTTCTTATATATTGGTGAAACGTTAAACTTAAATAGTCTTTTTAAAGTTATATACAAAAAGCAAGTATGTTTAAGTCTATCAAATTATTAATAACGTATTTTCCAAACCTTAAAATAATATTAATTATAACCCATCCGTCAAACTTGACACATGTCCATTGTCACTTGTATTGAGTTATCACACTGTTGATTTTGATTTAATTTAACTAACTACTTCCTAGACCTATCCACCCGTTTCCTCCCTTCTTCGCAAGAGCCCTTCTCTCATTCTTGCTATCCTGATCTTCCTAGAATGAGGGCTGATTTGGCCAGAGGGGTCGGTCTTCTTGATTCAATTTATAATTATTATTAAGTGTACGAGTAGGTAGACATTTTGGGTCCGAAGTAAGCAAGTACACATCCATTTGTGGGAGACATTAAAATGAAAATGACATCCGACAGGTCTTTGTAATGCCATTCTGTTGAGATACATCTCAAAACAGTGCAACTCATTCATTACTTAGAAATTATACATTTTATTTAATTTGAATTGTATATTCTTAACTTACAAAAAAGTTACATTTTAAGTTAGAGAATCTAATTTGGCTTATTATTATTTCAAATTCTAAATGAATACTTAAAGCTTCTATTCTTACACAAAGTAAATATTGTTTACATGTATATGCTCTTTAAAAAAAATATTTGTTTTATCGGTTTTCTTAATTCGCATACATTAATGTGTTTCTCATGATGTGTCTATATTTAGTTTCCAAATGCATGTCGCATTGGCGGCAGCTGAAATTTCTTATTTCAAAACATTCAAAATTTCTTGATTGAATTGGCATTCAGTTGGTAGAATTCCATTATAACACGGTGAAAAAAAAAGCGATGTATTTGAGGTCTACAAAATTATTATTTCGGCTAACGCCAAATAGTTCTGGCGATGGCGTGAGCCGAAATAGCTTTCAACTATATTTTTAAAAA
The DNA here is from genome assembly GCA_028555115.1 of Himalopsyche japonica. Classification (NCBI taxonomy): domain Eukaryota; kingdom Metazoa; phylum Arthropoda; class Insecta; order Trichoptera; family Rhyacophilidae; genus Himalopsyche; species Himalopsyche japonica. The sequence continues at coordinate 6,106,061 of JAHFWJ010000430.1, forward strand.
TGATTTTGTAGAACTAAAATACATTGCTATTTTAACCGTGTTCAAAACTTTCAATTTTATTAGTGTGTTTTCAAATAATAAAAAACAAGCTTTACGTTTAAGCCATGTAGATAAAGAGTTCCCATAAAATGAATAAAGTTAAGTATTTCAAAACTTTTTCAACGTTACAGGTTTTAGAAATTTTGAAATTATTTTTTTTTTAAAAATTAAAATGAAAAATTGAATTTACTTTTAAAGCAAGGCAAAAGTAAGCATCTAACAATGTTTCGGCGCAAAGCTTATTTCGTTGGAGGTGTAGTGCTTAGAACAAAACACGTCGCAACATTTTCGAGATCTGAGCTTGTTCGTAAAACCACCGACCCATTAAAACGTTTACAGATTTCTCTAACTCTTCAGTGTTTTGCATACTGCGCCAGAAGATCGCTACTCAACGATTGTGAGAGCACATTCTGAGAAACTCTCCTTAATAATTCTTCACAAACGTGTTTCACGGGACTTACAAAAAACTCTATCCGTTGATTTAATTAAAATGTAGCGCCTTTGTTCCGCCAAGTATGGAACACTTGGAAATTATATAAAGCTTGCGAGTTAACAGGACTTTTTGTTTATAAGGCTCCTGAGGGCGATATAGGATGGCTGGCGACTTCGTGAATCTGCGAAACAGCTTTGCCCCGAGGACAAATAACGACACTTGCCAGTTTGGACGATGTAACCCGTAAATTAATTTGCATGCGCTCTACGTAAGAAGAAACCGTTCTTTTTTATCACCGAGTATTAAGTTTGCTCTTTTGGAAATGAAGAAATCTATTCTAACAGAATCGTGCATTTAGTTTAATGTTGCGCCATAGTTTTATTGCCATACGATGCATATTTGATTTGTAAAGCAGGATTCTTACTTAATTTCTTATTGCATTATTACTTTATAAATTTTCATTTTGTGATATGTTTTACCATTCATAAGATTATTTATTTATTTATAACTACACAGTACAAAACTTACAAATTATCTATTCATTGCTTTTGCACCGTAACATATTAACATATTTAAATATAAAAATTCAACAAATACACAGTAAAACAATCAATAAGGATTGCAAAAAAAAGTCAACCAAGTAAGCTCATGAAATGTCTACCTTAACCGAAAAAAAAGCATTCGTCTGAACTCACTTTCGTCCACATGAAATACGTCAATATCCGAAGCAATAATGTTGAACATTGTTAATGCTCTTACCATTGGCATCCTCATTGGCATACTGGCTCTACACTTTGGAAGAACATTATTTATCACTATACTCGTTATCCGCTTACGACAAAATCAAATTTGATTAAGAATTTCAAGAGAGAAAAAAAATTCAGAATTGCTTAAAATTTTTTAAGAGAACCAATTTTTTACGTTTATTATTGAGTGATTAAAACTAAATTTGAGTTATGGCATGTCGGTATAAAGGGCCTTTCTAAATTAACAATAGTGTAAATTTATTGCATTTATCGGTTTCAAAACATGTTTCTCAAACGCCGAGCATTATTTTATGCCCTGTTTTTGCTTTCAATTACATAGCCATTATTTTTTCTATTCAAAGTATATTTTTTATCAAAAATTGTTCTAAACGATAATATAAGCAAAAATTTAAACAAATGTCCGTCCTTTTAAATAACGAAAATGATATCTTATGTAGCTTATACTATCACGATTAACATTTGTTCGTATATCAAATTTAAAATTTCAATGTCGTTCAAAGTTTATTTTTTCGCAATCATTCACTTGCACGAAAATTATTTTAAAACTTTTTAAGCACACGATTAACAATAGATACTGCAGCGTCAAAATGAAAACTCTGTATTCTTTTGTATAATAATGACGAGTTAAAGTTGATATTCCTGTCGCACAAAAAAAATGTACTGCAGAATAATCAGCTGGTACAAATCCAGCGCAAAAAGTCATTGCATCCATCGGAGTTGATCCGAGGCGAGCAAGTCTGCCGGGAAATTCCGCCGCGCCTCTTAAGCGTCCCGCATCGCACAAAGGAGACGCGACAAACACAATGCAGGACGCCAAACTTAACTTGCATCGCACTAATCTTCAGCCTAACGCCGAGTATTTTCTCCTGCCAGTGGCACACCTGATCAACTTCCAATAATTGCACTCAAACAACAGAAATACAAATATATCCATCTGGGTGTATATGTTTTTAAATATGTATCGATTATATTACATAAAAATTCACAATTTTAGTATGGATATATTTGTATTTCTGTTGTTTGAGTGCAATTATTGGAAGTTGATCAGGTTTGCCACTGGCAGGAGGAAATACTCGGCGTTAGGCTGAAGATTAGTGTATTAGTATATTAGTGTATTAGTTTTAGTATTATATATATATATAAAAAAATACCTTCTACAAATATGTGAATACTTTTAAATAACAAAACCCATCGTTGTCGTGGTGTACCATTCCTTTTCTTGGTAAGTTATTAGTCAAATTAGCTCTTTTTTTTTAATTTGAATTTTTACAACTTTGTACGATTCCACACGTTTTGTTACTAACAACCCGGATTTCGCCTTTCGGCATCTTCAGGCATTCTATCTCAACGATGCAACAGAACTGAAATTTTTTTAATTAGAAAGAATTGTATTTTTTATTTATTTATTTTTAATAATAAAAACACATTTTTAGTATTTATTTCCAAAATATATTTTTAGATCAGGACCGGTCAAGCATTATCAGCTGATAATGAAAACAAAAAAGCATTGTATCAAAACTAATTTGTGTTAAGACAAGGTATAGATTAGCTGGAAATCATTACGGAAAATAAAATTTAATATAACCACAATTTAAAAAAAATCAAAAAAAATATATTTCATAGTTGAGATATATTATTATTATTATTATTATTATTAAAAGATTTAATATATATTGAGGTTAACGGCTCAAAATATTTTAGTGAACAGTTTTATATCAGTTACCTGTATAGTATTACACACCACTGTATCCGCCTAACGCCAAAATCTAAGCAGCGCCATTAAAGCACACCTTAACTATTCTACTTGCCAGTCGCAAGTTCTAAACTGAACGAGCCGACCTGCTTACGTGCAAAATGCAGCCTCAGTGAAACCGCTTTGGCCCGGCTTTGGGGTCTTGCCCTTTCTCCCGAAAGCGATCATGGGATTCCTCACGTGAACTTTTATGGAATAAGTTAAGCGCAATGGGAAAAGAGGTATCACTTCTATTCTTCATAAGAAACCAAAGGTAAACAAAGCCTTTTTCAACTCACGCTGAATTTTTGAATCATTTTATTTATATAAATATATTTATTTATAAATGTATGTAACTGCGCACTAGTTTTCTTCGTTCTTAATCGTTTTCATGTTTTTGTTTTGTTTTTGTGTCTTATTGGTGATTCAATTAAAAATATTTTTAAACAATAAATAGAATTAATTACACTTAATCTATAACCTGACTATAATGACCAATGTATGATAACAATTTAATTTTGAATAAATCAATGATGTATATTATTTTTTTCTAATCAATTTATTTTAATCATTTAATTTTTATCAATCTATATTTTCAATTTCAAAGTTTCACATCATTGGAAAATCAAAGCTGCTTTAATTTTCTAATGATATGAAACTTATGCCTGTTTATAAAAGAAACAGTCATAATATTGGCATGATAATTGAATGATAATGAAATATCAAAAGTAAATATCAATCTTATATATGTTTACATAAAAATTTCATAAAAGGGTCAAAAATAATCTTTTTTTCTATCTTAAATAAGCACACATAGCAAATCTTTATGTTGTATTTTAGACATATTCTTATTTAAAATTACTTTTTGATACTAGACATGTAAAATTTTTGAATAAGCAATAAATAAAATTGTTTTATTTTTACAGTCGTGTTAACTCAAAAACAAAATACCATCTCATTTTAAAGTACAAGGTGTTACTGATTCTTACGCATAATACTTTGAATTGTTATAATACTGTAAAAAATATATAGAAGACTATCGTATTTTAACGAATGCGGGCCATTTTCATAACCTTTATTGTGCCACTTTTTGATTTGAATAAAATTTGCTTGGAGATTAAATTTTACTGAAATATTCAAACAACATAGCACCTGCAACACTGCGTCGTGAATTCAACGTTTATTCAGCCTGCCTAATTCCACCAGATCTTCTCTACTTGCAGATACGTACACGCTATAATGATAATGTTTAGCATTCCGCCTGCATTAACCTGTAACCATCGGGGACAAAAGGCACATACCTATCATTAGAAACGCGCATTGTCTTACATTTTTAATTTCTTAGTTAGCATGCACCTGCTTTAATATCCTTTATTTTGTATTTCGCGATGGTAAAGCTTTGTTGCTGCACTAAAGATAATTTCTACATTAATTTTTACATTAAGTACACCAACGTTATGTATTTTAAGGCAAGTTAAAATCTCTATTTGACATTCTTGTTCAGTGCATTTAAGCTATGTTTCACTTATTCTGTTATATGTATTATTTTTTCCTGATTTTATTTTAAATCATTATTTCGACTAACCGCTCGTTTTCTTATTTTATCTTGAATATTTTCTTCAAAAAGTTGTTTTAAAAACATCTTATTTATGATTAAAAACATTAAATCACTGTGATAAATTATAGACTTGAAGAAAAAAGCATATAATATTATTTATTACTGAGATAGTTATTTTAAATGGATAGCCGATATCCGATTGACTTGTCATCAATATAAATATCTCTCAGCCAAATATTTTTGCATTTTAATTATTTGTAATAGTCGTAATAATATACATTATTTTTGATTTTTGTTTCCAATTTTAATATCATTTACCTTACAGTTAGAAAGTGGCTATTTTTCAAACGTGTAATATGCAATTGACTTAATACCAAGGCTTTACACTCAATTCTTGATTAATTGACCTTTTGGTCTTAGATTTTTCACATAAGATGTATATCTCCAAATGTCCAGCGTTAACATAAAGCGTTTGGGGCATAAGTAATTTTCAATTATTTGAAATTGTTGATAAACCTTTCCCACATCGTACTATCTCTAGGTAAACTTTTTTATTTTATTTTCTTGGAAGACAAACGAAGGCAAGGCTGTAGCGGTTTGAAAATAGTAACTTTTTCCCAATTGCAAATAGAAAATTTGCAATTTAAGTATCATAATTAATGGTTCACTTATAGATGTTATTTAAGTGAAAAGGATGACGATAATGATTTTTTTACGATATATTAATGCTATTTTAATATGTGATAATACAAAATGAGATTTTTTTAATACTATTTATATTTTTGACAAATTTAATATACTCTCTATTAAGAAAATGTGTAGAAGAAAATGGGTAAATATGTAGAGAATGGGGGAGACTAGGGTAAAAGCGAGCACCCTCGCCGACTAATGCTCGTCAAGTTAGCCGTGAATCGGCGTTTAGTCGCTGCATTAAGTATTCATGCCAGCCCCACCGCAACCTGCTCAACTCGGCTAACTTTTCTTCTTAATACATATTTAGGGGGAACACGATTGTTGGCTTGTTATAACACGTTTTATTTTGTATTTTTTACCTCTAAATAAATAAAAAGCTGCTGAAAAAAAAATTACTTGGGAATATAACGATATTTTAAGAAAATAAACATACCATATATTACTGTGGTATTTTTAAAATAAAACTTTTCAATAAATAATTAAATAATTTATATCGATTCATATGGTTCTTCAAAATAAAATATTTATCCATTCATTTAAAAATCAAGGCTTTTGGACTTCAACTCTTAATCACATTCAAGAGTTCTAATACTCAAATTTGAGCATTAATTCATCGGTTTATTTACGAGTACACCTATTTCCTAGACTCTTAAATAATCGATAAAAAAAATTGCGTAAGGAACGCATTTTTTTGAGTTGTATATAATTGTACAGAGCCTGTCATCTGAACTATAATTTACAAAGGCATGCAATAAAATACTCGAAATTTCAAAAATACATTTTCAGGACTTTTGTGATTCCGATCACAGTCAACTTTTAATTTATCATTATTCTATATGGCGATAAAATTGTATACAGAAAAGATATTCGTATGAGGAATTTTCGTCTATTTATTCCTTTCGAAGAGCTTTTAATTTAATTGCTACGAATTTAATATATCGCATACAACATATATCTCTTGGGAGCATTTCAATCACAGTGGTTAGACATACGGTGTTAATTGATTCGCATAGTTGGGTGAGGGCCGTACGTCATTTGGCCGGAGTAAATAACGGCCCTATATGCAAATGGGCAAAACGGCCCGTGAGAGAACTGCCGCTTGAGCATTACCGTACATCAAAGCACTCGGGGACGGTTTAGTGGCGGAATTAATACTTGTGTCTGAGTTGTACGGACGCTTAGCGCTGATCTACTGCGACACGTGTTAGGAGGGGGCTCCGGGGGCACCTGGGGGAATGCACCACCGCCATTGACACGTCACCGGATGAGTTTATGTCAACGATTCTTGTGACTAAATGAATTCGTTATTATAGCCCGCAACTACTCCATAGCACGCCATTTCAAATATATAAATTAATTATTTACTTTATTTATACATCTTTGAATTTTATCTACTATAAAATCACTGAAACTTAACATTTTTAATCATTTTAAAAATAGTAGAATAATTTCATTAAGACCAGATATTATTTTTAATATTTTCAGTTTCCATATTTGATACCTCTCCCGCCATAATTCTATCTCCAAAGATATTTGTCAAACAACGTTATTATTAAGGCATGTAAAAGGATTAGAGAATTGGATTTAAAAATGCGTTATACCACATGTAAGTTAAGCATAGTTCTGACGATGGTGTGAGCCGAAATAGCTATCAACTGTTTTCTTTTTTAATAATTTTTTAGAACTAAAATACATTGTTATTTTTTTCGCCGTGTTACGTTATACCAATCAAAAATGATTTATTTTTATACTTAGAACAATTCAATATAATGTAACTGAAACTCTCATATTTAGAATTTATAGGATATATCACAGAAAAATAAATCTCAATATGAACAATGGCGTCGTGAAATTAATAAAAATTTTGGTTTAGAAAGTTGAATATGGTTATCTTTAGTTGTTTTTTTCTTATACAATTTGTGAAAAATTGAAGATGGAAACAGAATACAGGTATTTACTTTTTGCTATAAAACACTCTGTTAGGAATTTGACACCACGATAAATTCAGTGTAACTTCCAGTAACTTGGCGAATCTTTGAATATTGAATCTTGGTATCGCCCAACTATATGCTGCAAAAAAATCATTATAAATATTTATATGTTGTGTTAAAAAAACATATAATTACTTAAATTAAAGACACCGGGGATCCGGCATTGCACATTTAGCGCCCACTTATAGTATCAATTAAAGCTCGACACGAAGCAGTGGCATTACGGTAGCCCCCATCCGCCTCGAAGGGTGGGCAGGGCGCCGCCCCTCGCAAGGAAGGCCCCCCTGGGACAATTTACTGCCCACCTGGATCCAAAATTAACGGCGACATGTTTATGACCGCACACATTATGGTCATCTCAGCCTTGCGCTTAACCGTACCGCTACGAGAGCCCGAGCATTTCTGGGAGGCGCGTACACATTATGACGGCGAACCCGTGTAATGCCAGCGAAACTCGGACGGGGCATTTAACTCAATCTATTGTTGTTTTAAACAAACCGAAAACTTCGTAAGGATGTAAAAATTTGCTGCAAAATTGTCAAACAGAGAAATTTTAATACATCATTGTATAACACTCGTACGACTTTTCACGTTTAATAATCAGACTTAAAAAATAATGAAGCGAACTGAGTCGCAAGGGGCTCGCTTAGGTTTGGTTTTAAGTAATCTTTTGCTCGATATTTGACAGCTTGACCAAAGGTACCCCTACTAATTTTTCACCTCGATTTAATTTTTTGTAAAATTTTATAAAGAATTAGAAACTAGCAAATAGAGTAAATTTTTTTCACGACTTAATTTCAAATGAAATAGATTTTAATTGATATTATTAATGATAACGACTTAAAGTTCAATTTCAACAGCAAATTGAAACTGTTGAAATTTTGTACAATTCCACTTGATGTGTCACTCATTCGCTTTTTGGCTTCTTCGGACATTCATTACATAGATGCAATATAACTAAATCGCTATAATTTATGAATGAGAAATGTAAATTATCATTAGATATGTTTATCGTTCAATTTAAAACGAACAACGTTTAATGATCGGATAAATCTTTGAATTTATTAAATACTTAAATATTTCACTCCCATTTTTTTATGCAATGCATTAATTAGACTCAATCTCATTGGTTTAATTTCGAGTGGATATTTTAACGAGCGTCGCTTTTAGAGACGTGTTTTGCAAAGAATTCTAACTGTATTTTTTTATAATTAATCATTTCGAATCAAATATTTTGATAAACGAATAATTGATAAGTGAATTATTAATTAAAGCTTTTCTAGACGATAAATATGTATGACAAATTTCGTACGATATAATTTTTACATAATAATAAGCTTCTATAACAATTGATTCATTGTACAGTACTATCTCAATTTCATCTTTGACAAAATTCTAAAATCAGAGGTATAAAACCTTTTGTTTTTGAACCAGGCACTTTTTACGCGTAGAGTGTAAATTCTCGGTAATGAACAATATTTTGTACTAGCTCCATGAGATTTATAAAAAGATTTATTTTCATTTCAATATTCACAATCGTCATATTAAATAAAAACAACATTTTTACTAGAACTATGTAAATATACGGCAGATTTTTTATTGGAATCATATATCCATATACACCTTGTATCATCACACACATTAGTCAAGTCAACTCTTTCTGAATCAAATCATACTATTTATATTATGTATAATAGTGGTCTGATTCTTACGAATTGTATAAACCGTTGAAGTACAAAACAGAACAAAAGAAAATGTCATTGATAAAACTTCCCTATGTTTGTAAATATTGTATTGGTCATAGAAAAGATTGCAATCGCTTTAAAAGAGAGTTAGATACTAAATGGCTTGACATTTACACAAACAAGCAATTACGTACAACAATTATTTTATTTCTTTTATTGGAAAGGTCTACTTCCATTAAAAGGTTAACTACTTCTTAGATGAAGAGAGTGATCTCGACGTCCCCCTAACGGCTAGGCAGGTTAATACACTTAAGCGGGAGTGAAAGCGTAAAGGACAAGAGAAGCAGTCGCCGGCATCAGCCCTTCATCGCGTCCACAGTCCACATACGAGTAACATTTTCCGGTGCTTACTCTCTCTCTGACCAACGCGATGGGCATAAATAAATTAAAACTATTCCGACACATAGTAATACAATGAATCCAAAGTTGACCTTTCAAAATGCTCGCTTGCTGACCCTTTTAAACTAGGAATAACGACCTCACCAATGAAAGGTACTAGGTACCTATATGAATGTGACACAAGGGTCGTCAAATTATTTTCCTGTTAATGAAAAGGGCTTTTTCTGGCATATTTGCGTTTGCATGTCAAGCATTTTCTATCCTACAGCAGAAAATATTTATACAAAAGAGCTATTCACTAAAAACTCGCTACAAGTCAGTACCATCGGAGATTGCCAGCAAATAAAAATATTGCTAGCAGGGAATACAGACACTAAGAAACTCTTTTTTATATTAAAGATACTATAAGTCTATGAAAAAATCATCGTGTGTCAATCAACGTGTGTTCGAGGATTTGGAACATTGACTATACTACAGATAGAGAAAATAACGTATGGACATTCACCAAAAGGCTGTGATGGATCTAGCTAACGTTCTCTTTTTACGTTATACATCAAATTTATTTTTAATTTACTGTATAAGTCATATATGTACACAAATACAAGACAAAGAAAAATACTTGAAAAGTTTTTTAAAAAAAAAAATTATAACCTGTAGTATATCTTTATTAATATGTTTATTACATAGCTTTTATGATTTTTAATAATTTCACCATTCACGTATGGCACTTGTCTTATTAAAATTTTATATCTCTGATGATATTCCGTAAGTTTTATGCCTTTCGAATCCTAAAGCTCATTGGAAGTTCTCTTGATCTCGAATTACATCAAATTCTTCAAAATCTCAGCGAACCAACAAACTCAATTTTATAATAGATATCAGGGCTTTCATCAGGGCATCACAAAAATAATGATTGATTAATATTAAATATACCTCTGGATGAATGGAGCTCATTACAATCAGCTTATTAAATGCTTAACACTTAGTAAACACACTGAACAATTGGTGTGAATGAATAATCAATTAACAGACATTGTTTCTTAATTTATTTGAATAACCTAACATCACATCTGTTCACACATACATCGAGACATTTTACTGGTATGAAGTTTGTTTCACATTGTAAATTTGCTAAAAAAATAAAAACAATTGTTGTCTTTATTTTTTTTATTGAAATATCTTTATTCTGATCGGATCCATAGTTTTCGCGTTACATTGGACAACCCTACCCGAGAGTGCCATATCCGCCTTGGGTCTGCCGTTCGTAATTTCGTAATCGTTTTTGTTTTAATATTCCGTTTGATATTTCGAATTGGGGAAATGTTATTTCGCTCTACGTAATAGATGGCTCTGGACACTTTGTCGGAAGATGAAAACCGCACGAGGATACCCGGACACCTGGCAGACCAGACAGCGCCGTTTAATTCCGGACAGGGGATGGGCTCACTTGATTTTGTTACGCTTGATTAAATTTTCTCTAATGCGTTTTGTAGTGTTGCTAAGGATACGTTTTGATCGATGCGGAAAATTTTGCTTTATTTACAAATTACTATTTTGCATAAAGCACTTTATATACCAAACTAAAATGATTAATTATTCAATCATTTACCGATGTTAAATTAATAATAAAAAAAACTATAATTGTATTAATCATATAACCTCGCATGATATCAGCACTTAAATATTAAATATGAAATTATAACATCATATATTGAATGTAAACAAAAACAGATTTTTTTTTGTTGATTTGTTGTATGAAAATCAATAGATCTGACGTTTTTGATGTTTCTAATGAATATTAATTGAGGGCTTGGTTAAACTTACTAGCAAGACAAACGCTATAGAGTAATTAAGCAACCTTTTCGTATTGGATGGCAACAATCATTTATTTTCACCCTAACAAAGTCTCATTAAATTTACCTCTATAAATTTTAAAATAATACATACAGTACTTATACATATATTTTTGATACTTAAAGTATTTGAAAGGATTGATTCAGTCGAAGAGACATTGTTTCTATATAACCCAATTAATTGATAACGCTCTAACACTTGACCGCAAAAACGACAAAATTATCTTGCAATTTTTACTATACTTAACACCACTCGAATTAGCCATTAAATTCAAATGGTTTACCTAATTTTTGATTTGATCCAAACATTCGTAGCATTATTAAATTTCAAATCGTATCATTCAAGTGGTGATCTCTACATAGCATCTCTTCTGTTTACTAAAAAATAATATATTCTCACCGTTTTAATCAAAATATTTGACCTCTGAAAAAAGCAAAATGCATGACGGTAAACAATATGGTTGACACATTATAAACTATATATGTTAGATGTCTCTTTTGACTTCCGCGGGATTTTTTTTTAAATTTTCATCATTGCCGATTGCATACACTTTTATACATAATCATGATATACATTGTTGGTATTTATTTGAGGAAATCGAGATAAATGTCAACCCGGCATAATTTGTAGTAATTAACTTTTTTTTTCAAAAATTTTGTGTTTGGGACTGTATAAAAAAACAGCAAAACATAGATCATTGTCTGATCATTAGGATAATTAAAAGTTTTGATTTATAAAGTATTGCAGTAAACAAATGTGCTTTTATTCGTCTATAACCTTCATTCTATCTTTGAATTTAAAAGTTAGCTTACTAATAAACAAATCTACAACGTTTAATTACTCTACAGACGTTTTAACTTAGATGACATGGAAGCTATTCAGAGACTGAGAGATTTTGCTGAAAATGACAATTTCATTCCCGATAGATTTAAACTAATTAACCCGTTTTCTGCTAAGCCATATAAAAGATATTTCTTTTTTAAATATTTCTATTCAAAAAATATTTCAGCGGTTTTGATGTTAACAATTTTTTTAGATTCTCATGGAAAACCAGGATATACTTCATTGCAAATTTTAGATCCTACACAAGAGTCTTAATAATGATATCGCTGTTTTTTTGTTGAGTGCAAATACTCAGCAGACTGTTATCAGCCGTCTTGACAATTGAAATGATAGTATTTAGAGAAAGTCTGTACATGTTTAATTAACTCTGTTTCAAAGATTCGTCCCGTTAATATCTATGGAACGACTACACGTAATTTGTTTTGAAATGTAGTTTGTTGAAAATTCAAATAATACCCTTATTGAATTTTACAAATGCAGCACTGGCTACACCCATTGTTTGTGTATAACGGAAAAATAATACTACATTCTGATCGTAAATTACGTGTAGTTGCATTCCCATTCGTACCAGAGGGATTACCAACTAGTTAAGGCCAGTGAGGGTGCTTGAGGAGATTTAAGGATTTCAACCAGTACCTCAAGTATTCACATCTTACCATAATCTACAGATATATCAAGATATGATTATTCTGTTATGTCTCATACAAGAATAATAAACTCGAATTCATTGTGACATTATCCATTTCAAAAGTAGTAAATTTTCATCTTATAAAAAAACCAAAGCCATGCTAATTTTAGGACTCTCTTTTCTTCCATTTAAGGATTTAACTGTCACATATTGATGCAAAGGCATGATATTTTAAACAGTTTATGTGTCTTAAATTTACATGGTATATTTTGAATTTATTCTAAGTCAATTTTCAAATTTCAAGAAAGTTGCTCATGGCGTTATAATAAATTATTTATAAATTGAATAACTTAAAAATAGCAAAAGTTTAAGTATATCATAAAGTTTACTTTTAAAAAGTAATAAAGATTGTTTTCATATATTATATATTACATCCGCAATTTTATTCAACCGATTTTTCATTAAAAACTTTCAAAAATATATCTCCATTATATTATATCTCCATTATGATTTAGTCCATTCCTTCCACGATTCAAAAATAAAACATTTCTGACAGTCCGATAGAAATATTTTTTAATGGTACTATCCCTCCATTGTTTCTTTGTAATTTTTATTACCTCTCTTTTCATCTTTTTGCCATTCTGCTCGACCTTTTTGTAGGACAACCTTTAAACTCTCATCCCTTCAGTCCGACAGAACGACTTTTGTCACCCTCCATATGTACCAGTCCATACAATGACATACTTCAAGTAACAAAAGTTTCATTATAAAAACAATATATTGTTTTCTTATTTTCCTATTACTGGAACAAAATAATATATACACTTATAATATATTGTTTTAGTTTTTTTTTTGCTACACAGCTATATTTGCCTAAAAATTATTCAAATACGCCATGTCTAAGATGTAGTCCTGAGAAGATTTTATAAATGTCTAATAAAGTTTTTACTTTTTAAAATTATTTGAAAAAAAAAGTAAATTTGGCATGTGTGACAAAAAGTGATATGTTTTTTGTCAAAATATAACTATCTATCTGTTATTTTAGTTGTTGTTATGTAAATTAATTTTATGGAAAATTATCTTCTATAACAATAATAAGAATATGTATATATACACATAAATGTACTTATCAACTTATTGTAAAAATTCCATTATTGAGATATACAAACTGCTTCTTAAGATTTGAGGAAGAACATCATAAATGAAACTGGCAACAACATATTTAAATGATACAATGATCAAAAGCTTCTAGATTTGTATTTTTTGAACATATAACGTTGACACAAAGTAAATAGAAAAACGAGATTCAAGCCTTATTAAAACCATCTATAATCAAATTATTCCATTTATATCCCATTAGTATATAACTAATGACGATCAATTTTTTTCGATGTAAATGATGTCACAAAACTGCTTAATGAATTCGACAAAAGATTCATTTATATGTAAAATTATGAACATAATCATTCACAATATTTGATAGATACAAAGCATTTCACATAACAATTAAAGAAAAAAATGTAATATTTCTAAACAAGTGATATTTTTTTAATTTTGTATGTGCAGCCCGTCGAACACCTGTAATATTATATTTGGTTCACTTAACGATTTTTTTTCATCTGATGCCTTCACATCATATTAGGATAATAAATAAGCTGGGCGCTAATGGCTTTTTAAAAAAATATGTATTTATATACTTAAAATATATACAGTTTGAAAATTAAATAAACAATCTATTGGATACGACGACATATGACAAAACACAAATTGAAGAAAAACTTTGAAGATAATAGAATAAAAAGACAATTAAACTCAATTACAATTTTCATGTGTTAACTGTCACTTCTTCTTGAAAAGGCATGATATTTCAAATAATAAAAACACATGTTTAGTACTGTTATCCCATTAAATTTTTTAATCAGAATTGGTTTCAATCATCGCGAGCATTAAACAACTAACAAATTGATATTTTGTGGATTTTGTAAAAAAAAGACGTGCTTTTATCATTTGAAACTCAATTATACATATTGATCAGCCAGGCAACTCTTGCCAACGACGTGTCATATGACAAACGCAAATAAAAATATCATGGTGTCGGCCACACTGATGACAGCATAGGTAAAATGTATAATACATTGAAAACAATAAAGTAAAACTACCAGTTAAGATAGAAAATAACCTTTCGGTCTATCTATCAAGATTAATCACAGATATAATGGTATGATTTACTCATTGTAATACTACAAAAAATATGAAAAAAATTGCTGGTGAATTTGTTTTTCATTGCATTTCCAATGAATCTCAAAATATTTCTTCTTTAAAAATATTCCAGTATTTATCTGAATTCCTTTTCTGCGTGTTTTCTCTATTAATCTCCTTAAAAATCTCACCGTTTATGCTGGCATTATAATATATGACTAGATTTTCACACTCATAAATTTGAGGGACTTTTTGATAAATGCTTGTGCTATTGTTTGTTTGAAATATAATTATATGAACGAAAATACAAAAGATATTCATTGATGAAGACTTTCGTGACAAAAAAATATAATATTTTCGACGCAATCGCAATTTTTTAAGAATATATTTATTAAATGCATGTATAATATTAGATATAATACATTTTTATGGGGCAAGAGAGTTTTTAATACTTAACTTATGAACGGTATTTCATAATCTTTTTAAATATTTTGTATTTTTTATGTATCAGAATAAATTATTAATTATTACATTATAATAAGGAATTCAGGCACCTTCACTATTTGACATATGTTGTATCATTTTATCACGTATAAAATACACCATCGTATATTTATGACTAAATGGTCGTTTCTTAAAACCTAATAAAACCTAATAAAATAAATTTTAGTTGAAGAAATATTGTAGTGTCATAAAGTATAAATTTTTATGACGCTATTATGGTTAGCAAAAATTAAGTTTCAAGTAAATTATATTCCAAAACAAATGGTCTAATAAAACGACAACATTCATGCAATGAAACAAAATCAAATAAAAACCTTTCTCCCTTTCAAATGACTCCTCTAAATTAATTATGAATAACAGAATTTGTGACAATCCATAAACGTCACGAAAACACGCAATTGGGCAATTTTACCTCACATATATTTCTCATAAACTGCTTTTAGTTCCTCAGAAACACGCATTACTGCCACTATTTTATTCCTCGCAACACCGAGATGCGATTTCCCTTACCAAAGACATATACATAAACACCAATAAACCTAAATCTGACTTTGCCACTGACTTTATGCCTTCCCAAACACAGTTTAATTATAGCAAGTTGGACGGATCCTTTGCCCCAGAAATACTCAGTCCACCTCTGGCTTTGTTACTGACTCACAGTAACGTCACATTACCTGCAAATTCATTTACAACTATTGTCTATGATCACTAACGACATATTAGGGCAACTCGTGTCAAATTATTTTATATAATATTTGACGTGCGACAGCCATCGCTGATCTTTGAAAGACAATTATAACTGTCTCAATATATTGTTTTATATATACATATTATCAACAAAAAATGGAATCAACAAAAAAATCATTCAACATTAAAGGTAGTCGTCGCCTTTAGACCGATATGTTTTCGTGAACTTTTTCGTAAATTGAATTCCATGTAAAATACGTTATAAATATACAACATGCACATTTAGTTATTTATTTAAGAAAAAAAAACATTTAATGAATTAATATTTTAAGCCCCTCGTAATCCTTACTTATATAAGCAAAATCAATTGATTCGTCAGCAGTAAGTAGTCTTTATAGAAGTATGTACAATATCAAATTTTCAGATAAGCTGTTTTCTTTTTTTTTATCTCACTTTTAATGTTTTAACTATCATATGATGTTTTCAATAATAAATTCATATTTTTAGTACTTATTTCCACAATGTATTTTATGATCACGACCGGTTTCACTCATCGCAAGTATTATCAAGTGACTTTTTTATCTGTATATATTTTTGTAACAAACAAAGTCTTCCTGAATACGATGGTTTAAATGATTTTTTCACTACCTTAATCGTGCCTTGTGATGCAATCATGTTTATTAAAGCATGCTATTTTTCGGTCGAGGACTATCTATTACATATAGTCAATTGAATAACAGTTTATTTAAATACAATTATAATTTCGTTCGCCTAATTGCCAATTAAAAAGAGATAATCGAGAAATTCTTTTATATCTGTAGTTAATTACTATTTAACATACATTAAAATATACAGGTCACAAAAAAGTCATATTTCGACAGTGTTCACATTCGGATTACGATATATTGTACATATCATAATTATATTATCGATTTACTTGAGTAGAGCTTTTCATATATATAATATAAAATTGTACATTTTCATTTGTAGTGGTATTTTTTACGCTGGTAATTATTTTTAATTATATATCTTATATTAAATATAAGAATAAAATAATGCAATGAACTTTCTAAATAATCTTCTGTACCACAGCCATAGATAGCGTCGAACTTGGAGCGGATAAATTGTTCCGGTTTGTCCAGCACGCGACGCCACTGGCTCAGTGCGGACACCCGTTCGCACGTCCGCCAATGACGATTATAAAGTTACTTCAGCAGAGCTCTCGGACGTGACGTCATACTGCTTTACGCCAAATAATATCGGGCAGCTTAATAAGATCAGATGCGCGGGGTGGTGGTGGGACTATTCACGGGCAGTATCTTTGCCAACAGTTCGACCATCAGTCAATTTAAGTTATATAAAAATTACAATAATACAATAAATTGGTAATTAAATATAAAAACATGATAAATCATAAGTAAATTCTTATGATAATCAATATAGTCTGTACCATCGACAAAACTAAAAAAAACCTTATTTATTTTACGGTCTACTGTTATAAAAAATATTGATATAATAAGTTGAAAAAAAAACATTTAATCGTTTAAATCTTCAACTATAACTACTTGGTGAACAGGCATTATTTTTTTAAGTATGAAATCATAATTATATAGTTCTAAGGTCAGGGCTGGTTTCGCTTATCGCGACTATTCATCTTAAAAATCAACTTCTATCAACTTAAAAAGATGGTATAAAACATAATATTTTTCAAATTATATTGTATATCAATTTTCTGGTTAAAAAGATAGAGTTAACATATAAAAATAAAAGATGTGATCCGTTACATTTTTGAAATTAGAAATTCATAGTAGTGTTTGTTTAAGTCATGTCATAATGAAGCGTCTCACTTTTATTACAAAACCCGCAACGCTATATGATTTAAGGCGCCATGAAATTATTCATGTTTTTGGAATAATATTTTAGACATATGTAGTACGAATTGTCTGAATCAAATTGAAAACCGAGAAGAAGTTTAGGGATGGAAAGAGGTAACCGGCGAAAAGCGAACACTGCGCTTCTGTCGTTTCAGAAACGCTGGAAGGTTTTAAATATTCAAATCTTAATTAACAACATTCAAAATATTTTTTTGGTATACATATCTATGAATTAGGATTGTAACGATTCGATGCTTATTTATTCCCACAATATAACTGTTTAATTATCGAAATTAATATTTTGCTTTCAGAAAGAAATAGATGCTTAGTTGTTTTGAAAAACGATAGGGCTCAGCCAAATAAAACAGGTAATCAATTTTTAACGTACATGTTAGTCTCTTTATTTTCTCTTTAATATACACTTTACGTCTGATAAGATATCATAACCGACCTTATAACATTGTTTTTTTTACGAACCTCAATACTAACTAACTATTGACTGAAGGTGCTTGATGAAATTTCAATATCATTTTTTAATGAATCTTTGTACAATTCCACGTATTTTGTCACTAAAAAAACAGGTTTCGCATTTTTGCATCTTCAGGCATACTACTCTGTTGCATCCATGCAATGAAATGCCTGAAGATGCCGAAAAACGAAACCAGGTTTGTTAGTAAAAAAAAATGTGGTATCCTACAAAGTTTCAACAATTTAAACTAACTATTTAACTCATAATAAATAAGAATAAAATATTTCAATTCTATGGTCGCTTTTGAAATTAAATTTTAAATGATTATTCTCATGGCTACTCATAATTACATAAACTATATTTTTTTTACACTTTTTTTCAGGCATGTCTACATTAATTTGAATAAAGCAGAAAAGGTAATATTTTAAATGGAAACATATACATAGCTTAACTTTTGTTTTCAAATTGAGATCATTTGTACGCTTAAATGGCTATAGGTGCCGAAACCCAGAAAACTAGTTAACCCTATGCCTGCTAACGTCTCAACTGTTGAGACGGATGATTTTACTGTGTTGATAGTTAATACTCGAAAATATATGAATTAACAGTGGTTAAAACCTTCTTGTTCTCGCTAATTTTTGAG
Organism: Himalopsyche japonica; assembly: GCA_028555115.1. NCBI lineage: Eukaryota > Metazoa > Arthropoda > Insecta > Trichoptera > Rhyacophilidae > Himalopsyche > Himalopsyche japonica. The sequence goes on from JAHFWJ010000430.1 coordinate 6,125,059, forward strand.
TTAATGCATTGCTTGATTTGTCCTGACAAACTCAGTAAGATTGTTTCAAACCAATATTATTTAATAAATTTTTGAAGTCTAGGCGTTGGAATATCCTTTAAAATGCTCAGCAGGGAACGAGTTAATTAACTTATTGGTATTCATTCGATTATTTACTCTCGACTTGTTTATAAATACGTCATTTAAGGCAACGATACACTTATGTATATATATAAGACAAAACACAATATTATCAGTAGTACTTAATAATGTCACGTACGACGATAATTTATTTACATAAGGTGCAAAATCGAGTGTTATTTCTTTGAAAATAATACTCATACAAATACAATTTTTAAAATATATAAACAAATATTTTTTTTTAATGGTTATCAGTTATATCGACGACGTGTTTACAATTCATGTATGATAAATTGGTTAGGTGTGTATTGCAGCCAACAAAGTTATTGCGACTCACAGCGCTCGACATACCCTTTGCCGCGTAGACACTCAAATGCCTTGTTCATTAACTAACGACTCGATAAAGCTTTGGCCAACACCACCGATTATTTATACATACAATTAAATATCTGTTCAAAGATATGAATACAATGAAAGCAAAATGTCGCACTGAAATATAGTGAAAAAAATACTTAGATATTAAAAAAAATCGGGGGGCGTCGTTTTTTTAATTTCTGGTAAACTTAAAACGATAAACTCCGACCATACATCATAGTATATTTCAAATCAAATGTCGAAGTTAACAAAAATGCTTTGTATGCTAAACAGAGTATCAAATCAATATATTATATAAAAAACATCCGGATAAAATATTTCATAATATTCTCAACACAGGACCGTTGTTAAAATCTGTTGGTTTATGATTTAATTAGAGAAGAAATGACTTCCTAGATTCAAACCTCAGGGCTCACGGAGCATCGCTTTCCTGTAATAATTTATTTCTGAAATCGCTTCGTTTCTTCATGTTGGTGGCGCTGATCAGCAAGACGTGAGAGTCGCGGAGATCATTGCCAGCAGCTGATAACATCGTCGAACACGTTGGAGAAGGTGGATCCAGGGAGGGGAATTTAAAAGGGTTGCTATTTCAAACTTCGATGTGGTTATTTACGTTCAAGACACAAACTGGATTCAAATATAGCAGTGTCTTTCTCGCGCACTACACGAGATAAAAATAACATTTTTAAGTATTTCATATTTTGAAAATAGTACTAAAAAATATATTTTATTATATAAAGTAGCATACCTTTACATCAAAAAGTGACAGATAACATCTTGAAAGGTGTTCAATAGAAAATAAAGTGGCATTTAGGTGTTAAATGTATATTTCCTTGATTTGACTCATTCTGTTGTTTAAGAATTTTTCTGCGGTTAAATAAATGAACAATCAGGTTTAATACACTATATTAATATCTCGCAAACTTGTATTTCAATACATTTTTGAATCATTTGTCGTTGATTCTTATTGATTCCACTCAATAACACATAAATAATGTTACTTTTTTCTTTAACCCTAACACACTTTTACATATTTGGATTGATAACTTAAGTTTATTAATTGTTATACATTCAAAATTATTCCATTATAATTGAGTCATAAGTTAACACAAAAAAAATCCCCTTCATATTGGACTTTATAAGACATTTTTCAAAATATTAAGCTCTTGAATCACTACATCTATTATTTTTTACGTTACGTAGTGTAAAGATGTACACGTTTGACGAATGATTATAATCACATCATTTAACGTTTTTTGAAGTAAGTGCAAAAGCAACGGTTAATAAAAGATCAAAAGCCAGGAATACCATTTAATTTAAAAGTACCAAATCAATGCAAGCTTTCGTGAAAATTGGTTAAGTAACATAAAGTTAATGTATAGGAAAACTTCAATTTATTAAATATTTATTCAATAAGCATACTTAAATTAATATTCATGTGGTACCTTCGATTTGTTTATTTGGTTAAAAACCATGATATTTTAATAAAATTTTCAATATGCACAAATTAATAATTATATTTATTCAAAAAATATGTACTTGTTTATGGAAAAAAAGTTAGAATTTTTAAATAAATCATCTTTAGATTTCAATCAATTTATTTTTTCTTGATTTTTATGAGGAGTGTATTTTTTATGTTCGGTACGATTTAAATACGGAATAAATGTTAAATGGAAAGGTGAAATATTTATAAACGGTTTTTGTCATACTAGTTTCACCTGATTAATAATTATGACTTAATAAAATATATATTGATTTCATTTCACTTTAGATGTATTGGGGACTTTTTTTAATTAAAATCAGCCAAACCATTTTATGTCAGATTAAATGTACATTAAATCAATGTCAAACATATTTTCAATAAAAATAAGTAAAGTAGTAATTTTTTCCTAAACAAAATTTTTAACTTGATAATATATATTAAACTCTAAAAATTATGTATTCATTATTTGCAACCCAAATGGTATTAACACGTAAAACTTGTACTAAAATACTGTATATTTTTTAAGTGAAGAAAAAGTTTATTCGCATATTTTCCTTTTAATTAAAATATAAATAAATGTGATGAGGCCCACAGTTTTTAAGACAATATTGAACTAACTATAAACATTAAATAAATAACTCGAGTCGGCGACGATTTCTTTTTTCAAATATCAAAAAGTCAAATCCCATAATAAAAGCGAACCTATCCTGAATAACAAGCATCACAGACAAAGTGACGTCACTTGACATGTGGCAGTGACTCGGCTTGCAAAGTCTAAACTCAGAATACGTCCATCGTCTAATGTTTATCCAGATTCCATCCCTAAGATTGGGGATGAAATGAATATAAATTGGTTACATAGAATGCTCCCTGTACGACTGCCAAATCCAGCAGATTACTGTGCCGATATTGAAGGCATGTTTATGAGATGGCTTTAGTGGCCCTATGCCGAAGATCGTCACAAATAATGTGAACGGACGACGTAACGTCACAGAAGGGGTGGAGTGAGACTTTCTGGCCACCCTGAGCTTCTAAGTTTGACAATATCGGGGTGTAATTGTACAGATAGTCAAAGTTTATTACTCACATATATGAAATATTTTTCCAAAAGAAGATTAAATAAAAATACTGTCTCAAAATTACTTTGCTTAATCCAATTTAACCTTTCCGTTATAAATAATATTAATTAAACCTAACTCTAAATAAATCTATGATTCTTTGGGAACAAATTTTTAAACACAAATATTTTAACATCTTTTCCTTCTGGAATATTACGGAGAACATATATATTTTATTATATAACGTGTTTAACATAAACAAAATGCTTCATACTTACATTATTGCGAGAAGCATCGCTTAAGATTCCTCATCAAAATCCTTACACTATCAATCACAATTGTGAGCAAAATGATTTATATACCATAAATCAACACTCAATTGAACGTTGCAGCCATCGAATGCTTTCATGAGCATGCCTTTTGTAAGACAACATATAACAGATTTATACATTCGAAATTATTTTTTCTTAAATTGCACTATTTTATAAAACAATGATATTATTTTCGTTTGTACATTTTTATTTTTCAAGTAAAATACAAACTTATTCAATACAATAATTGACACCCTCATAACTTGTGAAAAAAAAATTACAATTCCAATATTGTTTTGAAAATTTATATTATATTTTTAAAACTTTTGAATTCATAGAGTATGAAAAATTAAATATTACAATTATTAGCACGCTAGTCTTCCAAGAAGTAAGCTAATCCAATTCAATTTTTCATAAACTGTGGTCGCAAGAAGAGACCCGTGTAATCAAAAATAATTCACCGCTTAGAAAAAGCGTCACACGCTCCAATCTTGCGTTCGTTTTTCAAGATTTTCCCTTCGCGCACCTGAGTCAGGGGAAGTGACGCCACATACATAATGCAGCGGGCGAAAACACCCCGCTACAGCCCTGAGTGCTTCTCGGATGGCCCAAAGGGGACGATCCGGCCCTGACTGTCTGACCACCGCACGAGAGTCAACTAACATACGATAATAGTAAACTGCATAATGTATTATATGGAGGCATGGAGCGGGATTTTCCCGTGTCTAGCTTTTCAAATACAGCTCTAAACTATCTGATACAAACGCGATAGAAAAAAGGACTTCCCCTCGCTACAGATTATGAATTTGATACAAAATTATTTTGTCGCATTTATTTATCTAAACATTGGTGGAATATACAATAGAAGGTTTCTGATTATACGCTAGCTATGATATAGATTTACCATATCATGTGAACTTTAAGCCTGTTAGCATGTACTCTTAGACATCTAAAGATAATTAAGTTTATCGGTATTAACAAATAAAAATAATTACAATTAATCTGATCTTTATTTCACAGTTCATGCCCAAAATGGAACACTGCTCTTTTAAAGCATTGCCAAAGCTTTTCGATGTATGATTATTTAAAATATGTATTTTATTTTATTTAACCAAGTTATTAAAGTATTTGAGATTAGATTTAAAGTCTTTTAGTTTTGAGTACATTTCACAAAATGATAACCACAAAGACGTTTTATATTTTAAAGGCTATTTTCTCGTAGATATTCCAGATTATAACAAATTATTAAAAAATGGTAAATATAATTATCAATAAAAGTAGTCGATTCATCTATTTAGCGTAATCGGGTAATTATTATTTTCTATTCATTATTCATATTTTCGTAACAATAAGTAATATGCTCGTAGAGAAATAAACTCGAAAATTATCGCCAGTAAATATTCAAATAAGCCATTATTTGCTACAGCCCCTTGGAGACGTTTGTATCTATTAAATCGGGCAAATTGCAGACGGAAGGGTCAAGCCACAAATCCTTTGGAAAATACCTCCTTACCTTCGTCCTGTAAAGATCCTCGTGCTTACGCCATCACATCCAATGATTATCATGTTAAGTTACGTTAACATGTTGTTTTGATGCTGCGATAAATTATTCACACACAAAGAGATTGAACACATACTACATAAACAAAAGCCACTAACACATACCAATATTATCACAATTACATGTTAAATTTTAATGAAATTAACCGCCGGCTTTAATTTGATAGACACTGACATCTATATAAAAAAAAATATTGTGAAGAACGCAGTCAAACTTATGGATTAAAAAATATTATGTTGTATTAATAAAGCTACGATTTCATGACAATATTTTTTTTTTATTCAGGGTTCTTAAAAATTCGCGTCTGCGAAGATGATATATTCTATAATTCAATAACTTTTCTTAAAATAAAATTATTATTAACGAGTTCTTCAATATTATGGATATTTAACGAAAAAAGATTATTGATCCGTCACTGAACAATTACTTTTAGGCAGAGTAAAAATATATGAAGTGATTCTTGAGAAAACCGATCAGTAACACATAGCTCTATTTCAAAGGCGAATATAGTAAATTCTTATTTGTGATTTGAAAGATCTGTTTGCATTTTATTTTTTATATATACGTTATGATTTTACTTCAAAGCTTTCTATAGTTCAATACAATCTAGGTATATACATATTGGAAAACTTGGAAATACCAAAAATTAAACAAACTGGTTCTTTATTTAATGGAGTGAACATTTTACTACACAGTATCAATAACTTAAAATAATAATGACAAATGTTTATATACTACAAGCAAATACAAGTTTTGAGGCAAAGTTTAAGTTTGTTTTCATCCCTCTGACGTTATTGACTCATATGCGATGTATACGGAACATAGTTCCCGATAACGATCGAATTCTATTAAAATAAGCCGTTTATCAAAAGTCCTCCCGACTCCCACTTCCGGTAGGCTTTCTTCCCGTAAACTTTTCGCTAACGAGTTGATATATGTCCCAGTGTTTAATGTTCTGCGACAAAGATACCTAGAATTATTGTGATTGTCAACCTGAGGTACGTAAATGTACTTGATCGGTACAGGCTATCGTAATAATTATTCAATTTATTGAGCTAAAATTGGATATTAAATTTTAAATTGCATCGCTTACAAATTTTTGTTTACTTTGGGAGAAATATTACAATTATTGTGGTTAACTGACCTTTAAATAGCTTTTTAAAATAATAAAATGTGTCAATACACTTTAATCTTTTTTACTTCTACTTTATTTGTAGAACCTCGCACACCTCGCGAATACAACACTGATTACCTCTTTCCTGAAAAATGTGGTGTTAAGTAACAAAGTTTGGTCTTTTAACAAATTTTATATTTAAATTACTTTGAAATATTAACTAATTACGTTTTTTTATATTGTCAATAAAAGCCGTGTGAGAACTTAATAAAGATAGAATAGAATAATAATATCATATTTATAAAGCATTGAAAGAAATTTTTGGAAGGATGCTTTTTTAAAGTTTTTTATAATACTTATAAGCGTCGTAATGAAATAATATTTTCATCATTTCAATAAATGCTCCATTTAAAATCTGACATATTTCGCACCAAAATTATCGTTGTGAAAATGTTGAGAAATTCTCTAAACTGAGATATGAAGTCCCAACAGAGAAAGGCCTATTTTCAGGTTGATACATTACTTGCTCATACAATTCTGTTTTAATTACCACTGCGACCTTTGCTGACTCGGTCATCCTTCGGACTCGACTCTAATGAGACAAACGTCTGACATATCTACATAAGTACGACGTTAGTATTATAAATCACTTTCACAAATAAAAAATGCAAAAAGATGTTGGATTTTTTACAATTTATATATTGCAAGCTACACAAATTCTGACAAAATGATAGTTAATCAAAAGTATGACATATTTAATTTTAATTTAATTAATATTACATATCTTCTTTTTTCATAATCCAAATTAACTTATCAAAGTCATTCTTTTTCTTCTTTTAAAATATCTTTAATATAAATTTAACTTGAATTTTTAATTTTTGTAAAAAAACTTGATTTTAATTGTATTTTTAAAACGAGTACAGTGGTTTGATTATTCCGTAATATATAGCTTTCCAGAAAATTTTACACATTTTTTCATTTTTATTCCCGAATAAGTAAAAGTTAAATAAACATTAAAACCATTTCACAAAGGTGTCGCAGACGAAACATAATGAAATAGCCCCGTTAATGGATTGCGTCCGTGGGACGTTCGCAGAGCGCTGCCGTACGCCAAAATACGTCATCACATTTGAATTATCGCTAACCGCCTTGCACTTAAGTAAATGTAGCGACATTAACATTAATTCAGCATTTTATTTATGACTTGGATTAAGAATCTACCCGCTTTTGCGAGTTATACCATTACAGAAACATATCTCCCGGTTGAATCGCGGTGTACATTTTAAATGCCTCTTCAGCGCAAATGGCCGCTGTAAATAAGACACAAATCATGCCTCAATGTAACAATTGAACTCAAATACACAGCCTAATATCAAAAGCTATTTAATCATGTTTAAAACATTGTAACCGGATGACATAAAGAAGAAGGCAAAAGTTTTTAGAACGGGCGCTGATAATTTTGGGCACGCTTCTACCATTCGTGCTCTTTAATAAAGTTTAAATAATCAAACAAGACTTTTTCCTTGTTTAAGCGTTATCTTTTTAAACTTATTCTTTATCAACTTGGGCTTTTATTTAGTTAATTTTTATAACATAAGTTAATTTTATTAAAATTATTAACTTTAGATATTAAAATTCAAATAAAAAAGGGTTATCACTAGATATGTTAACAGGTCAATTTGTTTGTACATAAAATATACATAGAATGACACCCGCAATTTCAATTTTATTTTTTTTAGTTTTAAATTAAGAATTGATTTTGAATTTTATAAAAATTCATAGATGGCCAATATCAAACATTGCGTTACGTGTAAATTGTACAAAAAAATGTTATTAAACATTATTTTTTATTTGATTTAACTCTTTTCCAATCATTCACATCCTGTTAGCACATGAAAATAGTAACGTCTATTTATTGTTTTAAGAACCACTTTATAAAAATCAATTAATATACAATCTTTTTTATGTAATCGAAATCATTCAGTAATTGTAGGAGATTTATAAAATTTGAAGTAATGTATCGCTCAAAACATTCTCCAGGAACAAAATTTTGCCGACGTCTTACCAACTCGAGAAAAAGTTATTTGCATACCTCAGACAAATCTTTCGCAAAAAATTCACATTCCGTAAAGTTTTCCCCCACAGAGGCGCTGATTACCTCCTGTTACTTCTTTTTCTCCCTTCTTCCTTCCTCGTTCTACTCTCGTATTCATCACATTTATTCGTCCTTGTTTTTTCGCCCCTAGATTAATAATACAATTTAAAATACCTTATTATTATTATGTTCAGCTATTTTTAACAAATCTGAACTGTGTTAAAATGAAATAAAATATTATGAAATTTTCATTCTTTATCCCATACAAAATAGTTGGTTTTCAAAAATGAATTAATGGATTATATGTAAATATTTCTAGAATACTATTCAGTGTCGTCAGCTGAACTTTTTTCAATGTGGGACAAAAATTGTTACATTAGTATTTTTTTGTTTCATCTACAATATATGGGTAGAAGTACAATAAGTAATAAATTTATTTATTTTCAAATTCAAGACAAAAAAATAACACCACGCATTTAATTTCGTACAAAATTTTGTAGAACTAAAATACATTGCTATTTTTTTCACCATTTTATAATGAAATTCTACCAAGTGAATGCCAATTCAATCAATAAATATGTTTGGCTTTTAACCAAATAAAATTATACTTTGTTCCCAATTGAACACTTTATGTATATAATTTATTAAATTAAGGAAGGTTGGTTGGGAAAAGTAGGATTAAGTATAGCTATGACTCATATTAACCCTCAAGCAGCCGTAAGATACATAGGTCTTAGCCGTAAGACACCGTGTTGATAATTTCCATGTCATTAATTCAACATTACGATTGTTATTAATGTGACTAGAGTTATTTACGGATGAAGGGTTTCCGGTGGCCAGTTTCGATGTGATTATCAGGACAATTGGTCACCGTATTTCAAAATAAATATTTTCATCTTTTGAAATGATTTTTTTTATATATCAAAGTGAATGGCATGTAAATAATTTTAAATATAATACTACTCCATCAATATAAAAAGTCAAAACTTAAAAAGTGGCACATACATTAAAATATAACTATTTGTAGCGATACTTCAGCGTGCATAGTCTTCTCTCATTTTTTTGGACGTTTGTTATTTAATATTTCATGATTTTTTTAAGTCTAGACTACTTTTTATTTTTCGTATAGCTTGAAACTTATTTGATACAAATAGTACGAATTAATAAGATAATTATGCGGTTTTACTTTTTTGTCGCTCTTTTCTGAATGATAGATAAGATATTGATGGCTGGCGTTGAATTGCTCGAATAGCTTTAAGAAATAGAACACTTGTGCAAGTAATAAAATCAATTATTGGTCGCAAACTATATACATTAGTGGGGGGCGGACTGAACGTTGTTGTGGACGCACCACATAACGGCACTTTCTCTTTATATGTACACTAAACATCCAACATGGAAGGCTATAAATGATGGTCTCACCGCAAAACAATGTTAATTGCCATCATAATTTAATAATGAAACTATAAGCTATCAACTTGAAAGCAACCCAATAAAATCGTAAATTGCCTTATTGATTGATCAATAAATTAATAGCAAGAAAAGCGTTTTGAATGTTTACTCGATTTTATTGCATTTCAATCAGATAAAAATACAATTTAGTTTATTTCAATAAAAAAAACCTTTGAATATCTTATTCAAATTATGAATTTAAGCATTGTCTAGAATTTCTCATCATCATTTGTAAAGGTAGAAAAAAAAATTTTTTTTTGATGAAATCTACAGAAAATAAGTCTTAAATTAAAAATAAACGTTTTCAATTATTCTTTAGAATCAGTTTTTAAAAATTTCACTTCCAAATTGAAAAGAAAACTATTTTAATGAATTTCTCATCCAATATGTAATATTAATTTACTTGAATATTTTATATATATTTATTGCCAGTAATCTTAAATGATTTCAATACTTTATCCCTCATCCGTGACATTGCAGTCTTGCTATAACTGCAAAACAAAGTTTTCCGGCAGCGCCCTCCAGCATTCACAACTCCAATTCAATAGTCATTAATTGGATATCCCTCGCAAAATTTCCTCAACTCTTTCTTACCTTCGTGCCACCGCCCCCAGTCGCACGCGCCCCCGCTGGGTTGCCCTCCCGCCCCGGCCCTGAGCTCGGCTACGACATAAAACAACAATATTTCATCCTATACCGTAACGCCACAAATCGAACTAATAACGCGGCCATTATGAACATAAACTCAAGGCAAAGATTTAAAGTTTGCACATAAATTTGATATATATAATTACGTACCGCGAAGAGCGACCAAGAAACGAACCGAGATGGGGTGGCTTCACCCCTTGGCCTATCACCCGCTACCCCTTTTCATCTGAGAGGGCAACCAGTACCGCTGCTAGCAAATATAAATCATCGTCAAGGTGTGAACATATTTATTACACTACCTAATTGAAAAAGATTTTTTCGGATAGTCAAACTATAAATTAATTTGAATACTAAAATAAACTTATATCCGAACAATTTACAATATTTGTCGGAATTTTCTTCCTTATTCTTCAGGAAACATAATAATCAACGATTACACCATTTGAACGATAATCAAAGAATTGTGATTCTTAATTTATACACTATGCACTTTTATAATGACTTAAATTTTACTTTTATTGGCTTAGAGCCAAAATGACAAAAATTCAAATGAACGTTTTTAATGATTTATAAAAAAAGGTTGTATACAAACAAGCGCTCCAATAATAAACGCCCAAAGCAATAACCACACTAGCCCTAGCCTTAGTTCGGCACTGCTATTGACTATAGCGACGAATACAGATACGAAGGATTTGTACGAAGATGTACACGCTCTATATATTACGTAAGACGGTGCCCAAAACTTCAATAACTCTGACCAAACTTTGATACTCATATTCGGCGGTTTATCGTTGACCAGAAGTTGTGTTCGCTTCATATACAATTATTCTAGAAATATGATATTAGAACAGGTAATAATTTGATTTATTGTCAAAAATTCACCAACAAACCCAAGTCACTGTTTTGTGTAATCGATATTTTTTTCATACGCATATAATCTCAAAATGAAAACGCAAAACTTTTTGATACACAAAATAGAACACTTTAATTTAACGTAATTACATAAGGTATTTTGAGATATACTCACCACTATTAAACAAAACACTAACTAAATATATTGCTGACTAATAAATAAATATGTATCTTGGTTTCTTTGATAGAAAAATATTTCTTACAATTTATACATACAGTTTTGCTACATTTACACAAAAACTATATTTAGTCAAAACTGTAGATTTTGATCTACACATGCAATTATAAAAATTGAAAGGAGTTTGAGAACTTGATATAACCACTGGAAAGCTTAAAAAGTGTTTATTACAGAACAATATCAATACAACTTAAATAAGTTTGCAGATATTAATAAAATTTTATTCAATATTTATTTGATATCGCTCGACTCTGTATAACAGTGGCATTAGTCCGCATAGCTCTACAAGAAGTTGGAGACTTTTGATGCAATTAAACATTATTTGTTCAGGCTCATTTACTCTAAAGCTCAAATATTGTATTATAAAGTGGCAGAACTGCGTTCGGCTTCAGAAAGGCAGCTTTCGAATGGAATGTCTTTGGGTGAGATTACGATGATTCTGGACTAAAAGTTGAGTAAATTTTATAAGTTAGATTTGAATTCTTTTCGCTTCATTACATATCATAATTAGATGTACAAAAATCATGTCGATAAATTCTAATCAACAAAAATGTGAGAACTATCTTCAATAGTAGCATAAAGATAAACTTATCAAAAATTATTTCACTTTTATAAACCAAGTAAACTGTTTTAATTGTCTTGATTTATCTATAAAACTTGACCGTGCTCTTGCCCACGAGACTGAGGTTCAAAATGATCTAGAGTTTGACTGTGTTGGACCGTGTTAAGTAAATTCTGTATACTTGTTGTATACTGTATGTTAGTTTAAGCATAGTTCTGACGATGGAGTGAGCCGAAATAGCTATCAACTATATTTAAAAAATAATTTTGTACAACTAAAATACGTTGCTATGTTTTCACAGTGTTATAATGGAGTCCTACCAAGTGAACGCCAATTCAATCAATCAACAAATTGCATTTATTCAACAAGTCATTATTGTAGTCAGAAACGGTTTCGCTCAATGAAATATCTATTCAAATCTATTTTTTTCATTTTCACAGAAAAATTGATCCTGAGTATTTAAATATTCTTAATACATTGAACTGTTTTTTTTTATTTGTATTTTTTTATTTCTTCGAGAATAAATAATTTTGTCAAACGTTTATTGATTTATTTAATTTTATTGTTTTTACTATCGTAAACTTTAAGTGTATGTTATCGTATCGTTTTTCTTCATTACTTCATATTATATATTGACAGATATTATATTCGAAGTCATATTTTTCATTCTGTACAAGAAAATAGTAAATGGAATATAATCAAAACTATCTATTGAATCAACTTGAATGCGTTGAATTTATTTGCAGCCCATTACAAGTGGAATGTGTATTCCACAACTTAGACCGTGTATTTATAAGCCATCATTCCTCCGACCCTCTCATTCCAAAACCATAAATGCAAACAAAATCGGCGTAGAGCTCAAAACTTCCCGCAGGAAGAGAACTAATACCATAGACTGGGCACAGGAATCAGGAGAAAAGCGGTCGAGTCACTTGTTAGCTCAGTGAGCGACTTGTTTTCCCACGAAACCGCGCCGCGGATGGCCCGAGTGAAGAAAGGACCGTTATACACATACACATCTTCAAATCTTGTAATAATTCCATACAACAGTTCTCGGTTTCAAGTTTGGAGATTTCGTGTGATTTACCGCACCGATTTCATTGTTTTGCGTTTAGATTACGATATACGAGGGTAGGTAAGCCGAGCATTGCGCAGATATATGAAGGAGGCACGCCTAACCTTAAAAGCGGGAATAGCAGTAAAGACTTCGGAGAATTGTTGGTAAACGTTCCGCTGTATGCCTCTATGAATGTGTGTTCCTTGCGACTTAACTACTTAAGCGGCATAGTTTACCTCTAATAGTTACTGCTTGGTTTTCGTCTTATTATTGCAGAGTGTATGTAATGCGAAGTTCCGGTGGGCACAGGACCTTTGTTTGCATATCTCGTTTAGAGTTGTAAACCGTTCGGCGTTACAAACACGTCGCGAATTCAACTGGCCATAAATTGCTAATCTTCTTTAATAAATAAATCAAAGAATAAACATATTTTGAATATTGTTTCATCATATACTAAGCTAATTTGTTTTTAATTCATTCTCTTTGGTTTTTGTTACATCATGAAAGAATAATATTTTTGAGCCATTGTTATAGGTTAAACATTTCGCAACTGTTGAGTGAATGACAAAAAATTGAAAACAAATGACACTTCTTTGGACTTCCGTTTCTAATAAAAATATTTCTTTCATACCGGAACTGTAATTTGAAGCAACTGCAAAATAAAATAAATTATATTGAAAACTAAAAATATTTCATTTAATTAATACCGCTTTAAAAGTTATATAGCAGACAAGCTACATTTCTTATTTAAACCTTGGTTACTGCATTGAAATTGATAATAAACTTTTTTATTATAATATCTAATGAACTCTAAATGCATGGGAATGATATCTTAACCAGCGATTTTTTAATACTTTTTGAAAGCTGATCCTTGGCGAATTGTGTTTCTCCGCTGAAAATTCTTCTGAATCTCAAAAGAAAATCGGTTTCAGTAATGTTGCGTCTAATAGGAAGTCAGCCTCAAGGGATAAAGGAGGCGACTGGTTCCCTTTGCCAGTCTTAACTCTTTACAAACCGAAAAACAATGTAATATATAATATGTTGCTATTCGATTCAGTGACATACACGGAATGTTATTAATATATGAAAATAATTATATTGATTCAAGTAAAAACTAAAATAAGTTATGTTTTCTATCTAAGATAAATAAACTGTAATCATTTCTCAAATCAATCAATACGCCCATTTTTAAAATTGCTTTATTGAAAACAGTATATAGAACTCATTTTTTGTAATGTAGGTCTGTAATGCATTTTTCAAAGTACATTTAAATGATGAACTCTCTTAAAATAAACATCGATTTTTTATTTAATTCCCCGTTCGAAATATATTATATATATATATATATATATTAAATTTGAATTGTTGCAACTTCGTACGATTCCATATGTCTTCGACATATGGAACCGTACAAAGTTACAACAATTCAAATTTAATATTGAAGTTCCATCAAGCACCTTAAGTCGATATCATAAATTATATATATAAATATATATGTATTTATTAATAATCAGCTGACAATACTGGCGATGAGCGAAACCGATCCTAATTATAAAATTTATTGTGGGAAATAGTACAAAAATGCGTATTTATTTTTTTAAATTAATACGCATTTTAGATTCTAACAAGATTTTCAGTTAAATTTAATTAAGTGCTATGTGACAGTTTTCTATTAATAATATTCACTTTTTTTTAGGTGGTTTGTATACAATTATATATTTGTTTGAATGTTTTATTCCATATCATTTAAATAAAATAAATAATAAATAGCTACACAGATAGATGTGCTAGGTAAATAGTATTTTTTGTCTTAATATCAAGCTAGATTTAAATAAGAAAATAACTAATACATCGCAATTAAAGATCACTGTGTACTGAAAGAGTTAAGACCAATTCTAATGAGTTCCAGTTAGCGTCTCTTGCCGTGAGCAATGGTGCTATTTAAACAATTTGTGACTTGAAATAACATTAAAATCTGTCGCTCCCGCCGGCAAACGTGTTTACGATCCCACCCTGGCCCGTCCAATGGTTTTAAGACGACAATAAAAGTTGCGAAGAAATTTGCCAAGTTAGTTTTTTGAGGGCGCCGAATTCAATGACGCGTGGATGATTTAAATTAATTACATTTTTTAGGGTATTTTGGGCTTCATATCCCATCAAAAAAACTTTTGTGGAAATTCTTTGTTTATTAAGCAATATATTAGTTTACGGCCATTTTACCTTTATCTGCCACTAGCAAATTTAAATATAAAGCAAATTAAATATATATTTTTGCAATGTCCCTTTTAAAAGCTATCCACATTGATTCCCTATAGGGTCGATTATATCAGCAGTGATTCTGCAGGAACTATTTCCTTCTCATTTACTCAAACTCTGTTTTTGGAGAGATAGAACCAGGACACGACAGTGGTTATTTAATCGTTCTCATTTCGCCACATTTTCCTGTGTGGAATATCATAGAAACTAAAAGCTTCGAATATAAATCCATAACCTTATTAAAACATTTCAGATTTGAACCCGTAAACATGGTATCTTTACTTATACGTTTGCTTACATTTATTAACATATTTTTGCACCACGCTTGTTGAAAAATTATTAAAAACATAAGTATAGCTAGTGGCAATGTTATCTACCAATATTCGGTATACGTACAAATTACGATATGAGAGAGACGGTGTGTTAATAAGTTAGAAAGTGTGCATTTGCTTCTTCTTCTGTCTATGCTTATTAGATGAATCAATGAAAGTTCCAAAATATTTTTATGTCAAAAAAATTCAATAGAATATATCCATTTTATATACGTCGGCAACTTTATTAATTATTTTAATAGTTATCTTCGCATAACGGAGGGTGGCGCAAATAATGCGATGTAAAAATCTAAGTCCCTAAAGCATTTAAATTCTATGAAGATGATAAAATGAAAACTCATAACGGCATGAAAAATGGGACGTGTTGAATTATAGCCACATACTGTTTTAAGTACAAGCTCCGGCGGATTACGGGCTGCGCTAAGAGTAGCCTCCTTAATATTCGAAAAAAACGTCCTCATGCCGAGAACAATATAAGTATAAATCAGGCTTAACGGCTACCGCTTTAGTAGTGTCACGTGTCTTTATTTATGAAGTATTTTTCTCACGTTATATTTTCCTGGGCAATTAAAAAAGGAAATTTTCGACCAGTCCCTGAGCTTACCCATAGAAATATTTCATTAGAATCGCGAATGAATTTCTTTTTGTCATTATTTCTGTGATTACTTGTTTTGCTATTTTTATTACAAACTCACCGTTGACTAAATTTTCATGCATTTCAATTAATAAGGCAAAATATAAT
Source organism: Himalopsyche japonica (assembly GCA_028555115.1). Classification (NCBI taxonomy): domain Eukaryota; kingdom Metazoa; phylum Arthropoda; class Insecta; order Trichoptera; family Rhyacophilidae; genus Himalopsyche; species Himalopsyche japonica. Next base: position 6,141,315 of record JAHFWJ010000430.1, read on the forward strand.
TTTTTGAAACATTTGACAAACTGTAAAAACATATACGAATCTTTTCACCGTATTACCAAAACTCAAATGTTTTTACTTTGAATACCTTGTCAGTCTTCTTTTAAGTCCCATTAGTATAGGCATTTTAGTAATACCTATTTTTACAACTTTTTAATCCACTACTGTATAATTTTTTTCAATCATCAAAAATCCAATGCGTATCGTTTTCATATACGTTTTTCTTCAATGCGGAGATTTTTAAAAACATTAATGGGAGCAAAATATGATATCGATTATCAACATATTTTAACAGCACATCAGACACCGCTTCTGTCAAAATAGTCAAAATATGTCGACAAATTTCAAGTTTTAATTTCATCATTACTGTTTGAAACAATTCTCTACTAGTTACACTGCAAAACTCTTTATTATTACTAATCATACAAAACTATCTTCATTTTTATTTTTATTATTGGCCATTTTGTATAAATGTTTGGTATCATGTAATAATTGTGATAATTTATCATAGTAAGGTGCTTTGAAACATAAAAAATTATGCCACTTACTTTTGATATAATAAAAAGGATTAAATGGTTTGATATTAAGCTCTGAAACGTCCTATTGCAGATTAAGCTTTATAGCGTCGCACCTACCAATTTTAAGATCAAATAGAAGTATTTTTTAGACACGAGCTATGAATTTTTAATGATTATAATGTGAAAATAGTAAATGTTAAAAAAAGCTAATTTCATTTGTTAACAATATATATTTCACTTAAAAAACATCAATTTTTCCTGCTCCTGATGAACATTAATTGTTTCGCCACATTGCAAAAGTCTTTAATGGTTGATGGTTGCTTCGATCTCAAAAACAGTAAATTCATATTTCAATTAACTCAATTTTCATGGTTCTATTGCATTTTACCTTCAGAAGTAATAAATTTTGTAAGACTTTCTGTCAAAAATTTGACCCATGTGTTTCATATATATATATGTATTTTATAACTGTTATACATCACTTCAGAGATAGTCTTGATTAAATTTCTTCTTAAAAACGTTTTATATACTGACTGATTCAATAGCAAAATATTTTTAATGTATCATAATGTAAATTTTCATTCACTTTATGACACGGCGAAAATCAGTTTTAATTATAATAAAATATATTTAATAGTCATAAAATATTTTAAATATAGGTAAACTTTTTACTAGGTAAGATTGAAGTCTGACTTTCATTATAACTATGTACAAATGAAAACAAATAGTTTATGATTACTTTTATTTAAAAAGGCAGTTTTTTGTATGGAAAAGGAATACTTTTATTTATTAAAAGACATTGTCGTGAATGATCTTCAATGCTCTTAAAGTTTATTAATTCATACATCTTATCAATCGTGACTTTAAAAAAAACTGTATCTCACTCATCTTTCAGATTTCCAACAAAGAGTGAGCGCTTAAGCTAGGTGATAAGAAAACATTGCAGGGGAGGACAAGACATAATGGCGAGCTGATTTCAATTAACGCTGGCTACAAATCAAACAGCTACCGTATCCGTGTTGAGATATTTTCTTGCCAAAATACCTGGTGAAATTCTTTGAAATGTATACTTTGCACCTGGGAATAAAAAAATGTTTTATTTTTTTAAATTGTCGCTTATTTCAAAATCTTAAAAAAATTATAAATTTCAAACAATTGAAAATGCCATTTTTGTACTACTTATTCCAAATAGATCAAATTGATATCCTATGGTTAATAATAAACAGTTTGTACATGCCACATTCTTTCAGCTATACAAATATCTTACATTATCTTTGAAGATCTTAATTCTTTCGTTAATTATTTAATAATGTCTTCTAAACGTTTCATCAGATAATATATTTTCATGAAGAATTTTTTTGGAAGAGTATTCTAACTGTTGGTTTCAATTGCAATGTTCACGGCTGCGAATTTCTAGTGTGGACATATTGATTTTTCTAAAATTCCCTTGTCAAATCCAAACAAAAATGTCAACATTTTGTAACCAAAAGATAAGCCGAAAATTGGATTGAAATGAGCTTTATCTATGAGCCCGTTTGAAGCTTGATTAAATTTTTTTTTAATAATAAAAACACATTGTTTAGTACTTATTTCCACAACATATTTTTTGATCAGGACCGGTTTCGCTCATCGCGAGCATTATCAACTGATAGAATACAATTTACAAACAAGTCTATTTATACAAAACAAAAAAAAAATTTGAGTTAAAGATGTACAAAACCATGGGTTCAAGAACTAGGAAACAATTTACATAAAATCATACAATACTGATACAAACAAAGTAAATTAGTATAAAATTTAAATGTTCACAATCACTTATTAAGAATTACAAATACAATTATGGTAAATCAATAATCCATTAGGAGCTCTGAACAATCAGTAAGGAAGTAAGGAGTGGGATGATTTAATGACGAAAATAACCCACACTTACTGCTTAATGGAACAAAATAAATTAATATATGAGAATTTTAATGATAGTCAATTGAAGATGAATCGATGAGATGGGAAGATATGGTCAGTCAGGGGCGTTCTAATATTACAGAAAATATTGGCAAAGGAATCAACATTCAAAGCTGAAACGATTCAAGAGGGATTGAAGATGTCAACACAAATGGTATTTTTTTATATGTAAAAACAATCTTGATACAACGCGATATTTTGAAATGAATTGAGATTGCATATCGATTGCTTCACAGAACTTTCTATAGAATGGCAACCAATTATTACGGATTTTTTTGAAAAGAGAATTCGTTTACTGTCGGATAAAAAAAGTACTATGTCATTATAATTAAGCCAGATCAATAATCTGGTAAAAGCAGCATGTCATCAAATGAATCCAAGCAAAACTTGATCTCAAGACATTCGTTGGAAACCGACAGAGACAACAATGAATAACTCTTATAAGTTAATAAAATTATTCATGTATAAATATGTATTTGTAACTCATTGTATTTTATAATCAATAAAAAAAAATCGCAAAAAAATTTTCGTGCGCATTTGAAGAAAGAATTTAAATTATTCATATATGTTTGATACATATTTACATGATATTATATTTTTGGAACCAATTAATCAAATTATATGAGAATTATGCGATTTTTTTATACACGCCATTTTCTGGATCCAATGTGTCACATAAAAAAAGAATTGTGTGTATTCCATAAAGTTTATAAAAAAATCAATTTATAAATCATACAGAGACAGATTATACTTGAGGTATATAAGCTTGCGAATACAACTAATGTTGGGGTGGACAAAAGCCATCTATCTGGTCATCTGTAAAACTGTTGACGCGTTACATTGAAAGAGATATAAATTACAGTATCCTCCTACCAATGAATCTTAGGTCAAATGTTGTTTTTTCAATCTCGTGATTAAACATAAGACTTGTTTTTCGGTTGACTATACTCTGACTTTTAATTATTGCATTTTTTTAATGATATAAATACTAAGTAACCATAAGATATCTTACATATTTGATTATACTTTGACTTACACTTAATTTCATATTATCCGCATAATATATTATATAAATAAAAGGATTCAATAAAATCATATTTTGCAGTATAAACCTAGAAAAAATGAAATGATTTTAAGCTTCATCTACATATTTCGATTTTGTTATGAATGGAATCAGTTTTAATAAAATCATTTTTAACGTATGAAGACATTCCTTTTTGTTAAATCTGCATATAAGCCGATTATCGATTGCGTAGAATATACTTAATAATTAAATATAAAAACAAAAAACATTATCGTAACGCAAAAATGTCGTCGAAGATGTGCTTGTATTTTGACTTTATTTAACGAAATCAAATCATTTAAAAAAAAAATTATAAAATATATCATTCATACGTGTCATGAAAATGTAGATTTATAATATATTCTGTCTATTAAACCTTTCGCCGCTCATTGGGCTAATATACTGAGTTGTATTAAAAAATATGGGTATGGTCTATTTTTTATTAGTTACAGTGTGACATTATGTTATTTTATGGATCAGTCTGTTGAGTTTCAACATAAATTTTAACTTTATATTTTATTGTTAAATGGGACATCAGATTTCCTATGCCACCCTTGCGACGCGGTCACACTTTTTCCGAATGACTTCTGCCTACTTGTGAACCGTAATCAGGAAGAATTAGCGCTGAGTAACGGCTTGCTGATGCTGCTTCTCCGCCCACCCTTTTCTTCACAGTCACCCGCCACCACCCTGAACCAACCCTTCACACCTTCAAATTACTTTTCTTTTTATTACTTCTGCACCAACACTCATCATTCTGGATAAATTATCGAGTACGGACAAAAGGTGGAGAAAATTTTTGTATATTTTCGAAGATTTTTTTACCAAAGTAATTTCTGTCACCTGTAAATATAAAATAATAGCTTTCTGCACTACTTTTTTTATTTTTTTACCAATATTGCTTTAATCGTGTCAATAAAACTCGAATTCTAGTTTCAACAAAACGGTGAAAATTTATAGAAGTTTTCTTTTATTATTTAATTAAAAATATCAAGATAAGCTTTATATATTTAAAGCCATCACCTTTTCTTTAAGAACAGTTTCTTATCCAAATTAGGACAAACAAAGGGAAATAAAAAAAAACACAAAATTATATATTCAACTCTCATGAATTTTGATTCGTCAATCGTAAGAATCGTAAAAAAATCAAGTTTCCACTTTCAGATTGACATATTCGCTTGGAGACTATTTTTCTCAAGAGACACGTAAACTATATCGAGTAATTTTATACTCAATTAACAAAAAATGTAAAAAGTGAATCAAGAAATAACGAAGAAATGAATGATAGAATAAATATATTTGACATATTTTGAAAATACTACCCAAAAATCAGTGTGTAATTGAACAATTTATACATATATATTTTTTAATTAAAATAAGCTGTTTGATATCGTCAGAATAATTGACAATAATATTTTTCATGTTTTCTTAAAAAAATTGAGATCAAAGGATTGGGTTACAATACTTTTACTTTCGAATTCAACATCATCTTCATTAAAAATACGACTAACAGAGTATATACGTATGCATATTATATTTTAATAGTAGGATCAGTTAAACGAATGAATCCGCAATTTTGATGAATTTTTATAATCATTTAATATGATTGACGTATTACCGATTAAGGATAATTATTTCTTAATAAATTAAAAGAAAACATTTGCATTCTACTATCAGCTAAGTGTCGATGTTAAAATAATGCAAAATGAGTTACTTAAAGTTATGAATATTTACGCGTTGGAGTTGTAAAGCCTTCAGGCTGTCGTCTTTCTAACGACTCGATAATTTGAATAATGGCCACGTATTTTAAATTTTATACCTCTTCCAAGCTCAGTTTTCACTGTTTAATGAATTTACACGAAATGCAGAGAGCATCCACTAAAGGCTCAAAAAAAGTACTACCGTAGTTTTATACGCATTTAAAAATTAGCCTCTCACCTATTTAAGTGCAGTTCTTCTTATCATAAATTTAACCCAATCATAATTACTGGACTATAAATTATTTTCAAATAAACGTTTAATTCTTCAATAATAAAAAAATACAAAACTCTTTACAATACCCTCAAGAAACTTTCAAAAGTTTCCAACGACTTAATTTAAAATGATCATTTTTTGTGACAAAAGTAATAAATGATAATTGTATTCAACCTATTATTTTTTTTCCAAGAAAATATATTATTGTACTCACAACCATTAAAAATTGGAATAAGAACACTTTTTCTAATGTGCCCAAAATTGTATTTACCTAAAATATTTTCTGCTTCAATATTTATTTAAATTTAAAAATATAATATATTCATCTAAAAAACTACTCTGAGTCAATTAGACAGCAATAAAAATATATGTCCATTAATTGCAAAGCTTACAAAAGTACGAAATCGAAGATTAAAACAACGAGCTCTCATCTAAAAATTATATCCTTAATTTAGCATGAAAACAAATTCGAAATCGTATTTCCGACGAAATAAAAATGCAAATTCTATACAATTGTATCCGTAGCTGTGCAAACGTCTCCCGTCCCATGAATTCTTATCGGGAAATTATTATAGCAATCGCGCCCATTCCCTATTCCCATCCCCACAAATTCAGGACTAATTAGACGAAAGATCGAGAGGCTTTCGAATGGAGTGAGCCAAGCAGACGTGTAGGTATACAGGAAGAAAATGCTTTTAATTAACATTCCTGGAGACCTCCTCTTCTTTGGCGTCAAGGAGTTGCAAATTAAAGCCAATATCATTCGCTCGGTATTGATGCTTCTCACAGGTACTACCATCACACTCACCAAACGGATGTCAATCTATCTTGTAAAGTTTGCTCAATTATTTAATTGGGAAATTTATCGAGCGGTGCAAATTAAAACTCATTCAACTTCGAATAAACACTGTTACATCTTTTTATTCTTCTATTTTATAAAAATGACACTCAAATTTGCATTCATTACACATTTTTTTATATCACTTTTACGCTTATCAAGACCACAATCAATCGAGTTTTCGTGGCGTACTGATTACTTTAACAATAATCTACGGTCATCTTCGTATTTCGATGTTTTTTTTTCAAAAGAAATTCTTGTTTTTATTTGAAAATAAATTATTTAAATCAAGTATGTCATATTAAATAAAACTTAAATTGCAATCCAAAAATATCGTACGAACAAAAATATTACAATACTTTAATAATTCAATTCTTTGTCACGTGTAATTTGGAGTACTACTGATACAACATGTGTCTAATGATAACTTTTTTTTGAAATCCTATTTTAAAGCTAGTTTTCATGAAATAATTTTGTCAGACAATAACTCGTGGTTTTTTGCCCACGCTTTTATTCCTGGATTTGATAATATAAGTGTAAAATAAAGAAAACATACTTTTGAATACAAATCCATGTTTATATGGAGAAATCAACTTTGATTAATTTTAGGAATCAAATACAACCAAGTTTAACAAAGATATTAGATCGTTACTAATCGGATGCGACCATCAGCCGAAAGAAGTTAACATGTAACATTTTTTTACTGTACAAAGATTTCTCCGTTTTTCTTCACGACAGATAAACTTTACAAAAAATATATATTCTAAATAACCAAATATAAGTACAATACAGCAATTTTAGTATTTATTCAAGTATTAGTATTTCCTTGGTTAAGCAAGATCAAGTTTCGAGTCGTTGCAATGATTGGGGGTGTTTCGTGGAATCCCAGCTTCATTTGTCGATATGTTAAAATAAATCACCTTTTTTATATAAATAAGTCCATCTCACGATTCATACATATAGCTGAATAAGATTAACACACTTTATTATTTTTCAATAATGCAAAATAATTAAAATTTTTCCAATTTACTAATAAAATAGCTATACTTCATTTCAAATCACTTCGAATAAGCAATACTACGATATATAATAATTAACATCATAAAAAATATTTGTCAAATTAAAGTGGTATATATTATTTAACTAACGATTCAGCTTACCCATACTTCTTACACCACGGCCAAGACCGTGAAAAATTCTCCACTTATTCGATATCAGGCATTCAATATTCCTAAACTTGGCTCGCGCGAAAATTTGATAAAATTGTTCCAATAAGTCATCGTCGACTAAGTTCGTTCTGATGTTTCCAGCTGAGCAAAACTTTTGACATAAGTTTTTACAAGACATCTCCTTCATACTCTTTCTGCTCTATGAAATCTAATAACTAGGGTCGGTACAAATATTTTCTCGATAACTCCCAACTTTCGATGTTCTATTTAAAAGTACATAAGTCACACTAATAATCAAACCTTTCAAAATATTTTTTTATTTAATTACAAAGAGCAACATAATAAAAACCATCAAAACAATTTCATTTCAAGTATACTCACCATTACATACATTGATATATTTAATTGTGATCAAGTGTGAATTTTTTTATATTATAAAATTTTCTAATTTACTAACTTTACACATTTTATTAAAAATAATAATGAAAAAATACAAAAAATGTTTTTTTTCTTTTTATAAGAGTAAGTAAAAAAAATACGGGCTATATTTCTTTAATTTTTAGTAATCAAATATGCTTAAATTAAAACAATAAAAATAAATTGGTAACATTTTAATTTCAATCATCGCCACGATTTATAACACACTAGAAATTATAAAATATATATAGTACATAATTTAAATAAATAAATGTTTTTCCTATTTAAAAAAAGAATTTTCTTATATTGTTAAGTCTTAATGAAGGTGCCGTCGTATAATCACTCCATATTCTTGACTCAAAAACACGTTTTAATATGTGAGAATTTATTTCCGATTTAACATTTTTTGCTAGGAATATCCATCATTATATGTATTTGAATGATTTCAGATTATTTTTATTGAATAAAAACTTCACAATCTGCCGAATTTATTGAAAATATTAACCGTCTTAGTCATATTGATAAAATTTCTAAGCATCACATTTTTTTATTATTAACAGTATTATGTTTTCGCCTGCAAAACGACTTCGGCAGCGGAAATCCGTAAAATATATTTCCCAATTTTTTTGGCAACCCTGTCGCGTCAGTTGTTGCCACTCACCGCTAGGTGGCAGATTGGTTGCCTGAGTAATCGTCAGGGCGCCACCGGAGCGACACTCGACGCCGTCTACCTTAAATGACACAACTTTGTCTCTTCAGAACTCCTCTCATCCCCTCAATCTTCCACGCCAACTAGCTTCATTCAAGTTAACGCGATCAAATAATGTGATTCCATTGCAAGACGAGAGGAAAATATCTTTTTGGTTTCTGCAACGAACTTAAAATTGTATCAATCCGTCGAATGATCATAACGATAAGGTATGATGAAGCAAAATCAACTACTCTGCTACCACGCCACATTAAAAGTATAATTTTTGTTTTATTGGTTAATAAAAATAATTTGAAGACATTTGTGTTTATTATAACTTGTCGCAACTGAAAAACGTACAATTTCATGTATAATAAATAGAATTCTAAGAAAAGTTATCCACTGTTATTTGAGGTCTCAATAATTCGCTAAATTTACTATTTTACTCTTACGCCAATTGATCGCATAAAAATTTATCACTGTATATATATTATTGGCGCTGAGTTGCATGCGATTAATTTTTCAAAATAATTTTTTTTCTTGGAACTTTTTTCGCTACATTATTGTAATTAGATTTCAATTTTCTGTTTGCGTTTAATGATCTCTCGTAATATGTATAGAATAAACTTTTAATTGGTTTGCGTTACGGTTTTCATTCAAATCAGCAATGAAGTTTTCAGATTTTTTCCTCAACAACCAATTTACTGTTCTTTACAGTAAAACAAAGCAACGCTTTGGTCTAAAATTAATCACATTCGTATAAAACAAAGACAAAAATATATTCGCCTCCTTTGGGCGTCTGCGCTCCTGTTTGTGAGGCCACATTGACGTCTCTAGACCTACCTGCGAACGCTCCCGTGTCGGATAATTGCAATTAAATATTCTAGCACCTTCCCACGTTTATGTGCCCCGGATTAGAAACATTAATTCGACGTCGTCGGCTGTTATTGAGATCGAAACGTTCTGTCAGTGCGGTTTTTATTGCGAACAAAACACAGCTACATTCATTACTGTCGCATCTAATTCTCGTTTTTCCCATTTATTTTCGGGAGCACTCGAAATCAACAGCTTCTTTGAAGTTAATCTCCTCTTCAATAAAATTTTATTTTTGAACTTTTCTCACTTAACTTAAAATTGTAAAGAAATTTCTTTAAAGATATATTAGGAGATGTGATAATTTAATCGTTACGCTACATTTATTTTGAGTAAAATAACACATAAACGAAAAACAAATAATATTACAACATTTGGGAAAAATTATCGATGTGTGATTTATTAACATGAGAGAACTAACCATAATTTAAGTATTATGATCCCATATATGTCACTATTTGTTAACTACACTTTGGCGGAATGAGTTCGTTTTATGATCCATGTCAGAAAATGTTTATTTACATTTAAAGTCATTCAAAATATTTAATAATATATATCATATTTCTTAGTGAAATACTTGAAGAATGCTGCAAAATCACAAGAAAGCTATTATTCTGCGGTGAGTGTTACAACTGGATTTTAGTGTACATAGATTAATGTTTCATTAAATAATTTTTAGCTTAATGAGTGCATTATAATTGTTGATTGTTTATGAATTGCTAAAAGCGACCTTTTTATTTAGTTTTTTAATAATAAAAACTTTTAGTAAAGAAAAAATAGTACAATATTCATAGTTTTATATATTGATGACCAGGACCAATATTTCATTGTCAACTGATGCTCGAAATAATCAAAACTATTCCTGCCCATAAACATATTAATTTATGGAAATATAATATAATAGTTACAAAATATGTTATTTTTTATATTTTAAATGCCTTTCCACTAAGATGTGACGGCTTTATTTCAATTGGTTGAATCATTTATAAGCAGTTATCTGTTATTATATCGTATTTGAAGTAAAATTATTGTGTTTGGTATATTACCTTCTTGGAAAAGAAACTGCTCAAGTTAGTCTGTTTACATAACTAACATTACTTCCAAACATTTTATCATCTTCAAAACTTGTATACATCAAAACCTTTACTCTATAATTTAAGAATCATACTAATGAAAAATATGTTTATAACTGTTTTGTCGTTTCCCGATCAGAATGGTTCAAATATAAAAAGAATGGAAAATTTGCTTTGTGCGAAATCTTTGACGATGGTGCAATAATTCCCATACATTTTGTAAGTTATGTAAACATTACCATTGTTACAAACATTTGAGCTTCATATGCATTCATGTGGCTTTCCGATGCATAATATTAATTTAATATTAGTCGTGTTGCTAATATTGCAATAATTGAACTTGTTATGTTATTTTATGATCACAATGACAAACATATGTGCAAGCTGAAAAGAATACATAAAGAAAACTTTTTTACCATTTAGGCGAAACCATAACGAATTAATTCAATAATGGTTAAGAGTTATCTTAATTTGGCATTGATATTAATAAATTGACCTATACTCCACAAATATTACAAAAGACAACCTAATAACTAAATAAGTTGATACAATTTCGCAGATTTACTGCTGTGATACAGTACTATTTGTGATTGTGGAAGTTTTCAGGCACATTCATTAAGCATTATACATTTACGACTCCATTCAGCGACAAACGTGCTCCTAATTATTGTCTATCACAGTAATAAACGCAACATACTTTCTTAATCGGGCAATAAACATAACGGAACAATATTCCAGGGATGATGTTATTGCGTGATAAAGCCAATAAAACATGACGACCACCTACCCCCGCCTTCTCTCTAAACATCCCCCAAAAGAGAGGGGATGTGAAGCCATATTCTGAGTGTGTGACAAATATCTTGGATATTCTGTACGATATTAAATAAATATCAAGCTCAATTAACAGCTAAATACTAGAATAAAGCAACCAATTTAAATGCAAAATGTTGTTGAACTCATATAGTTACAAATATCAATTTGATTTCTTACACACAATGGCTTTTATTTATACACAATGGCCATACATTATCACTTGAATCCAGGACTAGCGTTCAGCTAAATAACCATTGGTTTTCTTAGCAACAGTACATTAAATCATCAGTCTTCAACATTACTTAATACAAAGCTTATTCCGTTATCTGACAAAAAGATGTTGTAATAAATATAAATTATATATCTAAGGAAAAAAGTTAATAAATGAGAAAATAATCGACACATGCATAACTATATATATAAAGTTTACAATTCGATAGGAGAGTTTTGAGTCCATCGTTCCGCCTCTCCGTTTTGATGGAGCAGACAAGAATATATTGATTGAATTGGCATTTACTTGGTAGAGCTCTATTAAAACACGGTGAAAAAATAGCAATATATTTAAGTTCTACAAAATACTAATTCTGACGATGGCGTGAGCCGAAATAGTTATCAACTATATCTTATAAAAATAAATTTATAGAACTATAATACATTGCTATTTTTTCACCGTGTTTGACAAGAACAAATAAATGACCATTTAATTATGATTAAAGAGACTTTATTTTATAGACAAAAGGTAAAAACATCGTATTTTCATTTAAAAATCAAAACCAATAATATATACGTATATACCATCTTGAAATCAAATCATGGTAATTTCACACCTTGAGTCAACTTGTTTTATTTCGTATTACAATATTGACTATTTTTCGCTGAAGATTATGCAAGATATACTTATACAAATAAAAATTTACCTGAACTCTATATATAGAGTATTTTTTTTTAATATTCAATTTTTTCTCCATTTTTTGGGAATTTTCAATTGATATTTTAATAATTCTTTTTGAAATCATTACAATTGATATATGTACTTGATCAAGTCACTGACGGGTGTAATCTGAATTCGCTGTAGAGTAGCGTGTTTATTTTACGAGCGATTTTCAGGCTCTGCAACACGTGTCAGCGATAGGATTGGTCCGCCGACTTTCCTTTTTCAAAACGTGTTCTTTTTTTGAAGCGGGAAATGACAAACGACGCGTGAACCGATGCGCCATGTTGCCGCGATTGTCGCATGGAGAGGATGCTATTTTATGCGGGAAACCGAATGCGAATTCGAGACATCATAAATGACTTTGTATCTTTTATTTATTAATGCTCCACCAAGTATCACCACTTTCATGCTTCACAACATGATCGATATTAAAAATCTTCGTTGAAATGTTGAAACACATATTCTCTGTTTGTGCATTAAAAAGCAGTTTTGACAATCGTATGAAACGTCCAAAAGTCTTGAAACGTAATACGTTTGAAGTTACTTGGATGCATTCACAGTTGTCCCAGCCTGCTCTTTGATGTCTTCAAGCTCCAGATAATCAAAGGTCTTACTATACAATAGTATATCAACCACAAACACTTTTTGGTGGTAAGCTGAGATGAAATTAAACTTTATCATCTATTTGAATTGTTGGAATTTTTTACGATTCCACAACAATTCAAATTTGATATTGAAATTCCATCAAGCACCTTCAGTCGACATCATAAATTTTATCATCTATTGTTATAAACAGCTTATCATTTATGAGTTCGCTATACAATTAAAAGTTTTTTAATTCAATTTCTTATTTTGTTCAAGTTGAAATGAAATATCGTACTACAATATATTTTTGACGTCTTTCGTTCTCTAGTGTGCCAAAATTTAAATAAAAATGCTTAAAAATACAGACTGATTAATAAATACAAGAAAACAAAAGAATTATACGTATCATAAATGATTTTAAAAAAAGATCTAACATGAACCAAATTATCTTACAAATGTGTTATTATGAATGAAAAACTTCAATGTTGACATTTGTTGAAAGAATTATTCGGTATGTGTTAAAATTAACTATATTTATTCATATCACGATTTAATTTATTTCGGAATGGTCCACAACAAATCACCATACTGCCACACAAAACATATCTTTTTAAAAATAGCTCATCTAGTTACGTTGCAAGCTCTTTCAGGCGCCGCGACGCCTACGACGGCAACGACGCCGACCGAATAAATCGGCCAACACTTGCAGCTAAGTGCCCGCCAGATACCTGCCGCGCGCGCGGGGAATCCATAAACATTGCGAATAATTCCATGTTAATTTTGCTCCCGTTCGGAGAGATGTGTTCTGTAGCATTTAACGGTTATTAGTTATTTGTCTCTTCCGCGTAGGTATAGCATTGTCATCGTTAAAATTAGCAATCTAGTAGACTTACTAAAGGATCTATAATACGTTTACTCATGATTATAACATGTTGTCCCATGTATCATCGTCAACGTTATACAAATAATAATTATAAGATGTCTCGTAATCGATAAGAAAGGTATTTCCAATTTTAAAATGAATTTAAATAATCAAAAAACATAGTTTATCAAAAGAAACCTACAAAAAAAAAATTAAAAAACATTGCTAAAATTTTCACACTTAATTCTACTTTTGAGATCTTCGGATTTTCTATCACACTGGTGCAATTTAACGGACAACCAATATATAGTTTATTTCGTTTGTAGAAGAAGAATTTTATATTTGTTTATATATTTTTATATAAATGATTTTCAGCTTTAGTAAAAAAAAATCACATAACTGTTTCAGACTATTGCCATGAAAATTTACTTGAGTAAAATTAAAACGTACGTTTTTTAAGAATTTGATCGTTGTAAGTTGTTATATATGGAACTTATCTTTCATATTAGAAAAATTTACTTTTTCTATACTATTAACTCTAACACTTATGCCTGGTTTGTTTCTAAAATAAATTTATTTTATTATTAACTAACAGGAAATTAATCTGGTCACAAAAATCAAGTAAAAATCTAAATACCTAATCATAAAATGAGTAAGTCACATATATTTTTACATTCATCTATATCATTAAAATGTTTTAAAAAAAAACCTTTGTTCTTTCTAAAATTAAAATTGTAAATATTTCTCTTTTTGCCATGTAATAAAACAAAATAAATAAATATTTAGACTTATAGAATGATTCATATATTATATTATTTTCTGGTACATTTTGGTCGTTATAATAACTTGACAGCGATACGAAATTTTTGGTAGATTCGTTATCTGCTGGGGATAAAAGAGATGAACAAATTTAATGAAATTACATATTCTATGTCGGGCTAATCTTTTTTACAACAATGGGAAAATTTGAAGTATTAAAACACTTGTCTTTAATTGCTTCGCATTTTGATCAGAAAACTCGTTTCATTTTAGGGCAGATCCTTCAGGGGGCTAGGCGCTACGTGGTGGCAACCATATAAACAATAAAGAACGAAAGGGTTATCATATTGCAGCCAGTGAAGTGTATGTAGGCAAAACAAGCAGATGTCTAATGGCAGGGCACCGCTTGGCCGATATTACCTTTACGCTGTGTTATCCCTTTTCTAATTAGCCCCATAACATAATGCTAACTGTGATATGTGTTACCTCCCGCGCCCGTATGTTCAAATGTGCGAAATCATATTCGCGTATATTTTAATTACTATTTTGTTTTCCATACGGGTCTACTGCCCTTATTCTGAATATGCCATTTGGAAGCGGCTGTGTGCGAACGGATTCCAATAAACAGCTCTCATGGGCAGACGTTGGCAGGCCTCTTCAATCGGCAACGCAAGATATGTCATGCTTAAATTTCCACCATTATATAATTGAAAATTCATATTTGACTTCACTTAAATAAGAAACTGAATCAATCAGATTATATTTGATTTTGTGTGGTATTGATTAAAAATTGAGCCTGCCAAAAATTTATTCACTAATATTTCCTACGATGCTTCGTTGTCACAATTTTTTGATTAACTTTATCGTTTGATTTGATTTTTGTGTACATCTGGTTCATATCATTATCATACCGTTAATATATAGTGTATGATATTTATGCAATGGTGAATTTTTATTAATTAATAAATTTAAAACCAATTTTACTGTTAATGTTAATCTTTTTTAATAATTAATTTTAAGTCTTTGTGATTAAGCTATTACGACACGATTAAAAAGAGAATAATTAGACACATTAAAAGGCTAATATATCTTTATAAATATTCAATTAATAATTGATTTAAGAAAAGTCATTCGCCTCAAAATGGGAACTGAGTGTAAAGACTATATCAAACTTACTTTAAAAAATATGTTTAATGATAATTTTTAATACATATATATATATATACATATATATATATAAAAATGGTTAAATTATTACTTCAGTCGCTATTTAACATAGTTTTACACGTTTTTGCATAATAGAGAATCGTTTTCAAACTAAAAGATTTGTAAAAAAATATTTTGCTACCCGCTTACTGGCCATTTATTTTCTACCCCTGTGCAGGATACACATTAAAGGTGTACTGAGGATATAAGATTGTGACAAATGGGGTAATATTTTTATGTGCCGTGTTCGAGTAAAGGGTATGAAATTATATGTCTCATTACGAATAAATTTTAATTTACTGAGCATTAAATAATTTCGAATAATATGGAAATTATATTCAAATGGAGGTAAGTATTCAAATTGCTGTAATAGGCACATTATGTTATTGAATGTTATTACAATTATCCATTGGGATGAAGACTTATAAATAAAGCAAAGAAATTTTGTTTTGTAGAAATGAGTTAAAAAATATACCGATAATATAAGATTTAAAAATTCCAAATTATGCTATTGCTTATTACATGCAATCGGAAAAAAATGGCCAATTGCATGTTATAAGCAATAGCATGAATTTAATAAACTACTCAATTCACGTATTTGTTAAATAATTTTCCTAATCCACGAAAAAGGCAACAAGCTTGCTTTATTCATGAAATCAGCAAATTTCTACCGATTGTATGTAATAAACAATTTCGACGATTCTTCGCAACATATATGTACAGTGAAAAAATAAGGTAATGAAATCTGTACAAGTTTTGAGTATTGAGATTTGAGATTGTAGAGCCTGAAAACAATATCCCCCGTTTTTATCTTTTTATTTCATATACCGTGGTAATCTATTTCACCACTTTTTGTGTATATGAACTTTGTGATTGATACCTGTTACAATTGAAATTATAAATTAAAATGTTTATGATTTATGATAAAACTTTAATCAATCCGTTGCAGATAGACAGAAAAATAAAAACTTATTGTTATTCTAACATAATAAATTATTTTAAATGAAACACAATACTTTTATCGGTGTGCTCGGCTGTTTTGTATCTACATTTAAGAACCATAATCGCTACTCATACTCGGGATTGTTCTTTCATATATTCCTGGGCAGGCTAATTGGGAAATATTATGGAGGAACATATTACGTTTCGGATAATATGCGTCTGTTAATTAGATCCGACTCAGCAGAGGGCAACACCATGTGATTGGAAATGGAATGGCCAAGCGGCCGGTTTGTATTCCTAAAAAAAATATAGCTTCAGCGGAGGACACCCGTTACCGTCACAGAACTCTTTTTACTTATCGCCTTATCGGCAATTATCGGGAACACTGCGCTGATATCAGTGCTCAAATTATTTTTTACTTTTCGAAAAATAAATGCCAAATTTATCATGGCTGACTTAGCGCCCATTGGATTTTGTAGTTAAAAATGTATGATCATTTATATGCATATTCAGAATATTTATCAACATAACACTACAATTATAAAACGAGTCTTTATTCAAATATCAGTTTTGATGAGAAAGATATTCCAACAAAGTTTGATTCCTTTCAGAAATAATCATATAGCCTAAATGGTTTTTTAGTGATATATTATGATTTCATTCCGATGATTGATAATAAATATTTAAGTAAAACTACTTTCGTAAAACTGACATTCGAAGCTCCTAAAAACGATCAGGAAATTAAAATTTGGTTACTTTTAAGCGATTAATTACATTATATATTAAATATGATAAATTAAAAACAATTTAAAGCTGTCCGAATGATTGTTTATTTCATTATTTATATATTTTATTCCAAAAATATAATTAACAGGGACTGTCAACGCAATGGTCGCGACCGATTTCATATCATCAGATAAAAGTCGTCAGGACATTGTTCTAATTGGCTCAATATGAATTGGACGCATGAATATGTTCAGTGTTAACGCGATGCACAATATGACGCCATTTTCGAACGGGCAGGGGTGGCAAAGACTGTCCAGAAAACATAGCCGCCACCCATACCTTATAGCTTTATTCCTAATTGAAATAAAGTAGCGATGTGCAGTGGTATTCACGGCTATTTGATTATATATTATTTTTTTTTACCGTGCTTCTTTAGGTTATCTTACATTTATTTGTTTTTAATCTAATGTACAACAAAATTATCGTCATAATATGAAAATTGAAGGCAAAGATGTGAAAAATTTCCCAAATTTTATAAAAATTGCAAGGCAGGTATTTTTTAAGGTTTTCAGATTATTTTTAAAAAAACACGTAGAGGCTTCTCTTGAGATATTTTAGTGTGACCCTAGAACGACGACAAATAAAATGAGTAATCAGTAAACAAATTGATATAATTTATGATATAGACTGAAGGTGCTTGATGGTATTTCAATATTAAATTTGAATTGTTACAATTTTGTACGATTCCACTACGATGCAACAGAACTGACTGTCAGTTCTGTTGCACCCGTGTGATAGTATGCCTGAAGATGCCGAAAGTCGAAACCCGGGCGTTAGTGACAAAACATGTGGAATCGTACAGAATTGTAACAATTCAAATTTTAAACAAATTGATGCTGTTGAAATGAATTTACAATACATTTTCTTTAACCAAACAGCGTAGAATGGTACTCTTTTTATATATAAATATATCGCAATTAATAAAAATGTCCACCTCAACACTTCAACTATTAGTTTACATATTCTGTAATATTTATAGTAGGAGTTGAACAGTATAACTAAAATGAAACCATAGAGATTATAACACTGCAAATAAAACTATATATGTTGTTTATTTTGGTAAAATTATTTTGCAGATATGTTCCAATTTTAAACCATAACGATATTTAATGATAGCTGGATTCCTTTTTCAAATTAAAATAGCCAATAACTTTCCTTACGCTACATCATACAAAATATGAAGGGACAGTGCTGTGATTTTCTTTTAATCTAGATGCGATATTGATAACAACTTCCCCCAGATGCCCTCCCTCTGATTCTCCCAGACATCGCCACGTCGCACAGCATCCGCACTTTCATTTAAATATATTTTCAAATTTTAATGTTAACTGCTCGACTCGGCTTCGCTTTCGGGATCCTGACGTCGTTAAGCGTAAGCACCGACCAACCTATTGGACCCGTTTCGTAAATGTTTTTAGACTTAATTAGAAACAATATGAAATAATATGGAAAATACCTTGCGAACCTTTTGTTCGGGATTAACATTTGTGTCGTGTGATTGTAATTCATATTGCAATAAATAACGGATTAGGACCAACAATGAAATTATAAAGAGGGGTCATAGCACAATGAGCGTGCCGCCTTCATAAGAAGCAATTTTACATGTAATTGAAATATTAAATCATTAATGGCTTTTGCGAATATATTAATGCGCCATTTGAGTGTCCGAAATTGCTTCGGAATTTTAAAGGCGAGAACCGTTTTGTTGCAAACGGTCACACTTTGATTAACAGTCTAATATAATAGAAATTAATATATTTTATTACCTTAAACTTTATATTGGCCATTAAAGGGTTACAGATAAACATTGCCTACGAATAAAATGTGAATATTATTCATAAATTTCATTCATCTTCAAATGAATACGTGAAACTAAAATTCAATTTGCAGATTATAATATATAACAAAATTTATTTCTTAGACAAGAATACAAAAAATTCACGAAAATACCTTAGTTTCTACAAATCATTATCACTTTTTTTCCATTTCGTTGATAGCTTATTATTTGATTTATAATATTCTTAAATCTTTTTAAAGTATAATCGTTTATTTAAAATAAGTCTGTTTTATATTTTAAATACTTCTTTAACATATTATAGTACCGAATTTCTATAAAATGTGTATATTTATTGTACCTAATCTTGCTGTTAATAGTGAAATTTCTCCAATCACATTAAATATATATGATAGTAACACTTTACTGCATGTTTTTTTTTTAATAAAATTGATTAATGGTCCAAAAAATTGCTTTAGCTCCAAAAGTGTTCTATGTTCCCTGCTGCTTGTTAAAATGTTTAAATATTAGCTTTACTATTACCAATAAAACTAAAAATACTTATTTTTGGTAGAACTATCTTTTTGGCTTCTATGATGAAAATTTTCTTTGGATATTGATTTTTTCAATGATCATTAAAATAAATCACAACCTCTTCTAAAGTATATTGAAAAATATAAAGTATAATAAATGGTGTGCTTTATCAGGGGGGGCATAAAACATAAACATACATCACGTTCAAGGAAGAGGAAAAAAACACTTTCGGTATACGTTATTCTTTATCTATCAGGGCAGCATGTCGAAACAAAGATGTATGAAATATTGCTGACAGTAACCGATAATACGTTAGTTTGGACGTAGGTACATCTCAACCTCCTCTCCGTATGTCCGCGGATAAGTCCTTCACCACACCAAACTTCTTCTCACTTCCACTGTTCTCCTGATAGATAATACCAAAGTTGCTTACACAAAATGCCATAAATTTTCATCCACCAGTCATTTCGTATTAGTTTTTCGACATAAATCATAAATATGAACGGTTTGTGTATATGTGTGACCACTGGCACCCGACATTATGTGACTTGTAGGATACGATCCGAAAATATTTAGTGGTACATTTTTTTTACCCATTGGGAGGACTTTGCTTACATTCAAATATTTTAGCAGTTGAAAATGAATATTTTCTTTCAGATCAGAATTTTACATCAAATTACTATAACTAAAAATGAATAGTTTTAGAATTAGAACTGTTTTATATTGATTAAATGAGTGTTTTTCTTTTATTAAATAATAATATTGATCTTATTAAAAAATCATTTCAATGCTAAATATTTCAAAATAAAAAATATTACACAAAAAAAGTCAAAGAGCCAAAAAAATTTCATTTATTTGTCAAAATAACACGTGTGATATTTTAAATAGTACTTATGGTAAAACAGATCGAGAAATATTTAGCACGACAATATTTTCTCTAGTCATTCAAATCTATTATTTTTTAATATTTTTTATGTATTTTATTTCTTTAACATCATTAAATACATTGTCTCATAAGAAGCGGTGAAATGATATACTGAGTAAACATAGCAGTATTTGATTTTGACAAATTGATTGAATTGTAATAAAAACAATGCGTCAGTGGAAGCACGTATATAAAAATAGAATACTACGAATTTTTGGTTAAGTTTGTAATACGGTTTCATTATTAAAACATATTTATTTTTTTAATATCTTTTTTTTCTAGATTAGTGACCATAACACGAACCTTAATTTTTGGACGCCAATGTGTGTATGCGTGCGCTTGTGTTGATTACGGCTGTGTGTTATGGACGAGAGAGCCATCAAACAAGTTGGTAACATAAAAACGTCAAGCTTACTATCAGGGCTGGAGAACAAACCTAGCGATACAAAATTATTACACACTACTTGCTGACAGTGCTAAAACGAAAACGGTTTATTGTATTCCCGAAGATTTATCTGTTCGATTGAATATGGAACATTTACATGTATATAATATTAAATATTTGGTTTCTTCTATCTTATCCAACATCTTGAAAAATTGTGATATTATTATATTATGTTCCTTAAATCACAGCATAGACAACTTTTCTATCTATTTTATACACTGCTTATTTAATCACAAATATGGGTAAGCAAATACAATAAATATTTCGTTATAAAGTAATACAAAATAAATTTTCTTTTTAAATAAAATTACATTTTTTTTCCATATGATTTCAATAATTGTAATTAACAACTGGCATGCAGACATTTTTTTATTCACTGACATATACAAAAACTCGATCAAGTCGTCAAAAACTCTCAATATAATGATAATAAAAATGGGAAATACTAAACAATTCTAATTATTATAAATCTTAAATTGTTTAAAAAATGCCAAAAAATTTCAATGTAAGTGTAAAGTGAAAAGTTTTGCTCAATCTAGATAAAATCTTTATTATATAGACGTTTATCACAGTGGCGTGTCTTACGCATTGCATTCTTCAAAAAGTTGAGTTAATATAAGTAATTGTTACTGCAATAATTACTCACAAATAAATGTACATTCCATAAATTATTTTAGCAATAATAAAAACCTTGCATTGTTTACTTTAGTCCGTCCTGCAAAACTACAAAAAAACTGGTATGATTTATAAAATCTTTGCCTTGCGTATTTTTTTATCCAATTAATCAATAATTAATTATTTCTCGAAATATAAAAGTTGACTCACATCTGATGGCTGATTTCCCGCCCCACACCAGACATGGCAACACTAAAATTCCACGCCATAAACCAATCAAATCGATTCGTGATAAATTGCCAACCATAAATAAAGTAAATGGCCGCCGTGGAATTGGCATGATGAGTTATGCATCCATCCACGCAACTGTTCACGTTCACCGCAAAACTTTCCCGCGAAAAAAATCTTCCCGCCAATACTGGCCGTCAAACGTCAAAAAGCTTTTCAAAACAAACCGACTTTTCAAAGTCATCCATCCCAGAAACAACTTTGCGCCACCACACACTTCCGCTAGGTATCGCCTTACACGTGTATTTCATCTTTTGTTTCGAAATGGCGTTTTTCGCCAAAATTTTAGGTTTCTAAATAATAAAACTAAGGTTATAATCGCTATAAATAAATTTACTATCTTTCGTAATCAATTTGACTGATTAATCATTATAAATATACTTTGACCTATAAAAAAACATGTATTCTTATTTTAAAAAAATAAATGGTATGTTTATAGTTTTATAAAAATTTATCAAGAGGAAAAACTCATTTAGAATTAATAGACTGCTAGGATTAATAGAATAGTGTATTTCTCTTCTGATGATTTTCCATTTTGAATTCAATATATACTGTGACCACCAATTCCTCTAAGTTATTCTAGGTTATCTAAAAACAACAATTTGGCAAAATTATTGTCTTAATTATTATTGATTTATTATAAAATATGTGACGGATCAAATTTGTAATTTATTTTTATTCTCGTTACCGTCTAGTTTTCTTCATAAAATGTTTCAAGGCTTTATATCTTATTTTAAATAATAACAATACATCTATGACTCTA
The DNA here is from genome assembly GCA_028555115.1 of Himalopsyche japonica. Taxonomy (NCBI): domain Eukaryota; kingdom Metazoa; phylum Arthropoda; class Insecta; order Trichoptera; family Rhyacophilidae; genus Himalopsyche; species Himalopsyche japonica. The sequence continues at coordinate 6,164,115 of JAHFWJ010000430.1, forward strand.
TTGATCTGGGCCGGTTTCGTTTATCGCGAGCATTATCTTAGTCTTTACATACTTCAATGTGAAGCTGAATACTGATTATTTGAAACTTAACATATATAACCATATTTTGAATAAAAAATAAATATATATTCATATGGGAAATTAAAAGGAAAAAATTTTCAATAAAATAATCCTGTAATGGTACACCTGAGGATGAGACAATTTTTGTAGTCAATATTTTTTTCAAATGAATCTATACGTGACGCCACGTTTCCATCACTGAAATTTTATGTTACGTAATAATTCGACTGAAAAATATAAATGGGCTTAAAATTCGTATTGCCTATCATCTATCATGTAACGTTTGTCTTAAACAACCCACATTTTGTTATTTTTACGTAATTTACGATCGGCGAAACGCACCGCGTCCCACAAAACAAACGCTTTTCGCGACAAACGCGTATAAAACAAAGAAATAAATAACATCCGGGGGGGGAGCAAAAAAAGATTATTCGAATCCGTAGCGAAGTCTACGTCACTCGCAGCGCGATATTATTATTATGAAGCCTGAAAAGGTGGGTTATAATTTTCTTTTTTTTATTGTCCATTATTTATATGCGGTGAATCCCACCAGATATATAAATATTTTCCTAATTCCCATTCCCATAAAAATCACAATCAAACTCGCAGTACGTGACCGTGGTGAGGCACATCTGAGGGCCGGGCCGCTAAATCTTCATTAAAAAGTGCGCGGCCCGGACCGGTTCGGAGTTACCCCCTCCCTAGTTGCCCTTGTCCGAAGGGCCCCTTGTTTTCACCCGCCGGCTGTTTTTAATGACAGGCGGGCGTCAGTGCCACCAATTGTATGCCTCACGGACAATGCTTTTATGCGTATAGAATAACTTGTTATGTGAAAATTACGACTCTTCCAGCTATGTAAAAAATCAGAAATAAAATAAACCGTCCTTTTTATCACCATCTGCAAAAAGTATAAAAATTAACAATTTATTTTTAATTTAAATAAACATCGATAAACACGACAAGACCGTATGTCATGACTGTGTAATCTTGATATACTGTAATATTTGCAAATATTGCGAACATATATATCAGATAAATATTTTAATTTTTAAAACAGTATAGATCAATAAATTCTTCGTCAAACATGTAAGCAAATCAAGCGTGATCATCTCCGAAATTTTTTTTGTTCATTTAAAAATTTCAAAAAAAAATGTGAAAAAATTCTCTGGTGGTTAATTTTTCAATCCGCCTTTACAACGTCACAATCACGTTTCAAAAACAATAATAATAAATGCAATTAAAAATATTTTATATGAAGCTTGTAAAACATCGCATGTTTAATAATATATATGTCAGTTCTGTTGCATCCGTGTGATGGAATGCCTGAGGATGCCGAAGGGCGAAACCCGGATCGTTAGTGATAAAGCATGTGGAATTGTACAAAATTATAACAATTCAAATTTTATATTGAAATTCCATCAAGCACCTTCAGTCGATATCATAAATTATATCAATAATGCTAGTACGGCAAGATTGACGGAACTTTTTAATAAATTAGTGTTAAAGTGTCGTATTGTTAATCAAAATTTATGGTTCAATAATATTATAGTTGATTAATAATATGCTGAAAACCATTCCTCGAATTAATAATTTCACATTTTTATGCACTGACGCTATGATAGTTTTACTCAAACAATATTATCTAATTTTCCAAGCATGAACATTAATTAAAAGATCCGTCAACTGTCAGAATCATAAACAAAACTGGTAATGTTCCGAACTTTGAAATTGTGATTTTTTTTATTTAGTTGATTAAAATCGAAACTTTCTTTGGGATCTCGTACATTTAAAAGTTTTGCAACGAAAATATGGTATATGACTAGACAGACTGGCGTGTGTAATAGTGTTTTATCTGAGATATTACAACGACATAGTAATGTAAGTTTCAATGTTTCTTGAGTTGTGTCCACTGACGTAAAATCGCAGGGGGGTAAAGACGACTCCATCTGGTCTCCGCTTATTACTGCAACCGCCACATCTAAATCATATGGCTAACGGCCCCTAACCTCCCAAGACCCTCTGACTGCGATCCTTCGCATTTTCCTTGTCTTTGGGGGACGCTATTTGCTATAGGTACTACAAATTTATAACTAAATCTGCAGCTATTTAACTCTATAGTTGTATACGTACACATATCCTTAAGTATGTGAATAATACGATTCTGATATTAAAATTTTCTTAAAATAATAAATTATCAGCAACAAGGAGGTTTTGATAAAAAAACGTTTGAGAAAATCAAGCCAATTTTATAATCACTTTAATTATACTGTTTAAATTTGAAGATTTTTTTTATCATAACATCTTTTTTTTCAATTCAACAATATTGCTGTTAACAATTGCATTATTATCTTGTATATTCATTTCATAGAAAATATCCTTTGTCTCGTATACGATGAAAACATCAAGATAAGAAGTATGAACGGTAATTTATTACAAGATCGAACAATCGCTAAAAACAAATAATTGTCAACTATCAAACTTACATAATATTTTCAATGATTAATTGGTTTCGGAAAAAGAATCTACCATATTTATTGAATAACTCTTTTAGAAATAATAGAAATGGGGCTATACAAAGGAAATACATATCCGTGTGACACAGATGATTTTTAGCTTTTCTGTAATTAAAAGAGAGATGTTCTTAAGTATATTTCGATCGATCCTAAGCCAAATAATTAATAAAAAATATTTAGATGAAGCAACTCATTATAGAACGCACACATAGCGAAATCATATTTTTTATGAGCTTCCTTGGATGCATGCATAACTCGTACTTATATTTAAATAAAGTGTTGCCCGCAACATTATAAGTTACATCCGAACGCGCTTCTATAAAGCGATTCTCATAATAACTTCAACCGAAGGGGAATTACAAGTAATATATGGTGTTAATTCCAGCATGGCTGCCTCTCTTTACTTCTCATCCTATTTCCCTCGTTTCTCCTTATATTCACTCCCACAACAATTTACCAAATACACGTTTTATAAATGAATGTGTTCACTTTTACAAAAATGTTGATTGAATCTTTTTATGTATAAAATAATGACCATTGTGGCAAACTGCAGAACCCTGGGACAACTTATAAAAAATGTCATCAACTGTGAATTTAAAAAAATCATCGTATAGTTGAACGTGAGAACAGTCACATAAACCAGAATTTTTCTAAAACAATTTTTAGCTTTATTATTTCATTTGCATGTGATCGGATTTGGCTGCCGGTTAGCCAAATTTCCTTGCAGATTTAAATTCATAATACCAACACAAGAACATGTTTATTTTTTAATCCAGTGTTTTCATTGAACATTTTATCAAAAAGAACGGAACTATTATTGTTAAAACTGAAATATATTTTAATTTTATAGAAATCATTTTCAAAAATTGAGACTCAAATCTTAATAAAAAGACACAGTTGTTTCATTGATCACAATGTCAAATGAACTTCAATTTTTTATTTGAGTACTGTGTTATTACAGTTGACGACTTGTCTGGTCTTCAGATACTTCTCCGTCTCCATCCAGCTTTGCTTACCGCACGACGTTTAGACAATAAACAATATTTTACTATTTACTTAATAGGCATAACGACTTTGACACAAAGATCGCATAATCCTTAAAATATGCGACACTTTAATATTTTGATTCAAGACCCTGTTTTATAAATAAATATACTGCCATTTTCATTATTAATTCACGAATTTTATTTCATTTGATGATTCTTATGGGAATCCATTTATTTAATTTTTTCATTATTTTGGTAAAATATAATTTTAATTGCTAGTTAAATAAAACCTGCGAAACTCTTGTATGCAATTTTTATTTGAAATATTCTACACGAAAGTTTCGTCTAAACTTTTCATTCCATATTTCCTGCAATTTACTTTCTAAAATCGATGTTTAATTTATGCACATTATACAATGCATCGTTTAACCTAACATTTTTTTTTCATATTGAGGATCAAAAGCTTAATATTAGTATGATAAAAAAATATTTAAACTGACATTTATTTACAACTGACATTATAAGTATTTTGGCATACTTAGTGTTACTTAAAAATAAATATTATACAGCTATTCAAATGAAATCAACATATTAATAAAAAAATATTTATTTAAGATTCAGGCTTACTTAAACAATCACGTTAAAATTAAAAAGTATCTTTAATCATTCCTTTGAAACCAAATAAATATTTATTCATTTCGCTTCATTTTTGGTTTTCGTTGGTTATTATAAGAACAATATTGGCATTAAGAAATCACTCTCAAATGATGCAATGACAGACATGTTATGCAAAGATATAAACTAATTTTCATAGTATTCAATATGTCATTTTTCAAGTCAAATATTCTCAAGCCATTTATAAACTAAACTAACCACATATATAAGTTATCCAAGATAAGTATTACGAATAAATCGTGCAGTTTCCCATTACCTTAATTTTACAATTTCATATGATTTATAAAGTTACACTTATATTTGTAATATCTAAAGTAGTTTTGTTTTTTAATTCAGGAGTTTTTTTATTGAACTCTTTCATGTACCTTTTAAGTTAAGTCATTATTTTATTTATCTCGCTCATAATGACCTTTTATATTTCTATAAATCTTGACAAAATGAAATATTCGCCATTATCAACGACATCATATCAGATATGATAAAAATAACATTAATATGATTCAGATATGTTACGTTCAAAGATGCATCATTACTGACATTCACTCAAATTTGAGATTGACAAATGGGTGGCGTAATTATAGTTGGAATAGTTTAATTGTACTGCTAATAAAACGACGACATTTACTGAAGATGTGATCAAAGTTATATGGAAATTTAAGAAAAAAATAACACGATTTCCCGACCCTGCAATGTTCCCTTTCAGTTATATTAACGCTTGTTCATATTTGGGAAACTCGCATCGCACATATCCGAGAATACAGTAACAAAGACACACATCTCGTTCGTTCAAATCAAAGCGGAGTTCAATACCTCCAGGAAGTTTGAAGATAAGGTAATGAAAGATAGAGACAGACTTAAGCCAAGCAACCGCCAACCCGAGAACAATTATTAGCACTAACTTTAACTCGGTTTGGCAATAGAGAAGACCTCTGATGTCATAAATAATGAAAATTTGCCGCTCTTTGCTGGCGGCGCCCCCTCAACTGCTCCTCAACACAAATTTAGCCCCAATACCACCATACCTCCATGGATTTACTTACCACCTCTTTCAACCAGACTTATGAGTAGTTCAAATGAGTTACACTTTTAAAAAATGATTTACTGAGAAATGTATAATTCGACATTTTCATGAAAAATGTCGGCCTAAATCAAGGTAAGAAGGCTCTAGACAAATTTTAACAAGGTAAGTATCCTTAATATTTTGTTTATTTTTATGTTTTTGGTCTTGCACAGCGACGATTTTCACGTAGTTTTTCTCATAACAATACGATCTCAATACATATAACTCTAATCGTAAATTGATTTTTTACGAAATATCTTACCCATTGTCATTTTTTACGGGATTTATTCTTTCCAATTTGATAATAAAAAAATATTTATTATGTAAACATTTTATATTAAAACTTTATATCTGGTCGCAATAAAAATATGTACGCAGTGAATATTAGATTGACAGAATTAATTTTGAGAACCGACGTAACTTCTCCTTGAAATGCGTTTGAAAAATACTGTAGATTAATCATAATAATAATTTGAGCAATAATAAATACTGACTGTTTTGGTTTACCAAGTTCATATAATGATTTTCGGGGTGGCCAAGATATGGCGCTGACAGCTACCGGGCTTATTATATGTATTTATTTTACATTGCTCTTCGTTAAAACGTTAAGATTTCCATTAACACTCTGCCATCACAGAAAGCTATACGGCTAAAACGGCCGCTGGAGGGAAAAGTATAGGAAAGAGAGGTAAAAAAGACTCCCCTACATTATCTCAACACTAATAATAAATTAAGCCCAAATTGTACGCATTAACTTTTATCTTTGCGTAATACACGTATTGTGTGTTGAATGTGTGAGTTTGGCGCGGTGGTGGTGGGGTAATATTCGCTGATAGTATCTTGTGCATGCCTAAACAAGCATTCAAACCTAAATAGCTAATGAAGGCACAGATGAGCAAAGCGTCACATATATTACGGTTTATGGGTAAGATCACGGTAGGAGGATGCTTTTGTTTCAGCCCCCGGATTAACCGATCTGAATTCGTGGAAAAATTCACCGCCCGGCTTTTCTTATGTACGTATGAATGAGTTATATTTCAAAGAACTCGTTTAAGGGTTTCATTTGGACTTTATTGTGCTTTATTAAAAAATAAGAAATGGCGGAACAAGGGGAAGGATTTTGGTTTTCATTATCCGCATTTGCGTTGTGATGAGCGTATTGATTATTAATTGCATTCATCACTAAATATAAATTATTTCAATCGTAATATAATGTTACACCGTGTTTGTTTATATTTAATATTATATCTTTTTCTTTCTAAGAAATTCATGTTGTTATTTTCTAAAAATATTTTACTCATCCATATTTTTAAGTAAACTATATTTTTTCAAACGCTACATATTATCATCAAATGTATGTTTTTAGTGAGGTAAAATTTAATGCATCAAATTATTTGATTTGAAAGCATTTGTCATAGCAAGTAATTTTTAATGTGATGTTACTAATTATATTTATCTTGTGCTGTATGTCCAGAATATGGGTTTAAAATGTTTATAAAATCAAAAGATTTCGATTTGTTTTGAAAACATTTGAAAAAATCATTTGAATGCTTGTCCACTGAAACAAATATTTCATAAAATTTTATCAAAAGAAATTACACAGGAAAAACACAGACCATACGGCTAAGATCCCAATATACATATTTGAAATGAATTCTATAGCTATTGACTTAATTATTATATCATAATATTCAATGAATATTAATGAATACAGATTAGGTTTGTTTTTGTGTAAATTCTCGTGCATATAACTGATGCAAACTATTTATTTTGTATGAATATTATATGTTCTATTCCATACATGTTATACAATGTCATAAGATGCCGAAAAGCGAAACTTGTGGAGTAACAATTCAAGGTTTTTAATAATAAATTTTGGTATCTTTTTCTATAAACGGAAGTTTTATAAGGAAAATTTTAAAAAAATAGTTTTCAAAGGTGTTATTAAATCATTTTTAAACAACACAGTTTGACTGATACGCCCTTTATAAATAAATTAAAATACAACCAATTTATCAAGTCAACTTTACACATTCAGAACAAAAACCAAAAGTATATTTTATTGAAACTTGATTAAAGAAATATACAATTATTCTCCCTAAAAAATCGTAAATCTACAAACGCAAATGTTTCCAAAATAGGCACTGATTTTTCAACGCTATCGAGTTTTCTAATTCAAAATATATGAAGGCTGTATGAGAAGGCGGTCGGTTTATCGACGTCGAAGAGGCGTCTCTCGCGGAAACCGACGTCGTCGCTTCTTTGCTGCACCCATGAGAAATCATGCCTCCCATTCATATGCATGTTACGAAATAACATTCAGCATATGAGATGCCGCCCTTCTTGAAACGGAATCCAAGGCGATTGTTCCTTGCCTTTGTATGAAGTTCGCGCCAATCTAAGCTTGGAGCGCATTTAAAAACCATACTTAAGAAAAGCAGCCTTCGCGAGTGAATATCGCTGTCTGTACACACCTACATATAATATGACTTGATTGACTTTTTAGATAGTGTAGTATCCTCTACTCCCAAGCGTCAGTTTGTTTTTACTTATCGCGTGTCATTCAAATATACACATAGATATTATAACAATGGTAAAGTTAAAATTTTTTTTGCTAAAATTCTTGATATTTTAAACAATAAAAACACATTTTTTAGTAATTTATGATATCGACTGAAGGTGCTTGATGGAACTTCAATATCAAATTTGAATTGTAACAGCTTTTTACGATTCCACATATTTTGTCAATTCTGTTGCATCGGTGTGATAGAATTCCTGAAGATGCCGAAAGGCGAAACCCGGGTCGTTAGTGACAAAACATGTGGAATCGTAAAAAGTTGTAACAATTCAAACTTGACTTTTTTAAAACTTATTTCCAGAATATGTTTTTTGATCAGGACTGGTTTCGCTCATCGATGATGACGGAAACCGGTCCTGATCAAAAAGTATATTGTAGAAATAAGTACTAAAAAAAAGTGACAGTTAACACCATTATGAAAAATTTCTTGATATTTCAATATTTACTTAATAAAAATAGAAAGTAATCAAGATAATCGTTATTCAAATATTCCTTTTTTTATTAATTGAAAATATTCAGGCATTATCATTTTTTATTATGAAAAGAAGATACAGTGAGTGATCGGTTAACGAACATAATCTGTTCCAAAACTATGTTCGCTATTCGAATTATTCGTTACGAAGTGGATTAAAAATATCGTTTTAATTCACTATCCAAATGTGTTCGTTTTCCGATTTGCTCGCAGTCCGAACTGTTCGCTAACCGATCACCCACTTTACTTACTGAAAATGACTTACATTATGTAAGGGTCGCGATAAATTTTATTATTGTATATTATATTAGAATCACACATATTTGTGGTGATTGCTTTTTCTATATCCTGCTTACACAGTTGGTTTACTTAAAAACTAATTTATTTTGTCATTATAACATAGATGACTTTTGTTATTAGCTACTCATGATGAAAATTGTATTATTTGTCATTCAGGTATTGCCTTCACTTCTGGTTCCCATCCGTTTGGACGATCGCTATGTCAAGTGGTAGACGAGAGGTTAAAGGCAGAACAATAATCATATAAAGCCTTTTTTGCCAGAGCACACTTACAAGTCTTTGCATTTAATTTTGCAAAAACTCGATAACTATATGTTTTATTTTACTATCATGCAAAGAAACATGATCCTACAAATAATATAAAATATATATATTTACTCAAATATTTGTTAATTTCTTTTAATGTGATATTCAAACGAAATGTCAATAACCAACAATAGGTATATGGAAACTGCAACTCTTTCAAACATTTGAATATCGATTGTATTAACAAATAAAACATCGTGACCAATTAAAATTGCCAACTAAAATATAAAGAACTATTACAGTTTTGTAACTTTTTTCTCTACTTAGCTAAAAAAATCAGTCGTGCATTTGTATGTGAGGATGTAATATACCGTATATATATTATAGCTTATAATACTTTTGTTTGCAATATTCTTAATATAATTAAAACAGCGACAAATCTTAAATGCATTATATTTTTTTTTTTACGTTTAACATTCTATCGAAAATTTATTTTATTAAATTCTTTAAAATATCGTGTTGTTTTTTTGCATGACATATTACTCTCTATTTGTGGAAGACTAATTTGGCCAGAACACACGAATCTCGTAAAGTACAAAAGAGTTTCTGGACACACTACCGGCTGCACGATATTTCTGTTAAACGGCAGAAAGACAATCAGTATGGAATCCAAACTAGCTCCATTTAAAGATATCTCGCTCTCCTTGTGAGGCCAATACTTTACCTAAAGCTTTGACCACAAGCCAAGGTATGTTATTAAACTTAAATAAAATTAGTTAAAATTTAAAATTATATTTTACATTATATTATATTATATTTATTAAAAAAAAACTTAGTTAAAATTTTTTACTTAATATATTCTTGGAAATGAACATATCTTATAAATAAAAATTTCACAATATTGTCTTTAGTTATAGACAAATATTTCTTGCATTGCATTGCCATTTACATCATCTGTGATTTTTTTAATGTGTCAAGGACTTAATTACCAATCAAGAAATTTCATGTATGCAGTTAAAAGGCTACAGGCTTGACTCCTGGGACGAAATCATTCAAATATACTTTTTTAAGTCGATTTATTTGTAAATCAAGACATAGATGTCTATAATATTGCACACACCACCTTTACGAAGCTAAAAATAGAGTGTTACTTACTAGCTTTATCTTCATTAAATCTAAAAATTAATTCTTGTAAATAAAAAATATCAATAACTTTATTCAAAAAAACCCCAAATACCATATTCCACAATAATTTACCACTGTAAATTGACTTTGCAATACTTATTTCGTTATCATTTAATTTATTTCATGTAGTAAATATTAAATTAAAGTATTTTAAATTCATCATACTTGAGGACCCGAGAAAACCACCGAACATTGCTGCTAGGAAGATATTCTCTCACGGTTATTAAAAAAAAGTAACGAGACCATTTTTACCTATCAGGTGGTTATCGGGAAACGGCAAATCCCGTTGAAACAAAAAAACAATAGTTTCATTTTTTTTTTAATTTGTCTTGGGGTTTGTTTTGTGGAGCAATTTTGTCGTGGTTTATATTTATAATATATAAACAATATTCAAAAACTATGTTTAAATTTTACTTATATGAAGTTTATTTAAATCTATTTTTGTCACGATCTCTTCTACTAGTGAAGACTAGTCTTTCTCCGAAAACATTTTGTTCTGCCACCCAACCGACGTTTTGAAATTTAATTTAATTCCGTGTCAAAGTACTTTGTTATGGGCATATAAATGGGATATGTAAAACATAGAAGCGGTGTCCAAACCACCACAGCCCTAAGACGGACTTTTAAAAGGTATTCTACTAAAATTAATCAAATCATTTAAGTTGTTTTCTAATTGATATATAGAGTTCTAAGGTATTTTTTCAAATCAATTAAATTAAGAAAGAGAGTTCAAAAATATGGAAACAATTACACAATTTTGAGAAACAATGACAACACTTTCGTTGCGTTGTTATTCATTACTAAATAATATTGTTACAATTGATATTTATTTTCTTTAGCTATATTCAAGCACTTTTTAATCAGATATTTAAAAAGTAAAATTACGCATTTAAAAGAGATAAATTTTCAAATGACTTAGGATTGATTTAATTTTTGCTAATCGGAAAATATCATAACAAAAAAAAAAAAAAGTTCTACATCTTTATTGAAGTAAAATATTTAGTATTTTAAATTTATCTTCTTGAAAGCTAGTACATTTCAGAACGTAACATTAAATGTTGTTATTAAATAAAATTGGACGTATCACCACAAAAAACATGAACAATTATTGAATAACTTCAAACTTGTATTGAAACAATTCCATTCAAATGTCATGCATATACAGCAAGAATTTTTTTAATGAATATTTGTTGAAATCTTTATAAAGTATACCTTTATTATTATAAAATATTATTAGTCTAAAATCCATTAATATCAATTTTGTATCTAAAACCAATATTCAATAACATTATTTGTTCCAAACGTATTATTCAAGCACAAATTTTTATTCGCTAAATAAAAATTTTGTATTCACAATTTATCCTTCCCAATTAGTGACACTATATTATGATACTAAGATTTAAGAAAAAAATTGAATCCTTGAGTTGAAAAATATATGAAATTTAAAAACTGGTCGTCAAATATATTCAGGTGAAAATTAATTAAAACGGGGTATTGTAGAAAATCTGTATCTCAAATAAAATATCAATAAGAGCATAAGTAAGGAGTACTTGAAATACATGTATGCATATGAGTTGTAAATTCATTGGTGCATTATTATATCGCTAGTCCACGTAAAAGCAGGAAAGGTATGTAGGAGAATGGCAGACCAAATGGATACGAGTATTAACAGTGTCGTACGTTAACAGGCAAAACAATTTGAATCGTATTGATATCATATTTTTGATCGAAAATTATAAATAAAATTGAACTATTCAAAGAAAGTTAATAAATGTATGAAATAGTTAAAAGCTTTTAATTGAATTGTTATACTTTCCGTCATTATTAAAAAAATAATACACTATTGCTCACCACAGCAATTTTCAACAGAAAAAAATGTGTTCCATAATGAAAATCGTTACAATTTTAAAAACTGTTATAAGTTTTGTTCAACAGTATTTGTATATTTAGCATTCCCTACACGTGAATTCGGTTTTGAATTTTCATCAAGCATCGTAGCAAAATAAATGATTACAAAATTATAATCAAAATTGAATTATTAAACTAACATTAATAAATTTATTAAATAGCCTAAAACATTTAATTTAATCTTTATATTTTTGTGTCACTATTTTAACTAAGCAACACATTTACACACAACAGCAATTAACTGAAAAAAAATAAAGAAAATCGTTTGAATTTTAAAAGCTTATAAGTTTTGTCAAACAGATTTTTTTTATATTTCGCTATCACTACACTCCGGTTTTTAAATTTTATCAAGTACCGTAACTCTACAATTTAAATCACATCAAACAAATAGTGTTTAAAAAAGCGAATATTTATAAATCCAAAACAAAAAAATATTTTTTAAAAATAGAGCTGTTTTTAAAGAAATATGTACGAATGCTTTAATTTTTTAACAGCTGTTATATTTGCGATATTTATAGAATATACTATAATATTTTAAGCGGCATATTAATATTGAATCAAATTATTCAAATCACTTCAATACTTCCAATTTTTTCCAAGACAAATAATCTTGCTCCCATGATTTTTTTGACTTTTTATAATAATGGATTTTGGCAATTTATTTCTAACTTATTTTTAATTCTGATTCAACCAATAGGACGTCATTTGAGGCTAGATTTGTATGGAATCTAGCCATGTCTGATATTTTCCAGCAGGTTTAATATGCAGTTCGAGTTCAGACGAATGCTAATGGGTGCTGGAAATCAATTAAAACAAAGAGGAGAATTACCAGCTCCTCAGGTTTGGCTACCTACATCGTCTACTCTCGAATAGAAGGTTGAAGTGAGAAATGGAATTTAAACTTTTTCTAAGCGTTCAAAGATTCGCCTGAATTATTTAGTGTAATTTAGATCGCGTATATTTTTTTTCAAAAATCTTTAAAAGGATAATTTGGATATCACGTTCTAATTCAAGTCAAGTCAGACAAAGTCGAATGAATCTTTAAATTTGGTTTATAATAAAGTAAGAGTCATGATTGCATATTAGTCCGAAAATAACAGCACATTTTTATTATTATCTAATTCGAATAATAATGAAATTGAATGAAATTGGTATAGCTTAATTTCTGTCATATCAGTAGCAGGCACCCGCTTAATATGTAATAAATATAAGGAATATTTTAACAATTACGAGCATAACTCTATAATTATAAAAATATAGCTCAATCTTAACTTTAATGCACTTTATCAAAATTCCGTTTCATTGAGCTTGTAATTTGCATACGTTGATAAATAAAATGTGGTCAGCAAGTTTAATATTTTATTATTTATATATATTTAAATGATACACTGAAATGAAAATGTAACGTATTTCATTATCATGTACATTAAGAAAAAAATATTTTGTTCCCAATTTTATATTGAAAATAATTATATTGTTTTTTATTTGAATCGATTTCGGTCGGTATTTTCAAACGTCTTAAATTCGAACAACAAATGTAACAGAATGATTAAACTGTTTAAAAGACTTCAAGTTTTTCAGACTCAATTAAACTTTAAAAGTTTCAATAAAAATTTATTGCAGCATAAAATTTATATTTATCGATTAATGTTTATGTAAGCTTTAATTAAAAGTATTAATTATCTTAAGTTATAGTCGAAATCTGTGCGTACGAGAAAAATGACGGACATAGACATCTAGTGAAAAAAAATCAAGCAAGGACAAAAAAGTTTTTATATCACTATAATTGGTAAAGAATTAATGAATTTATATTTAAATAAAACAACGTATTCTTAAAAATTAAGAAACTATATTCGAAATCAGATTTCTTGATAGAAACCAAAAACAATAATATCAGTATAAGCGTGTCAGTAATAAAATTTTACGTCTATTAAATACTTTTTTATATATTTCATCAAACATTATCTTTCAATAAAATATCAGAAATATATATGCCATGGGTATTAAAAAATGTCAAACATATATATATATATTTACTTTGGGTTTACTGTCTCATATACCGAATAAATATGAAAAACAATTTCATTGTGCAAATAAAAAAATATTTTAACATATTTAAAAAATTAAGCCTGCTAAGATTATGAATAAAATTATTTCAGTTACATTTTTCCACCGTGTCCATTTTAATAGAAATATAGAACTTTTGAGTTGTAATATAAAATAACGTCTTGAAAAATAGAGGATTTGACATGTTCATTTTACAATTAATTATAATTTCCTTAAATTACAGAATTATTTTTAATAAATAAAAACAATTCAAAATAAATTCATTGATATTCAAATGAAAGTTTTGTTATATCGTGACATCTGTTATCACGAAACATAACTAGAAAATTAACGTGACTATCTTCTAGGGTTGTTATATTTTAATGAAATAAAACGTTATTTTTCACTTTTAATGATTTTTAATAAAATAAGATAATAGAGAGAAAAATATGTGATCGTTTAATCAATTTTGCTCACGATTTCTTATAATAATAACGTGTAGTATACTTTCAAACTTAATTGAAATAACTGTATGAAATACATATATTTATATTTTCTACAATACACTATGATTTTTATATAAATAAATAATTCAACATTTTATACTTTCTTCCCGGTGAACTCCTGTACCGATTGTAGGGTAATAATGGATGTTAATATCACGAATGTTTACGGATATAAAACAATAAGTCTATATTGAATTTGTATTCTTTAATCCCGCAATAAAAGCGAAAAAAACTGAAAAAATTTTACCGCTCGTTAATTACACCATAAAATCTTTCCCTATGTGAAGAATGAAGATACTTTTTCTTTTTAAATAGATTTCAATTCCAAAGAATGGTAGTATTTTCTAAAACTAGAATTCTTATTATTTACCGAAAAGGAAGTAATCTTCATAAAGAAATAGATATATTAATATCGATCAATATTTATAATAGTCGTTTACGTCTCGAAATCTTTATATGTACTAAGGTAAGGTTTTTCTTACCTCATGTGAAACTTTTAACATATAAAGATTTGACAAATTACATACCTCAACCTTAAACCAAAAAGAAATACAATCAACTCTACAAAATAAGAATAATATAAATAAAATTTGATCGACCTGTGTGTGTGTTGTATGTAATCAATTCAAAAATAATAAATCAAACTCTGGTGCTAATATGGTATATATGGTAAAACTGTATATTTTTTTTTTAATTTAACAAAATTTCATGACAATCATTTAATTCAGTAGTCGCTTATTTCTGTATAACACAAGAATTTAAAAAAAGAAGTATCAGAAATAATGTATAACGTACACTTAATATACGCTTTCTGTGGGTAAAGCTTATTAATAATTAGCTGAGATATAAAATCCAACTCTCTTGTTTATTAAATCTTTAAAATATTCAATTACACTGGTAGTGCATTACTAGTTACGGAAATGTGATAAGATATGAAATATATATAATATATTTGAAATATTCATCATTCAAAAAATGAAATACATTTACATTTTAAAAAAATGTTACGATATCCATTTTAATTTTTTTCTTTTTACTTTTAAGTTGTATTGTTAATTTCTTATGTTCTAGCGTCTAAATTCGTATCGTTAACTCTTCATCTGAAACTCTTGTATATCTATGATTACTATGCCAAGTTTTCTATGGAATGCTTCAAATCCTTGCTGAGAAAGGTGAAAAGCGAGAAAAAATGTAGGTGAAGTTGTGACGCGGCTCTATCAGTCGTACCGCAGTTTGTATGCTAATGTGGCCTCAGGGTAGGCTCCTCTTCCACCCACCAACCTCCCGGCCGCCCTTACGACCTCTCAACCCCTCCGCCCAACCCCCGCCCAAGGCAGAACAAAGCCTCGACTACGAGATGAGCCAATCGTCTGATAAGGGGACCGTCATAACTTCCAAAGGCTTCAGCTTACTTCAGAAAAATCATTTTTGTCTTCAGAATGAAAATGATTCAATTTGAATTTTCCGGTGGGCTTCAGATGAACTTTAAGCTTAGGCATAATTTTGCAATTTCGTGTAAACGTTTTTGTAATATTATTAAGATTAAAATTGTGAATCTATTATTTCAATGAATCGAATTAAACTTTTTTTTGAATATAATTCACTAAACATTTTTGTACGTACTCTAATTAAAAATATGTGCGGTATAATTATAGTGTCCTATTTGGAAAAATATTTGTTGAAAATATTCAAAGACAGCTATTGAAAATGAAAAGAAATGCGGCCCACCTATTAAAGTATAATATAACACAGTATAAATTGAACAATCTCTATTTTAAACGAAATTAAAAACTCGAAAAAATTAAAGATAAACAAATTTCAACATTACATCAGAAAATTTTCGGTACATTTTGTCGCAATTTTATTTGGCAGTGTTTATAAAGTAAAAATTAATGTTAATTTAATTGCTTTTAAAACTGCCTTCAAGATGTAGATACGAACGTCTTTCAGACATTGAAACTCATTGCTTGTTTTTTTGTTGTTTAAAATGCGTCAAGTAAATAGTATTTCCGCCTAGTCGATTAATTTTACTGTATACTGTATATTTATATTAAGGGTTGCCAGGTGGCTGACTATTCCATACACTAATAATCCACTTAAAATCACGATTTTTAAAAGGTTCTGTGTAATATAAATTATGAAATTACTTCTTTCTTTTGCACTGAAATCAGTTGATAATGTAAACATTCCATTTAAAATCTCTAAAATTTATTTTTATCAAAACGTCATAGCCTTCCTAAAATTTACACATTCTTCATATTTTTAGAATAAAATAATTTCTGCAATTTTACATCGATTTTCAATCAACAAATAGGATCCAGGTTTCTTTATTAGACCGAATGAAATATTAATAAAAACATTAGATACTTATAACGAATACGTTATTTAATTTTTACGTCAAAACCATATATTTTTTTCATCAGAACATAATCTTTTATCAATAATATTCTTACACTTTTATACCTGAACGTTTTCAACGCAATATATATTATATTTTATATACGCTACAATAATAGGTTAGCCAATACACTGTATCAGATATTTTTGGGCATCTAATATTCTAAAAAATATTTGATTGTATTATGCATACTATGTTCCGCATAATAATTTACATAAGATATATTATTTGTATTTCATCAAAAATCAAAAGTTACTATTGAAAATCATCATTGTACAAGATTTTTGTTTTATAATTTGGTAAACAAAACTTTTTTATATAATTGAGAACGTTTCTTATTTCAATATATGAACGCCGACGAGCTGAATTAATGAAATATGGCTTTAAGAAGCTTTCATCTCTCAAAGAAAAATTCTGATCTGGATTGAGAAGTGATTTCACTTCAAACCTATTTCCCTTACTTCAATTATTTGATTTATATTTATTCCTGTCGTTTCAAAACTATTTCAGCAAAAAAAAAAGAAATTGAATCGCTCCGGGGAAAAATATGCTAGTTAGTAAAAATACAAAGGAAAATATGTTTTAATTTATTAATAAAAAAAAAAATTGTGCCATCTGTCATTAGCACGCTATACTAGTTTACCTATTATATAAAATGGATTTGTAAAAAAAAACTTGAATAATCTTTTGCTTGGCAACCTTAGCTCATTTTCATATAAGCTCTGTGAGTCGCTCTAGTGGGGAATAAGAACGTCAGATGGATGCATGTAGAATCGCCTAGATACACAGACAAAGCAAGGCAATAAAAGTAAAGTTATGCCGTTTTGGCTAAATGAAAAACAATATTTTAACGAATAAAAAGAGATAAGTTCACACAGAGTTGGTGGGTTAACCACGCAGCGAACGAAATGGAAAGACTAGTTTAGGAAGTGGAAAACGTTTTTGGCTACGCTTTGCAAAACAGTTTGACTTTTTTCATGTCACACATTTACTCTTTTGGATCAATTTTAAAAACCATTTTAAGGGAATAAAAGAAAACATATTTTTTTTCTTTCAGTCAATAGTTTGAAAAAATTGAATTACGAAATCAACGTGAAATAATTTTTTTACTGAAAAAAAATATAGTAGTGGTCCATTAAAAATTTGTATACAAAAATTTCTAATTCAAATGGAAATAATTGATAATTACTCATTTAAGTTTAAATGTCTGCAATTGGTTTTCACGCAAATAAAATGAGACTTACATCTATTTAAGGACTTAATTTTTTCAATCTCAAAATATGAAATCGATACTTAAATAAAAATTTAGAAAAGCTCTAACTTTTATTTGAAAATGATTTTAATTAACATGTTTCATTTTGTTTACTTCATACGAAATATTGGGCGTTACACATATTTATGAGTAAAAATTAATTGATAACAAACTTCTTCAGTATTTTTTTTTAAAGAACTAAAAGCATAAATACATATTGCATCCGGTTCTAACTTAATTACATAATTTCCATACTAGCATCTACTAAGCTAGTTTTTATTAGTAAATGCGATGTGAAACAAAAAACAAACCGATTTATTTTTTCTTTTTCTGCTTTTTTACACATTGGGTCCAATACCATTTTCCAGTATAATTATTATGCTGAACAACTTTCAATGGGTCGAAATCAGTATTCGTCAAATTTTATTACAACGTTATAAAGCCCACAAAGCATTGACAATAACGTCATTGAATAACTTTTTCCATTCCGTATAATGTATAAAACATTAAGGGCCATTCATCAAATTTATTATCCGCACATTAAAGCATCCGAGATCCGACATTAAAAACCAACTCTGTTCTGCATGCGGAAACTTTACAGCGCCGTTATTATATTTTTTGATGAATAATGCTAAGACTTTCTTTCTGGAAGATTAAAAATATCTTGTTACATAACGTGTATATGTACATCTGCAATTTGCATCGCAGTTATTTGTGAGAGACGGCTTGACAATTTTTCCATCCGGTTTTTTCAATCGTAAACTTTAATGGATACTTTCGCAAATATTTTATTATTTCTTTTCGTATTAGTGTCAACACAATTTAATGATAAAGTTTTCATCATTCCTATATTTCATCTGATATGGTTTGGTCAGACAAGAATCGATATTACAACCACGCAACCTTTCTTCAAAGTCTATTACAATTTGTTCACTGTAATATTGAATTTTCAGTATATCCTAATTGCACACCTCCAATACTGTTCATACTTTAGGAATAAACATTTTTTGTTAAGTTCTATTTATACACTTAAAATTAAATTCAATTAGCAACACCAATACACATATTCCACTTTGAAACAATTCTGAAGTGATGAAATTTAAGCTTAGTTAAAAAATATAAAAAATATCATATTAGCGGTAGGTCAAACTAAACCCAGTTTTAATTTATACAGAAAATGATTCAATGTATGCATGCAACTTATCATAAGATCATAAGATGGGATACTGAAATCTTTACTTGCGAACTCGACATTATTTCATACCATACCTATATGTAGAATATAAATGACGATATTTTTAAAATAATCACTACACAATCAAACGATTTTTCTTTTCTTATTTAAATCATGAAATTTTGAAGCAAATTTACAATTTTAGTCAAATTAATTTTGGATAACATTAACAAATAAAAATTTCGATCATGTTTCTACCGCTTATAACATATACAATAAATACAAAATACAAAATATTCTCCTCCACTGTTTCCTACAAATTTTTATATTTTTTTAGTCAAAAAACAAAGATATTTGAATTTTTTGTCATTGATTGTTGAGGAATGTGTTAGTCTCATCTATATTTATTATCAATATTTTTTTATAGCTCGATTTATATGTTCGATTCTGTATACTAACATTATATGAGTCAGATGGCAGCAATAGTATATTCCTTTCTGTGCTTTTTTTTAGTTTTCTTTCTACAAAAAAGATCAAGTGGAATTGAAACAGAAAGGTTTCTAGTAATGTAAACAAAATGACCAGTGTAACATTTGAGTTAGTGATACGCACGTGGGTGCCGTAAAAACGTAATCGTTCCACAACTGGAACGCTAACTGTCAACCAAAATTGTAACGAATCACTCGCTTCACTTTTATGATATTATGTCAACGTCCAATGTTTATACCGAAGTAACGAGATAATAACATATAACGTACCTGCTGCTTTCGTATTATTTCGGTATTGCTATATAGATTATGACATTCCTGAATAGATTCCTCATTACCCTTTTTCCAAAATATAGGATATAATTATACATGTTTGGAAATAGTTTTCTATTGCGAAAAAAAATATTTAAGCTTTGAATAGATATTATAAGAAAAACAATTTATACTGTCACTCCAATTACTTTTCTTTTTAACTGAAATGAAATTTAGACGAGACCACTTTTGATTATTGTCTTATTAAAGTATAATAAGATTTTTATTTAAAAAATCATCTTCATCTATTCCATATAATTCATAGTTAATTAATAATATCAAGAATTCATACAAAAAAAGTTCTCACTTTCTCAAAGATTTTGGAATAAACCAAAAAAATATACTGTAAGATGAAAAAATATCCTATATCGAAATAAGGAGAAAATCTGTGATAGTGACAATCACCTTTTTCGTAACCACTCTCTGGTTGACGACCAAATTTTTTTCAGGTACGTTTCACATCGCGAAACACGAGCTATTATTTAATCTACTAGGTTTCAAAATTGAAATACAATACAAAAAATAAATAACATTTGCGAATATCTTCATTAATAAAAAAAAAATATTATCTCTGACGTGTGTAAAACTGCAAACGAATATTTTGACCCGAATTCTATGAATAGAGAAATTTTGGAAAAAGGATAGTAGCATGATAATTAAGTATTTTCAAATAATGATAATTATGATACACAAACTATTTTTTTATGAAATACATATATAGTATATAAAACAGGACCTTTGAAAAGTGTTAAAGTCATCAGAAATTTTCTGATAACGTAACGTTTCTAAATTTATCATTCGATTATTTTTTACGAAAGTTTTAACTTATCTACTTAAACTTTTACCATCGTCCGACTATATGAATGTATTTAATTAATGATGGACGTAATATTAAAAAAAAAACACAGAAAACATTTTTCATCTGACAAAATTATGACTTATTAAGCGTACACGTGAGGAAATCACTCGGTCCTTGAGTTGATAAATTGGAATCATAGTTAAAACCTTGCCGTACTTGTGATTATTGTAACATTAAAATTACCGGCGAATAAAAAACTTTCTTCTTGTGTTAGTTATTGTTTACTGATAGAACGTCACTCATTATGTCTTTGTTTATATAAAAAGTAATTTTAAAATATATATGTATGGTGAAAAAGGTACTATTTATGTAATATTTTATATACAGGGGCTATTATTATAGAAATGATTTTTGACAAAGCTCACTCCACCTTTTCGATTCGTCCTATATTAGTGTGAGCCGTCAGTTGACGCCGCTGAATCGAATGGGCCGTAAGTGGGAAGGAAAAGTGAGGAAACAAGTGGGAAATATCAAAAATTATGATTGGATCGGGTAACTGAGATGCGATGCGGTGTGATTTTATACGAAAGATTTTGATATTTCACATTTTGACACGTAACTGAGATATTTTTACACTATTTTGGGGCATGCTTTTTATAAGGCACGTTTCACCATTGTGGTTTCATAATTAAGTTGATAATATTCACATACGATAAGCACTAGTTTATAAAAATATGTTAAATTTAAAACAGACATAAAAAAAATCCGTGTAAATAATACATACAAAAAATAAACAAAAAAAACATAACCTCCACTACGTTTTACATTTTCATATCTCTAATAAACTGTACAAAAATATGAGTAAAAGAAGACATTTGATTATGAGTAGTCAATAAGCTTAAAACAGTCGGGGTTTTTATCAATTACAGTATTATTTTGAGAAGATATTGAATCTTGGTTTAATCTAGTTATGGTGGGGTTATATCTCTTACAATTATCAACTAGTTAATTATTCATTATTACATCGCATTTTATTTACTATCATATTGAAAGACCCCTTCCCAATATAACAGTTTAAATATATGTTCATTATTCGGCAAAAAAAAACTTATGCCGATTATTTTTAAATACAATAAAAAGTAATGCTTTTACATATATCGAATATTAAAAATAAATACACTTTATTTTTATATAATGTGTCAATTTTTCTTCGTTAACCCATTTGATTTTGCATAGCATTACCTTTCCTCAAAATAAAACCTAGACAATTTATTAGTAGTAACTCTATGTGTCAGAAGCATGGTTAGCACATTGCATTGTTTAATATTTATGTTTCCGTGATTAGTGGATTCAATCACATATTATTTAAAATTAGTTCAAGAACGTTTAGATTTTTTTATCATATTAAAACAATATTTGAATGTCGGCATTTCAGAGAATATTTTTTACCCACAGTAGTCGTGCTATATGCCGTACAGATCCTTTACAATGATTTCAATTCGTTATGTTAAATTTTGCATGTTTCATTTGCCCATCTTAGAGCTTTTAAAAGCTTCTAATGCTTTTATCATAAATTACATCCACTTGAGCAATACAATCTATTCCAGTATTGTACTGAAACAGATCTCTCTTTCTCCCAAAGAAACCTCAAAAGCCATTCAACCTCCACATAGCATCATCGTCTTCCTCAAACGTTTCCCCCACTTCTTCAAATCCATTTCCGCAATCCCATGAAATGTCTTTCACTTGACAGGTACGAATTTAGTGCTAAAATAAAGTATACACGCGTTGAAGCCACGCTCACGCACACAATCAAACCCAACAGAGCAATTATACAAAGTATTTTTGCCACTGTACTAAAATATAGATGTTAGAACGAGTCGCGGTAGTTCTATATTCATCAATCAAGAACAAGTCGACACCTAACTTAACATGATATCCAGTGGCATAATTGTCAATTTTAAATATTTGAAACGTATTTTAATAAACTTATAATATGACGATTCAGTGCTAGAACAGTATATATATATATATACTGTTCTGCAGCCGTGTGATAGAATGCCTGAAAACCCCTAAAAGCGAAACCCGGGTCGTAAGTAACAAAACCTGTGGTATCGTACAAAGTTGTAACAATTTAAATTTGATATTTAAATTCCATCTTGCACTTGCAGTCGATATCATAAATTGTATGAACTTATATTTTTCGACCAATTGTAACTTTTGAACATATCTTCTTAGATTTTTAAATGTGACATATAACCAGTTGAACACGTTAAATAATTATTTTTATTTTGATTCTCTGTAAGGAGTCTATATGCTTCACATGAGTAATCCACATGGTATATTTGAAAATGCAATATATTTTTATAACAGTAAGAGAAATTTGTGTTTGCCTTGATTCAAACATTATATTTTCATGAAAAACCAAGATGTCTTAAATGTAACGCATCGTAATTTTTTTTATAAAACTGATTAAACTCTGTGTGCACTAGTGTGTATTGTATGCCGGCCCTCGTCAATGACGCTATACCTTGGTCTCTTTCTGCGGGAATGAAGCTATCTGAAGGAATCTGAAACAGGGCGAAGCGCAGAACCGGAGAGTCGGAGGAGATTCGTTTAACGCGCGCCGGGCCACTATAAATTGTCGTTTAATTACCCCTGGCAAAGCGTCACATCATGGCGCCTGACAGTTTTATGACGATTTACGGCGGCGTTTCGACGCTCTGCCGGATTGCCCCCGGGGCTGGGAGGGCGGCGATGGGCGGCTCGGCGGGGCGTCAACTCAGAGCCTTCGGAGCGCTGTTTTTTAGATCATACGTTGCCCTGTCTATGAGGTCGAACATCAAAACTTAATTAAGCAACTCATTTATTTTGCGAACGATTCAGTTAACCATGATAAATCTTCGTGAAGCTTAAAGTGTATTCTAAAATAAAGCAATTTATACAAGATGCTACTAAATACTACAAAAACGTCATAAAAAATCTTTTCAGCCATTTTACATACTAAAGGTACTTCTTTGATCATTCTTATGACATCACTGTTATAGTATAATATATATCACACGTGAATATTAACTGACTTAAAAACTAGAGACACCATTACCATTGATTGTTTCAAGGACGACATTACACGTGGATATTTACTGCCTTGAAAACTAGGCACATCATTACAATTGATTGTTTCAAGGAAAACTAATTTTGATTTACCTTTGAAGAGTTCATTTTCCGAGTATAAACAATTTTCACTCCACCAGAAAATAATAAATAAATAAACAAAAACATAATAATGTTAAAATTTTGTTTTTTACTATCGGATCTTTAACATCATGTAATACAAATTAAATTTTTGATTAACAATAAAATTTTATTAAAATTTTATTACATGGTGAAAAAATAGTAATGTATTTAAGTTCTACAATTTTTTAAGATATAGTTGATTTAGCTATTTCGGCTCATGCCATCGTCAGAACTATGCCTAAACGAATATTTGCTTATCTATATATAGCTGTGTATAAAAAGTACACAATACATCTTCTCTCCTGTTTTAACAACCTAACTTGTTTCTTGCTCGCAATAAAACTAAAAAAATTCAAAAATTGTAAATAAAACTAAAAAGGCGGCTATTTCAATAAGTTTACATATGGCACGGAAATGGTCTATTACGGAAACAAAACTGTAGTGGGCTAAGCAATGGCGACCGATATATATTAGTTTGATCGTTAAGAATCCTTTGTGATAGTTATAAGATTTGTAATAGTTATAAAATATTTTTATTTGTCTATAAAATAAATTTAAGAAGTCAAAGCAGTTCTAATAGGAAGGGCCCATTGTTTCTTGACGCGCCAACGAGCCGAAGACGACCTCGCAGGCTTGTGGCGTAATACCGCCCGCGCCATGACTGACGGACGACCATGCATTCAAATGGCTTGCTTTAGCCGCGACAGCGTCGTATCTATCTGCAAGGGGCGAGAGGCCGCCCGCACTACCCCCATTGCCACTCCCCGACGCCCACCCGCTCTCTTTCGTAATGCCAGTCGTGCAAACACTAGGGTCTTCGTTTCGACCGAGGAACCGGCGACCACTGTCAAAACAAAATGTTGTTAATCGTTTGACACTGAAAACACGTGAGATGATTTCACTTTTTTATTTGATTACAATTATAATAACATTATGAAAAGAAGATACCTATCCCAAAACTACGTGCATAAAAAGTTTTTTTTCCATATTTTTTTCTAACAATTCTTGTTATTTTATTTTACTAAAAGTGCAAAAACCCATGCATGTTTATAAATTCACAACATTATATAAGAGTATATTACACACAATCCAAACGAAAATTCATTAGTTTCAGAATTAAACTACTTAAACTACTACATGAAAACGTTGGTGACGATATATTTTATAAGTATTTCCTTAGAATATCACAATTTAAAAAAAACAATAATAATAAACATGATTATTTCTTTAATACAAATACATTCCATTCCTCTTTTTGAATAATAAAAACACATTTTAGTACTTATTTCCACAATATATTTTTCGGTTTTGGTCCGGTCAAACCGGTCTTGATCAAAAAATATATTGTGGGAATAAGTACTAAGAATTTGTTTTTATTATTTGAAATATCATCAAGAAGTGACAGTTAATACTCTAAAAGTGATATTCCATTTCATTGTCATATTATTGAACATTAAAATTTTTACCATTTAAAGCTCTGCGTAAATGCTATTGACTTAAAATTCTCTATTTAAACCAAAAATGTAACTATCCTGATGCAAGTAATATTTTAACTTTACTCTTTGCGCACATCCTTTTTCCTACGAATATCTGGGATCGTAGACACTGCTGTCGCCAGTAATGAGCACAGCTCCAAGCCTGATGACCAAAATGAGTGCCCATTGAGACAACTGGGCCAAAGTTTTCTACTATATAATTTAAGTTATTTTCCTGAATGTATTACATGAACTCGGTTTCGACAATATTCGTCTTGAAATATATATTCTTTTTTAATAAACACAAAGATACAATCATAAAAATGTTTGTAAAAGTTAACCATAATTAATTAATAAGAACATATACAAGTTAAAAAATAACGCTTTCATCTTAAGTCATCACACTGTGATATATATTATATTAAATTTATCAGAATGTTATAATAATGTTACATTCTATATATTACAGAATATTTATATCGCCTATGAAAGTGTTTAAGATCACTATGAGATTAAGGTATAGAAATATTCAATTATCATTTTATATTTTTTTCTCGTTACCAAATTAAATTTTGATAATCATTTTAAAGTTTTCACATATTTCATCATTCTTTTTAACTATTATAAAAATGATATAACAAAACCGCTTCAAAATTTTCAAACTTGGTTGAAAAGTTACTGAGGGTTTTATAATTTCATTTGTTTAAATAAACATGATAATACCATTTCATCTAGAATTCAAATTAATCAAAATTAAGTTAGGGAAAACAAAATCTCTTGATTTTTTCACATCAACAAGAAACACGCTGTCCTCGGACAACGCAAACATCTCAACTTTCATTTTTTATAAACGAAAAATATTTAATTTAGTCCATGATGGGCGTAATATACAAGCCCATATATTAACTTATTTTGCGTGGGGCAAAACAAAAACAACCGCCCGACACGATTTTTTGCTACCCTATGTCATTTTGAAAATTTCCCTCTTTTATACGTCGATATATTACAAATTATGTTCGTTGCTTTTGTACCCACCGTTGTCACAGGTGAGTTTTAAGGTCTGTTTTTTATTTACGATATCTCGTTTGTTCGTAGACATCTGCTCGTCCATCCATTGTACAGCGTGTCCACAGAATCGTAGAAGTCGTAGCGATCGTAGCTTACTTTGACTTATACAAAATCAATGCTTTTTTTACATGCTGTTACTTAATGCTTCAGTCACATACATTTTGTATATTCTGCTTTATTTTTTGAAACACAGTTATTTTTAACCTACTTTATTTAATCAATATATTACAGCCTCTTCATACACCATACTTATTGCTTATATGCTCAAATGAAAAACATTGTAAACAACGATTTATTAGACAATAGAAATTTATCACTATCGAAATAACTTAAGAAGCATTTTTACAGCTATTTCTTCATCGGATAATGAATACCCTTATCTGTTATTCCATATGTATTTCTGAAAATTGGTTATTAATCATTTACCCAACCTTTAATACAATCTTAATTATAGTCGATTGGGGTTATACAATAACTTACATTAGGATTTACTACCAGCGTTACACTCCATGCTTAAGATCAATTAGGTTCTTAGGAATAGTAATAACATAGATATCAATGTCTTTAATTTAAAATCTTTATCTCAAATGAAAAAACTTTAATGCCGTTCATACTACAACAGGATAAGTTGACCACTGATTGTGCTAGAACTCTTTTACTAAACTGACAACAAATATCCATTTCCTGGAAACACGAAAATTAATGCCATATATATATACACATAGATTCGCTTAAGAATAAAAAAATTCTGCAATACATATTATTCTACGTTAAGGTTTCATAGTAAACCTGAGATATGATACTATTCAACTATTAAACAAATCACTTTTAAGGTGTTCACTGTCAATTCTTGATGGAAAGGCATGATATTTTAAATAATAAAAACTTGTAAATATAAATAATGATTGTTATCATCATCCATCATTATCATCAGTTGATAATGCTCGCGATGAGCGAAACCGGTCCTGATCAAAAAATAAATTGTGTAAATTAGTACTAAAAAAATGTGTTTTTATTATTTAAAATATTAAACAAATTATATTTTTTGCATTGACCATAAGCCTGGGGGCACAATAATGAAGCCACCCTTATTTATTTCTGAATCTAATCTTTAAGCTAGCATCCATTCGATACGCTATATTTTAAAATTATCTTTTGGCGCACCCCTTCCATCTTGAGTGACATAAATCAGTCTTTATGGCTGCGTTTGATGCATTTAAATTTTTATTACCTTTGTTGCATTATCGGGGCGCGGGGAACCCTATGCAATTTGCATATATTAGCCATTACATGACTTATATGCATTAAAATGACTCCTACAAACTATCGTATAAAGATAAATATGGATATATATTTGTATTCAGTCAAATATTCGATGAAAATTGTATGCGAGCACATCTGTTTCCATGTTCAACAACATTTTGAAATCTTATATCATTTCTTCGATGAAAAATGGTGAATTTATTGATCAAGATTTACAATTATTCAAAGAAAGGTCAGGTTAAAAATAAAGATTTTATCTCGTTTTATAATGCATAACTGTATAAATAATATTGTATAGACAATGTGAAGTTTTATATTCAAATTTCAATCTACTAAATATAAATATTTAACGTAAGAAAACTTTATGCGAAATATGTAATTTTAACAATGATGTTCTTCTGGATATACAATTGCTTCGGTTACCATTATATATTATTTATAACCAGTTTCTAATAGTTTTTGTTTGATAATTTATCGACTCTTGGTAAATTCTATACAAACGCGTCAATCATTTCAACAAAAACTATTTATTGAAATTGGACCAAAACAAAGAGATTTTAAAGGCTATTAAACATAATTCTTAACAGAATGAATATTATTTTGTTTTCAATGAAACATTATTTGATCATATACGGCTACATTGGTATCAAACGTCATATTTAAGCCAATATTTAATGAAATATTTTCGCAGCGAAATAGTTGGATCTGTTGAAACTTCAATTCTGTAAATATTGTAATATAAACACATCTTCGCTTTATTCGCTTTTCGGATAAAATATCAAGTAAAGATATACGAGTTACCTTTTGATTAAAATATATATGAATTTTGGAAACGAAAAACAAATAAAAAGCGCGTTTGAATACAAATGCTAGTATGGCGGTTGGTGAGATCATTATGGACACGTGGATACTGATGTGGTATAGCTCTTTCCACCAAAGTTAGATTACAAAGAATCTTAACATCTTATTGATTGAATTAGCATTTACTTGTTAATGTTCCATTATAACACGGTGAAAAAATAACCATTTGGTATAGTTCTACAAAAATTATAATATAAATATATTTGATATTTATTTCGACTTACACCCTCAGTTAGATCAATATAGATTTAATGTAAGCGTAAGTTTAAATAGCTTTCAAATATATAGTTTATATATTTTGTAGATTAAAATACGTTGCTATTTTTTCACCTTGTTAATCTTAAGGTCGTTATGGATCCTTCGTTTGCATCCAATGGCTTTATAATCATTATCGGCATTTGAAGGAATTGTTTTTACTGCAGGGATGTTGGAATACTGCATATTCCAATCAAAATGGCGTTGAATAAAAAAGTTAGACTATATCACAAAATTTATTGATAAACAGTTCTAAAACATGCGTATGTGTCTTCATTAATTTTATGTGATAATCATGCTCTATTAGATTTATATTCTTTTACGAAAGTAGAAAAAAAACAATTTATATGGCTCGATTCATATTTTGGATTTTTTGGATCGAACAAAGAAAGCAATAGATTTGCCGTAAATCAAAATGTCTAATTATTTTTATCTTCGTCTCGATCGTGTGAAACCCTGCATATATAAAAGTCATTATTGTCACTGCATTTTCTCATTCAAATTAGTGTTCTAATTTTCAATATGCCATGTGACTTTTAGAATCGAATTTATTACTCGGCTTTATATTATTTAATATTAATAACTTTCCAGCACATGTAAACTATATTTTTACTCTTTATTAAAATTAAATAACAAACAAAAACTGATTCTTAGTAATCAACCATCACCTTTTGTGAACACTTGTATATTTTCGATGTGGTTTTCGTAACCAAATTCCTTTGTTTTTTCGTTTTGTATTATATTATCCGATATGCTATTTCTTTATCATTTATTAAAAGAAAACCATCATTATCTTTCATATATATATTTGATTAGAATTAATAAACGTTTTTTCTTAAATTTTGGTACTATTTAACACACTATAATAACGGATTCCAAAGTATTAAAACAATCGATGTTTACACCGAAACGGTTGTTAGATATTTGTATTTTTAACCAAAAATTTTAAAGGTTACAAAAATTGTATATTGGATTTGGGTATGAAATACAAAATTATATTTGTTTTATTATTTATTGAAATCGAACTTTTCTCGTTCTCTTTTAATCGTCTCATGTCTAACGTGAAAAAAGTTTTATTTTAAGATTGTTTTTGGTAGATTATATGAAGATATTTTTAGTTGGATCAATACGGGCACAAAGCTTTCGTGATACATCTGTCAAATAAAGGCATAGAATTGACTCGATTAACATAAACATTTAGTGCCGTTGCCAGAAAAACCTCCCAACAAAGAATGAGGCTTAGCCGCGCACTTGGCACACCACCCAACGGACAAGAAGCAGGGTAAGTTGGGCTGGGAGGGCATCGGGGGAGAGTGAGGCATTCCATTAAATAAGACACTGGGTAAATTATCCCCCGCCCCCGCCCCCCGGACGTCAGCCCGCTTGATTTACTCGCGGGCACTAAATATCGTCCTCAGCGACAACCAGTCTTTCCATAAAGAAGGATCTGTTCCGGAATGGGGGGGCTTCTGGCAGATACGGGCGGGTGAGGCAGGAGTACATCACACTGAAAAGAACTCTGCCCAAAAAGAAAAACAAAGACAACGGATCTCGAGGGCCGCGAGTTTCCTACGAATGCTTATCGAATTTTCAATCTGGATCATCACAATCTGAATCAATTTGGACAATTAAACAAACAACTCAATATATTAACAATCAACTACACCTACCAAAAATTCAATACTTTAGTCCATAATAAATGTTTAGTTTTCTTGATTAAATGAAAAATATGTTGAACGATGATACGCTGATTTATATAAAAAAAAAACTCCCGCATATTTTCTAAGAAAAAAATTTATTTGAAAAACTCTTAATTCATGGATATCTAAAATTATATTTGAATATTTTGTAATATAATAATATTTTTTTTTTTAGAAAACAGCATTTTTTGTTGGTTTTCTTTCTTGTAAGAATGTCACGAATATTTTCTCGTTTAAAGCGGTTTAAATAACAATAATTAAATATAACGAAAATGGCTTAAATAAAGGCATGTTGGACTGTTATGTAAATAAAAAATATGTATTATGTGGTATATTAGAGTTAAGGAAGCAACGTAAGAGCCTCTTTACGCGTCAAAATGTGTTTTTCTAACGAGCCATTACTATTAAGCAAAGTGGAACGTTTTCGGTAATTTCTACTTGCAAATATTTGCCCGCCACTTGAACACTTTACACAAAAAATACAAAATGTTAATGTGAACAATTAAAACAGTACCCCTCGCTCTTTGTCGCTCCCACCTCCCCCCTTGTACGATAATCGCGGGGCGAATCAGGGAAAATAGCCCCCGCCGGTTGATTTATATGTACAGTTTATTGTCGCTCATTCCGCCCAACTGACTTTTATGGATGTTTCTTTTTTCCTTATACGCAAAAAGGCACAGTTTTATCAGCTCTCAATTTACCTATGTAAAATATTTTTACCTAAGGAAACAATTATATGAAATCAAGACACAGGCATTCGGACAAAAAGTCGTCAAGTGTGTCTTTTTTTAACCTTTCCATTTATCTACCAAAATCAACTGAATACTTTAAAGTTTTCAATTGCAGACTTAAAATTATAATTAACTTAAAGATATTGGTTTATTATAATAAAACAAGTATTTACTAGTAACCAAAATTTATTTATGCTGAAAATCATTGTTTTATAAAATTACATCGAATAATTAAAATTTTAAAGCTCATATACACACAAATACAAACAGTGCGATATATATTTTTAGCACACATATTACAAATAATTAGTTTTTCAGGTCGAACACTATTATCTATAAAATAAATGAATATAAGTAAATTTACAAAAATATATGAAGATATCTGGAAATTGCAATATATAATAGCATTCATTTCAATTATTTTTTTTACTTATTTTATCCAAGTGACCATAAAAGAAAGTATTCTTTCAAATATTTGATGCAATGCTGATTTCATAAATTATTCATTGGTAATATTGCTCGTTCTTTCAGCATATAAAATGTGATAAAACTGTTCATGCATTTTTAGACTATACTATAATATGATTATATAATATATAACACTAGCCATTCATAACATTACCAAACAAATTGCGGGACAGTTTTTTTTCAGAAATATAAGGGACTTCTCGGGGGAGACGAAGATTTAGGACACTTGGATTTTGAACAACGGGAAAAACCTAAATCGTTATGGGCAATTGGCCGCTTCCGGCACAGGATTCCCTATCTACGGCGCAAGATCAACATTGACATACTTCTCGGGGAAAATTGGAAAAGTTTTGTAACATTAATATCTTGGTTATAACTTTTGTGTTTTTAGTTTTTCTTTGTGCGCGCATTTTGTCTTTTCCTGCTTACTTCTTACTATCTTTAATCGTTAAGCCGAAAGTGCAATTTCTTCAATGCTATTTCAATTATTTTATACCCACAACACGCACCATCCGAAATCCATATTTCTTCTATACGTATATAAAAAATCATTTGACCGTCAATTTTAGTAATGAACACTAGAATGATTTATTTTGTGCATTCCTATCGTATATCAGCGTCCAAAAATTTGGCGTGGTGAAAACTGTATTACGGCATCGGAAATTTCCATCATAAAATAAGATGTGAATTAAAGCACAGATTTTTTAATGTGTTGTATTAGATGTATCAAAATTTATTTCAAATTCAATTTAAAATACTTTATATGCCATGCCATATTATCGGCATATTTACAATAAATAATTTATCATGAACTTTTAAATAATATCCAATTCCGTAATAGAAGTCATTATCACATTAAAAATACACTGTTTTCGCTTTGACACATCATTTTCGCATCTTTAAGAGACTTCCAACAAATCTGGTGTTTTTTTGTATAAAAATAATAAAAACTGTTTGGCCATGATGAACTTTATAAATCAAAGTGTCTTCACTATCATTTTTTATTAATTTTGAAACATTTTTTAATAATGCAAGGTTTTAATAATATCTGTCACTTATACGTCCAGCACTTTTATTGTTATCACATTCTACACCACATGTATAATATAATATAATATAATACGTGCTAAAGAATGGCAATTGTTTATTTATGCCAATAAGAAAATATTTTCTTTGTTGCTGTGAAAACGCATAGAATATAAATATCTTATTTTATGTTAACAATATAATATATCTTCCAACACATAACAAAGAAATTGTTAATTTCGTTTCCCGAAAAAAAGATTTATAGTTTATTGACAGTAAAAGCTTTACGTAAAACAAATTACTTAGGATTTTCTCAAGGACAGTATATCGAAACATTTACAGCCCTTAAATCTTATTATTTTGCTTTATTCATAATTTAATATAACAATCATTTTTTAGTTAAATTTTTCTTAAGAAGAGATAAGGTCAAAATAAATTGTTTGATTAACAATTTATTTTAGGTATTATTAACCCTTAATTTCCATTCCCATCAAATAATTGAACATCGATAGTGGTATTGAATAAGCAGATATATGGTAACGTTGCGGAATCATTATGTCGATTATATGCCAGCGTTCAACGGCATAGGACTTGGAAGGTTTATTATTACAGATATATTATTGTAACTGAGCTGCACAGCGGTGATATCAGATTATCTATCATTACCGAAAACAGGGGTTACACCATGGTGAGTTTTATTTGTTTCTTAATATGATTTCATTAACAATAAATAGTTTTTAAACATCAGAGTAAGCGGGACACGCTGCATTGTCGCAATCACGCTGTACTCACATACAAATTGAAACAGAAAGCTTATACTGTATAACAAAGTACTGATGTATAGATTTCAATTAAATTTTGAAAAAAATCTTCTTTTGTAATGAAGCATAGATAAAAAATTATGCTTAAATATTGTTTAATTAATAATAAGGCTTAGTATGCAGAATCTTGCTTGCTAATTCACAATATAATATTTTCAATATGGAAAACTTCCCATAAAGTAAAAAGTAATGGTTTATATTTCATGTTGAGTTACAGATATTGCTTAAATAATTATCAATATTTCATTTTATACGCATACCTTATGCATGAGATTATCGGTCACAAAATATTATATTAAGATGAAAACCGCCATATTGGTAAGTCCTTGAGGTGTTTGAATTTGGATAATTTTGAATTTTGAATTCGATTAATATTCATTGGATATTAGGGCAACCCTACCAATGCAAATATCAGTATCGTATTGCTTATGATTCCAGCTAATAACGTTTACTTCTGTCAATCAATCAATTCAATTCAGAATTGTTACCCAGAAGCCACCCACGTGTAACTATTGTATTATAACGAATATAACTATAACATAACAAATATAGTTTTTCATTTTACATTCGCGATAGATTCATTGGTATTTATGTTTTTAAAAGACTTTTTATCAGTCTTGAATTTTAATTGTTGAATCTTTATACACAACCACATGTTTTGTAACTTATGAATAATTATAAATCTTTTAACCCCTGTTTTAATTCATACAAGATTTGTGAAAGTTAAATTTGGTAGCTATTGTCAAATTCTCACAATAACTGCGATGCACAGTCGAAAAGAGAGTGTATCTGTGTATGTGTGCACTTAATGCGCATTATATACAGACGGATAACATCCAACATGAATTTTATGAATAAAATCAATTTATTCATACATTACAACAATAAACTCAATTACATAATGATTGCTTCAAAAATTGTATACGGTTTTATATTATACTAAAGATAAATAGTTTGATAAATTCACATACCATAATGTTGTTGGATTGTTACTGAATAAACTTTTCATTACAAATTCATCAGAATTCTCTGTGTATGTGTATCATAATATTTTATGAACGTCTATTAGGTCTCACATAATGACGTAGTACTCATATCAACTAATATTTTAGCGGTTAACAATACACTGGTAATCACAGAATCTCAACAACCCAGATATCTTGTGATGATTAAAGTAATATACTAAACTAAATTCATAGATTCATTGAATATCACCAAAGCTATATTATATATTTACTACAATATATACTATATTTTATATATGTGCGCAAGATTCGTTGACATTTGTTCATTCAATTTTGGCAACACTCGACAAATTAAGCAAAATTATGACATCGTACGGCATGGATATTGAACACGGATATCATCACGCCAACCTGTCGGACTGAACATGCGATAACAATGCTACTTTATTGAACCATTAGTTTGTCCAGATGAACGCGAACAATCATTTCTCACACCTGGCGCCGCTGCCCAGTCAAAACTTTATTTATAGCGTGTGCTTTATAATCTAATATTATATGCTGTATACTAATAACAGCATATTGTGAGAAATTCATTCTGCCAGTGGTTAATATGAAAAATGTATAAAAGAAATCCTGCACTAAAATATTATTTAAAACACGGGAAAAAATAGCAATGTATTAGATATAGTTGATAACTACTTCGGCTCACACCATCTTCGTAACTACAAGTTAATGCCAATTCAACAAATATATTATTTAAAACCAACATTTACATTACTTAGAATTTTAAGCTCATAGTTTGCATAAATTTGAGCATATATTTACAATGAAACAATTTTTCTCTCTTCAAATAAGTCGTGATAAAATATCCATATAAATAATATTATTTTATCCTTGTTTTATCGTTTCCCGATCTATCGTTTTCCTTAATGAATCGGCTAAATTGTTTACTCCCTTCAAAAAACAAATATTTTTGTCAGATTCATTCCATTCAGAAGTTAACAAATCTCTATTCAGTTGCTATTGATGTTTTGAAACTAATTTTATCCCTTTATATTTTTTGTTGAAGTTTTTCATCCAGTTCATAAACACGTGTGACTTCAGTCAATCATTGTATTTTGACAAATCTAGACTACCAATGACGTCATTTTGAGGTTGCGAGGGATAATTTGACCCTCCTCCCTACATTTGAAAGAAACAAACATCCACCACTTCTTAACTGGCTTGTCCATATGAATGAAACAGAAATCAACATTTACCTTCCTAGAAAAATGTTATCAAAACAAAAATTATGTCCCGGAAGACTGCTTGTGTCAAGTGTCGTCTTGTTTCTTCTGATGACTCACATACTAAACATTACGTCAGACTATTAAATTATTCAGTATTATTTGTCGCCTCGATGATGATCTCTATCTATGATCTCTATATGAATCGATAATACCAAAATTCAGATAAAGCATTAACTTAAATCGAGAAAAGTTATAGATTTTACCAAAAACATTTTTTTTCAGGGACCCTTGAAATATTATATATAAACAATCGGGGTTTCCCTAGAAAAAACCAAATCCTTCATAGCTTAAGTTTTTATTAAATTATACAATTTTTATTTTTTATTTATATTACATAATCTCGTATAGTTTCTTAGATATATTTTCTTTAGTTATTATAAGCGAATAGTTACACTTTTGACCAATATATTACAAGGTCACAATTATTATATTTCTATATATAACGCGTGCCACAAAACTATACTTACAAGAGACTTATTAATGCAAAATATTTATGTATATGGAAAACAGAAGCCTAAAACACGAATCAAAAAACAAATCAAAACCCATCAAAAAAAAATTCGTCAGAACTCACTCTCTTCCAAGGATAATATGTCAACATTTGTAACAATATAGCGGAATAACGTTAAGGTCCGAACTAAGCTAATCGAGGCCCGGCTCCAAAAGAAAGTGGCCCCTACACTAACAAAACTCTTTCATACTTAGTGTTTCTTTCCATAATCTACTATTGTATCAGTTTCTAGCTTTTCTATGACAAGGAGATCATTACATGATGTCAAATTCATTTGAGCGAAATCTAACAATCAAAAATCATAGATTTCACAATATACCATTTGACGCCTTCAGCGAGACTATTTTAGTGTTGAATAATATTTCCACTTCATACACTATAATATGGGAGTGATAACGTAACTTACCTCGTCTAAACAGTAAGCGGCATTACAGACGTGCCGCTACGGGAAGGCTTCGAGGGTTTTCATCGCGGGTAGCGGCGGTTTGGGGGGCGAAGGGAGAGTGGGAAACCCCCATCAACAGGTGGCTCATAAACCAGACATTCGCATATCACTACACAGGATTGATAGACTGCCGTCTGCCGCGACGAGCGATTTCCACCCCCCGGGACCGCATCCGCAAGGACCAAAGTCGCATACCCGACCCCTTTTGCGTCGAGGGGGTGGGATTCAGCAGCCGTCTGCTATGTCAAGTGTCTGACAGTTTATAAAACTTGTTACGTCATTATAAACTTGAGCGAATTGCTAAATTGTTTGTGATGTTAATAAATTTGGCGCCAAGTTTGTAGCCTGTTCATAATTTTACTCGTCAATGATATCGGTGTTCAGATTTTCGTGGGATAACTTTCTACAGCGAACGACAGCCATGACTAGATTATAATTGAGATGAACATTAATCGATTTTCAAACGTCTCACACGATTCTACGTTTCCCTATAAATATCTAACAACATTCAGTATCATTTAAAATATTTTACAAAAGATTCAATTATATTCGTTTCAAAAAATGTTTACATTCTATTTTCAAAATATGCATTTCTCTTTATTGCTTTTAATGATTTTATATAGCAATACACTTTCTTCATAAACCATTTACATTATATTATCTTCTAAAGTTCATATTAAATGACGATAATCAAACATTTGATTGTCTTTCATGAATTATTCATGACTATTTAACACCAATTAAATATATACCTTAAAAATAGCTTCCACTAAAGCTGTTGAAAGAGAAAAATTATTTTATTTTTATTAGTGTTTAAAAAATAATATTCAATTTATTTATACCAGTTCCATATCTTTACAATCACCAAGGCCAGTTTTTCTCAACCGAAGCATTTTCAAAGATTTTAAATGATATATAAAATTGTTGAATTTGTGTCTGATTGTTTAAATATAAGCTTTTTATTTCATAACGATTTCATTGTTATCACTCAACCTTATGTTTAAATAGCGTTCGAAAATTTTAATTTGCACCCATACATAGAAATTCCTACATCATTGGCTTAAATATAAATCAAATGTCACTTAAAAAATATGATAATGATATTTCTCATTACTTACTTCATGGGAATATTATTTCTGACAATGCTAAAGCGCAGCAGCCATTGAAGCGGTTAAAACATTAGAGAAAATTATCTAGTTATGTGGCACTTAATTTCAAATACGTTTTAATAAATTAATGTTCTTGAGGAAGTACAATCATATCTCATTATTACGGCCCATTTAATTTGCACACTTAAGAACACTCAGGTAATAAAAACTTTCATGATTTAAGACTGAAGAAACCTAATAACCTTTCAAGATGAGATAAAGTATTACTGAGATTAGGCTCGCTTCTGGCTTTATAAATATCATTTTACACTTAATACATATCCTTAAATTATTTTATTTAAATTCCAAAAAAATATACCGTCGCATTTATGTATTTCATACATAATTAAATGCTTCAAAAATGATTGTTTTATTCTTAGTATTTCGTAATGACTTGACTCTATCGTAGAGTTAACTTTTTTAAATCGATATCCTGCCTTCTGTTTAGTATATAGACATTTATAAAACACCTCAATAAAATTTATTTATCCCGTTTCCTGCTGAGTTGCATAAACGATATTCTAATAATGAATAGTTCAAAAGTTAATGTATTAGTGTTAATTAATTATGGAGTTAACTAAGAAAAATCAAAATGGATTTCAACACATAAATTAGGTCGTAAAACACGAAATTATTTGCATTGTTATCTCTCACATATTTTTAAGCGTCAACTATTAACTCACGGCAAAGAGTTGTCTCAACAGTTAAGACGTTGGCAGTCAGTAGGTTACCTCTAAATTTGTATAATGTCATTTACTCGAAATCTCTTTAAGTTTACACGAAAAACAGTTAATCAGTGTTTAATGTATAGGTTGCTGATAATGCATTCTGAATGTGAAATTATTTTATGTTATATATGCTCGAAATGTCGCGTTTTAAACTTTATGATTATGTAGTGGAAAACTTTAACTTTTGAGAATTGAACCGTTTGGTATGAAAACTGATAATGTAGATCAGTGCTATATTTCTCCAATCATGCGCTGTATGCGTCAATGTTACTGCAGCCAAAAGTTCACTCGTTTATATCACAATAAATTCGTTTGCAAAGCCGTGTAGCGGTGCCAGAAAAACAGTCCGGCCACGTTAAACTTATAGCTGAGAGCGTAATTACAATAATTCATGCACTAATAATGAGGTAGAGCAAACGCTAATTATGGCGTGAATTAGGCTGCCTCTCTTACAACCCGCGGCCGCGTAACTAGTACCCTGGGAGGCGTTAAACGCCAACTTTATTATCTTCGCAGTGATATTTCACCTTGTGTGCGCCTGGGATTCATTCCGCACGGCCAAGAGAGCGTGGTCTGCTCTGTTGCTAAGTCGCATCTTTCATATGACGCTGATTTAGCGAAGCATTTTTGAACAACCGTTTCACAGGCCAAGACCGTCTCGCAAATACGCTGATACAAATCCAAATCGCATAAATATAGTGAAGCAACAACATTTCAGGGACTTTGAATATTTTCAAATCACACCCCAATGGCTAGATAGCCAAAAGCTGAAATCACTCATATATGTATAGATTATTTAATTGATATTTCATTTAAGCTCTTTATCTTCCTAATTGATTTTCACATTTCGTTATTTTCGGACATTACTGTACACGTATGCATTCAAACAATTGATAAATGTTAACCAAAAAGCGTTGTTTCTTTTTCTTTTCTTTTTAAAGTAACGACTATTCTATTGCCACATCTTTATCAAATTAATCATTTCATCTGACAACCCGGTATAAATTCAGATATTCGATAAGGAAACACTTTACTCAATATTATGATTGAAGCTTAAAATTAGATAGCATTACTTTAAATTATTTTACGTTACTAGGGTCTCATATCAATTTACTATATCAAATGCTGTTACATATCTGACATATTTTGAGATATCTTGAATTATAATATTGAAATGGGTTTGATAATTTATTGCTAATGATGTAATCAAAAATGGTAGTCAAATATAATAAAAAAGAAAAACGTCTTAAAACTATAACATTAATGTTAATATTTTCGATCACACTGTATTTAAAAATATTTTTTGTAATTGAAACTGCATATAAAGACAAGATATATTTTTAAAAATCATTATTCTGACACAATCTGATACACCATTATTCAAATACAGTGAAAAAAGTTTCTAATAATAACATATTATTGATTCTTTTTTTTTTTAATTTTGTCAGTATAAACCAAACATGCTTTATTTTAAATACTTACAATTAACTACAAAAAAATGTCTAATTTTTCACTGCAATTTTGTATAATGTTAATAAATATTTGGAGAATAGTTTCAAAAATTCAACAATTAAAATAAAAAGATTTCTTTTATCAGCAAAGCTTTGAATATAATTGGAAATGAGACGTAACAGAAAATGTGTTTTCTTCGGTGAACCGACAATAGTTAAATGTCAAAATATAATTGGTTGCTTCATAAACAGATCGCATTATATTATTTCTTTGTTTCCGGAAAGCTTTGGCTCTTTATACGATGCAATGCGTCCGTTGTTTAAAGCTTAAAGCATACAGTACATCGTCATACAAATACAGGCCACGGCTAGGAATTCATTCATTCTGAATAGTTTGATATTTTTAAACAAAAAATATATATTTTGCTTCATTTTTTTTATTTTATTTATATCCTTAATTTAACTCATTCGGTTTGTTCTTTACTCTATGCATACATTAATCTTTAAAATTTTTAGATTTTGTAACGCTCCGTCTTTCTCGATTTTTCTAACTACTCGTTTTACATCTGGATTGAAAATTTAACGCGATCACGTAATAACTAACTATCATAAATAAATTCTATTTAAATACACGATTCCATGACTGACGACTTTTTTTAAATAAAAAATATTAAGCTTGAGGCAAATGCTGCAAAATCTTGAGAATGAGGGGTTTGGTTGGTATTAAATTTTTCTCAATTGATTACAACATTGTTAATGTGTTAATAACAATGTTAATCGCTTTAAAACTTAATAAAAGTAAAATTTCTTTCGATACACCGTGAAATAAAAATGTTTATTCAAAATATTCAACAATAATGATTCTTAAAAAAAAATGTTTTAGAACTTCCTTAAAATTTTATGTGTATGCATTAATACCAACGCAGCACATTGAACGTATCATAGATAACAAAAATAAAAATAGTGTTATTATTTTAAAATCGTTCTCAGTTATTATCGTAACTTTATACTATATTTTGGATTTGTATATAACAATACTCTAAATACATCTCAAATAATAAATTAAATGCAAATATTATATCTGAAACTGTCTCAAGTATATAATTGATTTTCTTTTGATACTTAAATAAAAATATATTTTGTTTATCAGTTAAGATTTTTTGCTGTAATATTTTTTGGAACATAAATAAACTTTTTTTTATGAAAACACGTCGTATATTACTATTTCCACAATATGTTTTACGATTATCCTGAATGGTCGCGATGAGCGAAATCAGCGTCCTGATCATAAATTTATTGTGGAATTAGTACTAAAAATATCATACCTTTCCATCAAAAATGACAATTAATACCTTGAAAGTGATATAAATAATCACTAATTACATAATAAGATAATGGCTATTGGTTACTACTATTGTTGTTATTCTTTGTCATAGTAAATAAACTATCATATAAAAGTATAACCACGTAACAAAATTTTGTTTGTCGTTTTCTACGTAGAAACTTTCCAGTAGTAACTCTGGTCGCGTAGAGCGTCTACGAAAAGCAACGGCCGCGGAGACTACGGAAGTGCTACGCGGTTTTATTATCTCCCCGCATCTAAATAATAGAATAAAGTCAGCATTAATATTTATTTTGTTAATGTTTTAGACTTCATATACGTCTTTTGGGTTTTTTTAACTAGGCCACTGTTCTCGTGTAATTTTAAATTTACAATTAATTTCATTGTGAGAAAATTTCTATTTTTTTTTTCATAACTATGATATAACACAATGATTCACAAATTATTTTTAATATTGTTCAAAATATTTTTCTTATACATAATAAATATTTTCTTATAAAAAATAAAATAATCCACATTCAAAAAAATATTTTTTCTCACGAATCAATAAAATTCTAAATAATTCCTTCTACAAATCTAATCAGAAGCGGTCGAACTTTGTGGTAGCGGATGCATCATTTTAAAGACTTTAAAAAATGAATGGCTCATAAAAAAAGCTTTCAGAATACAGTGGAGATTCACAGGGGATTGTGGCGTCCATGAAGAAAATAATGTTTTTATTTTTTCGTCTTTTACATGGTTATCTATTGGTTATATATGATCATTTTTCACGTCGAATATCTTATTTATCTTATGAATGATTTGAAAACGCGAACTTTTTTTTAATATATTGCCAACAATTGTATTACTAAAAATGAGATTTACGTGAAAAACAAAGTGTAAATTTCTTTTAATAATTAGCTCTTATACTAACATTAAATTGAGAAACTTGAGAAGTCTTATAATTTTAAAAATATAAACTAACATGCTTCCAATTTGTATTTTCTATCCAAACCCGAATCCAAAAATACTTTTTACTCTGAAAACTTCATCTTCAGTTCGGTCTCATGAGACACCAGTTGCAAGAGTTCTTCGGATGAATGCATTGCCGAGGTATTTAAATATATTGTATACCAAAGAATTGAAACTTTTTTTGTACATTAAAATGTATGAATAATATTATTTTTTTCATATTTCTGCAAATGGATTTTCTTTTTATTTTATTTACAGTCAACACTTTGCCAGTCAAATGTTTAACGTGTTGGCGATTTTTGTAATACAATATATTATTGTTTTCTTTTATCAGTATAAATTTTTTTATTTGAGTTTAACACCTGGAATGATTTATTTGTTATATGTATTTAACTTAACATATTAAATCCAAATACGTCATTATTGCGTGGGTAATGCATAAAACACAGGTATCCACATGCGAGAAAAGCTGAATTCTACCGATTCACGTACACACATCGCGGAAAATACTGTTATCTTTGCCGACATAAAATTCAAACGCGCGTCTACTTTAACCCCGCGGGAGAAATCACGGCCTCCTTTCCTCTCCTCTGCGAACCGTAACCAACAAGCTACGCCACCGCGAAGAATGCGCTAAAGCCTAAAATTGTATACGCCTTATCAGCGGCGTATTCAGGGATAAAAACTACATTTTCAAAATGAACGCATATAACATTAACAAATTTTCAACCAAGACGATTGAAAAAAAATTACATTACCATAGATTTTTAAATCCTATATAACATATATGAAAAGGTATACAATGTAACAAAATA
This sequence comes from Himalopsyche japonica, assembly GCA_028555115.1. Lineage (NCBI taxonomy): Eukaryota > Metazoa > Arthropoda > Insecta > Trichoptera > Rhyacophilidae > Himalopsyche > Himalopsyche japonica. Next base: position 6,207,623 of record JAHFWJ010000430.1, read on the forward strand.
TTCAAAAATGCTATTGTTGTATGTAAAATTATGGCATTAATTTTATAATATCGCTACTTGTTTAGAGTTCTTTCATTTTTAGCACTTCCAGTCTTGTAGTTCAACTTCAAGTTAACTTTTTTTACAAAAAGTTTAGTTTAATACGTAAATAGAAACAAATAAATGTTTGTATGTGTTTTATTGATAAAACTTTCATGATACAATTATCATATGGTAATGTAAAAGGTGCTACATTATATATACATTTTTTTGTAATTTACTCATTGAAACTGTCTTCTAATGACCAAATTGGCGATAAAATTTCTCACTGCGGTTCTATGTATACGCCTAACTTACGTACAACTGGAACTTCCCATAACACGCGAGCTCATCTCCGTGCGGAATATATATGCGCAAAGCTATTCGAAGATAACGTCTACGTTTTGACTGACAGTGGCACCGCCATCTTGAGGTGAACGGGCCGAACCTTGCATACGAATTGCCTGTTTTTCCCGCTAGATGCCTCCACAGAAGCGATACCGACTGTCAGCCCGGTGAATATTTATGGCCGAAAAACGAATTTGCAAGTATACTACCCATACGAAAATGGGGAAGAGCTAAATGAGTAAAATATTTTATGCGCATACACGTTATTTTGTTCATCATGTTTGATATTGTTCGTGAATTTACAGATGTACCCCGAGATATGGACCGAAATGCTGGGGATAGGGTACGGGAAATTGCTTCATATTTTTTATCATGGAGGCATAATAAATAATAGAATTTATGTAGAATTTTCTGGAATTTTAGTTGGCAGGAAGGCAAAATGTTAATATACCTTTGTTTAGGCCTTATCCGCTATCCCTAAAATAAAATTATGGAAGTAACAATTCGATGACTTTTTCCGCAGTTGTTTTTCTAAATAGATAATTTTCAGTGTTTTCCAAGCTCCAAAAACTTATTCTTGATTTCAAGTGGATCGTAAGTTTATTTTCTTTATATCTAAATATCTTGAAGCTATGGAAGCTTCCCGATCGAATACATCCAGAGTCAAGAAGCTGAGAAAATTTCGTCGTTGTATACTAAATATTCAATATAGTATTACAAAATTCTTTAAATAATCGAACTTGTGTTTTCGCTATCTCTATACAAGCTTCTTATTAAATATTCATTTCAAATATAAAGATTTTCAAAAATGGCATTCATCTAATTCACAGTGGTTTGTATCTGCAATTACGACCGAAATCACACAATCATGCAGCTGGGCCTTGGATATATGCAATTAAATTTTAGTAAAAGTGTACTACATGCGTAGGGACTGAATAAATAATCATTTTCGGTTAATAATATGTATCCGCTTATAAATGTTGTTTTAGTGACACGTTAAATACTTTTTTAAATACTTTAAGAATATTTATACCTATATTACATAATTTAGAATATATAATTAAACGAGCGTTTCGATGTGATTATATCGAAAAATAAATTCGAATAACTAGGTGTGAAAAGATGAAATATAGTGAAAAATATCGACTTATTTTTAAACATGTAAAATTAATACAATGTTATCAATTTATCACATTAATAAAAAAAGATAAATGTAGTACTTTGATATTTTTAAGCTACTTCGTATTGTGTACGACCACGAACTATTGTTGAATCCACGCACGGTGTGTTCTTGCCTACATACACAATTTTACAGTTCCCAGTGCTTCCTCTTCAGTAAATGTTCATTATTTTATCAGCTCCAAACAATGTTTGATCTTAACGGCTACAAATCATTTCAATTTTTCCCCCACAACATCCCTTGTAGAATCTTTAGTCTTCTCTCCCGTCACCCCCCTGAATAGGGCTCACCCAAAATTTTCAAATAAACATTTCTAAATTTAGTTCAAGAAGAATATCGGTACTCTACAAGAGAAAATGGCCAAGTTTTATTTTGTAAAATTATAAACAATCTGAGTCTATTTTTTATTCTCATTTGTGTTTTAGTTTTAAGATATTAGTAGGCATGTTATTTTTAAAATATTTTATTGTTTAGTTAACTCTCGTAGTTCTTATAATGCACTTTATTTTTTTTTTTGTATGACTACGACTTTACGAACCTTTTAAAATAGATTGACATATTTATCATATTAGTGAGTAAAAAAATATAAAATAAATGATTTACAATAATTATAAATAAGTAAACGTTCGATGAAATTAGAACGGATTCCAAAGTCTACAACTCTTTCCTATTTTTTATTTGAGTCTCCAAATTGGGAAAATCTTATTGGAAAGTTATGAAAGTTGTAATGTATGATATAGCAACCCTATCGCGATGGCCGTGTATGCAAAGGGGGGATCCCCCCCTTCGTCTGATTTGAGAGAGCACAAGTCCCGCCAGAGAGCCGCGTGAAGGGCACTAAATTTTGTCACGTCTCAGACACTATCGCGTTATATCGAACATTTGGCTAATTTACGACTTGTAATTAAAGGGTGAAGCGCGGGTGAGTTTTCGCTTGACGCTTCACTGCACCGGTCTTTATAAAGCCGACCTCTGGATAGGACACCTTCAAGTCCACTACTTGACATTGCGTCATATTAAATATGAAATGTTTAGTCATTATCTTTGCGATATACTACGAATGTAGTGCAAATATTCAACAATACACACTATTGTGTTAGGAATATGTTTTAGTTATTTTTTGAAAAAATATTTCTTTATGTTGTTTTACATATAATATTTACCACCTGTCTATTACTCAAATGATGAACGGCATTGGCCTTAATTTGTTATTTGATTAAATTGATAAAGAATAGCTCTGAAATGCATACTCCAAAAAATAATAATTTCCGATAGATTAATGTATTTGTATTCAAAACTGAAAAAGTGCTATTAAAATCGAATCGAATCGAATAACTGACTTACAACCAGTTCTCATTAAATACAACTTTATCCAAGTTTGATTTGTAAAAATAACAAAAAAATATCTCTAAAAAATGTAATACTATATATCCTTCACATCTATCCCTAACACTTTACAGTGATTACTAGTCTTCCAAGTTGCAACAGAAAGTTACCAATATTTTTTTTTTTTTATTCATATACTATGAACTCAAATTTTTATGAAGAGCTTCTTTTAATTATAATAGGATATGGAGAAGGTTTTCAGAAGAGGAGATTTAGAAAATTATAGCTACGCTATATATTATTTTTCATCTGTTAACAAAACTCAATAAGTAGGCATGATCAACAGTTATTTCTTTTCCTCCTGCTGAATAAATGTTTCCCTAAGCTCCCACCAAATTTTACAAGCTATGTTCTGATCATTCACTGCACTGTATTTAAAAATTTATCTCTACTCTCGACTAGTTGTAAGATAATACATGTGAACATTATTTTTAAAATGAATTCTGAAAGATGGTTTCCTAGAGATTAACACAGAAATTTCTTTGAGTTTGACACTTTGGGTGTCTCATTTGATCTCCCAGAAATTCATTTCTACGATATTTAAAAACACTTTTGTAAGATTTTTTTCTGAGTAAATCACTCATCTTACTATCCAAAAATGATTTAGTATTATACATTGAAAATGAAGTAGTGTAAAGCGATTGATAACACTACAAGATATGAATTCTTTGCAGCACAGACAAAAATCATCAGTGAGATGAGGGAAAATCCCCCAATCTGAATCCAAAAATGAAATTCCTAAACACATTAAACACAATAGATTTTTAAATGTTTATATTTCTACCTACCAGAAAGTCAAATGGTCAGCACTGATAGTCATTTATTCAATTGGGCCGATGAGTACTGTTCGGATATATATATTCACAGATTTATATTTGGAAGCATTGATGATTTATAAATATCCACCCAATCAACCGTTTCTAAAAAACATATGTAGCTAATTTCATAAGTTCTTACCTAGCCCCCTGCTATTGTTATCCTCTGAGGTTCTGCTTATCAGTAGTGTTTGGAAAGAAACTCCTGTGTGAATTCATTCAGAGTCCAAATGACCCACATTGTGTATGAATAAAAGTTGGAAAATCTCTATATATTACATGTAGTCTACATACAAAAAAGTTTAAATGTACAACTCACTAAAAGAATGCAGTAGATAATCATCAGGAATGTTTTTTAAATATTTTAATCACTACCTGGTAAGCCTTCGATACTGTTTACTGTTATAAAGATTAATTCTTTTTCAAGAATGCAATTGATATCGGTAGTTTGATGAAATATACTTTGAAATAATTATGTTTGGATATATTCAATTATGTATCATATATATTTGATAAATATTTAATAACCACCTGTCTGCAGATGAAGTGGTTGCATAGTGTGACACATCAATCATAGAGTTATTTAATAAGAAAATAATGCGGGATTTTTTTTCGAATGTTGATTATTTATTTTTAATTTGCGGCATTCAATCTAGTCATTCGGTGATCCAGTGTGTCAATTGTCAGTTGAAAGTAGTTTATAAAGTGATTTAAGGCTTAGCGCGAACACATATATATATATATATATATATATATATATATATGTTCGCCAACGACCATACCACGTTGAAAGCACCGGCTCTCGTGCGATCACCGAAGTTAAGCAGCATTGGACGCGGATAGTGCTTGGATGGGTGACCGCTCGCGAACACCGCGTGCCGTGTTCTCTTGGCTATGGGAAGGAAAACCCAGACAGAAAACCGAACACCAACCCGCCTGGGCAGCGTGGTGTTGCTATGTCCGAATAACCTCCCTGGAAAAAAAAAAGCAGGGGGAGGCCTTCATCCAGCAGTGGATCGACCCCGGCTGATGATGATGATGATATATATATAACGGCTTTCAGATGGATGATTAACATAACTAATTAAATTTGTTATAAACCAGTATAATTTATGAAACATGTTGTATTCAATAAAAATATACAAGATATTGTATAAAATTAAAAAAATATTCAATTAGGATAAAGAATAATGGAGAAATTCTCAAACATAATTGAAATCTTAACATGCTTACAAATTTAAAAGGTAATGACGTGAGGTATACAGATGTTGTAACATAGCGATCCTTGCCCTGAATGTTGCAATGTGACTATTTTTCCAATCCACAATGTTATAATACACCAAAATTTTTTCGAGAAGAAATCTGATCTACACTGCATTTTTTAAATCAGAAATTCTTCGAAATACTGTGATGAATTTATCACCTTTGTTTCTTGTGACTTTTTGTCCTTCTTCAGTGCTTTCATAAAGCTTGTCTACAACTGGATCTAGTTTCTGAAAACAAAACGAAACAGTAGACTGTTAGTTTTCACTGTAAACTTCAGCAATTACACAACATTAATCCAAAAACTAAAATTGATCCGTCTCATACTTTGCCTAGCGAAATTGACTCAATGTGATGTTTATTAACTTGGTTACAATTTGTCAGGAAGTCATAATTCAAATATTCGACATTCGAAATTGGTATTCGATAATTTTTGGCGGAAAGCCAATTGCTGTGTTCCTTTATTAGCCCCATTACAGTATGTTACACTTTCAACAAGTGCATTCGATACTCAAGATGATAGACATCTTCAGTCCAATTAATAAATCATATTTTTGTTTTTTAAATTTATCGTCTAAAGAAACTTCTGATATATTAAAAAAAAAAAAATATTTCTGTAACACTAACAGGAATAAATTGATCCGTCAATATAATCAAATATTCAGTTTGATATGAGCAGTTTCGGCAATTTGTTTTGTTTGGGCTTTGGCCAGACATATAAAGAACCAAAGACCAATATTTTTTTACAAAATATTTAAGGTAAGTAAGATTTTGTTATGTTTGGACTATAACAGATATTACTACATGTACATAGTAATGGAATTGTAAAAACTTACTAGATCTTCTTCGGACACCTTTTCAAAAAGTTCATGATCTTCAAAATGTGAGAGCATCCAATCATGCAAGTCTTTCACATCGGTTATTGTGTATACTATAGCCTGGAAATAAGGAAATAAAAAAATATTTCATTTAAATTGCATTGTAAAAAGTGAATGGACAAAACCATACAGGACAAATATAAATAAAACTATTAAGATAAATAAAACTGGACAGGATGAAATTGAATGGAACAAAACCGTACATGGGTAAAACCACACAGATACAATCAGAGCACCAATCAATTAGTTTTATCTGGCGCAATATAATCCCTGTGCATTTTCATCTTAGGCAGATTTGTCTATATGCTTTTATCTCATGTACAGTTTTGTCCTTCGATAAAAAAAATATACTTACACCAATTGCTAAAACATATGCATATTCTGCCAATAACCATTTATTAATGATTCTCCACTTATGTTTTGCTCTTTTGAAATGAGGATCAGGGTAAAGAAAAAACATCTTTTTCAGCTAAAAACAAAACAAAAACAATATTTAAAAATAGGTTTTTGAAAAATATAATTACTATTCAAAGTACACAAGCAAGTATAATTATAATAGAGAATAATTATACAGTGCACACAAGATTCTCCCTCTCCCGCCAATCTCTTCGCTTTCTTCCAAGTTATACCAGCATCCAATAGCATCATAGTGTATACTCAATAAATAGTTCTAGTTACACAATGTGAAACTAGCAAAATTGTGTACAAACTATCTATAAAACCACACTGCCTTTTTCAAGATTTTATTTTCTAAATAGAATCTTTCGTTTGATTTTTAATCAATAATAGTATATATTATTTTGCATAATAAAGGGATAATATAGTTTATATTTTTACCTGTCCTTTATGAAAAAAGTTTGGCAAATATTTCATTGCATTTGTCCTAAGAATAGCAATATTTTGATATTGACCAGGGTTTTGAGATCGCAATGCTTTGATACGATCATTCACATAGTCTGAAACTTTCACGCGTATTTCCATCCCAAGCATCAGTGTATCAGGAAACATTGGAGAAAGAGTAACTGAAATTCAGCATAAAATAAACTATAAAACTGACAGTTTATAATGTTACAAAAACAAAAATTTGTATGGGTAATAATTTCATTTGTAATGATTGAATGTTCATTTATTTAAATGTATTAAGTACAATTAGACATATTGAGTGTAGTCTCAGCATGAAATTAGATACTATAGCCAATGTTTCAGCGGAAAGGTGAGGTTCATGAGAAAAGACTAATAAGATTTGAAACAAAGTAAATAATTTTTTATCATCTTGCTCAATGGTGAACATCATTCAACATCATGCACAAATTCTTATCTATTCGCAAAAATATTTTTGAGGACAATAAACAATGTTTAATATGAGACATCTGGGGTCGATCATCCAAACCTTATCATAACTTGTAATAGTTTTATTCCTGGAGCAATAGTGATAATACTAACATAGACCAAACAAATTTTGAATTGTTCGTTTAAGTTAATTTTAGACATAGTTAAAAAAATAATGCTTCTTAAATACATTCAAAAACAAGCTAAAAAAATTGCAACAGTTAAATTTTGGATTTATGCGCTATGAAGTGCTTCGATTGACTTCAAAAGCATTATTTCATTTATAAGGTATACAATATAACATACCTAAAAGTCCACCATAACCACAGCCCACGTCTGCAAATTCCACGCGTTTATCGTGTGATTCTTCATTTTTCTTTATATGGGGATAAAGTATTGACCAATCATAGTCCTCAGGTTTGTATGGACTGGAAAAAAATTACAATTGAATAATTTATTCATTTTATTCACTGCAAGGATTTCATTAAGCTTATCGCAATAATTTTCTGGTTTGTGAATTGGAAATCAATTTATATTATTTTGGCGGAGTCATAAATAAATTCTTTGGCCTGTGAGCACTAATCTAAGATTTGAAACATTAAAAACCAGCCCACTGCGCCCAAAACTAAAGGGTTAAAGTAAAGTCAGTTAGTTTTGAAAATTATGCTTTGGTCACAGAGAACAATCACAAAAAACATGACAATAAAGAAATCTTTCATGGAATAAATATAGAAAAATTACATCTTTGGTTTTTCTTTATACAATAAGATATTAGGTGAACAGACAAAATTGGACAGAATGAAATTTCACAATAACAAAAACAAACAGGGACAAAAACATACACAGATAAACTGTACGAGATAAAACCATATGAAGATAAAATTGAACATAGAAAAAGTATTCACATTTAAATTTAATTTTTTTTTTTTTTAATTTGGAATAACCAAGAGTCAAGTAGAAATACTGAAAAAGAAGTTGTTCATTACAACTGTAAAGTCAGTCAATGCCAATAAGTTTGTTTTCGTAAAAGATTAGTAACCAAAAACACATTTTTTTAAACTGAAAGTATTATTACTTTTGTGAATACTTTTTCCTATGTTCAATTTTATCTTGTGGGCGGTTTAATTTGTGTACGGTTTTGCTCTGTTTCAAAAGCTTTCTCATACAATTCACCCCTAAATATTTATTTCATTCACCTGTCGAAATGTCGGACTGTGTTGATGATGATTCTAGGAATCAGATAAACCAAAATGATTTTTTTACAACCAATATCAAATGAAAAATGTATTTCCAAAAAATACCCTTTACAGAAAATTACTATAAATATTTATTTAAAACAAATAAAAAAAATTGTGTCTTAAGCCTACAGCGTACAGATTTAAGCTGCATTAATTTATAAAATCTACTTCTCGATTCTTAAACACAGAGGGTAACTGAAAAACATCACAATAAAATGAAGTCTCATTTGAGGTGAATTTTGCATATTGAAATATTCCCAGTTTTGGGGAATGTGGGAAAAAAACTTTTATTTTGATGCATTTATATAAAGTCAAACGAAGGCACTGCGTCTTTCATTTTTTTTTTTGAAGCATCATTAAATGATTTACTAGGGTAAATCGAGAGTTTAAAACAAAATATGAATGTACTTACTAATCGAAACAATGGTCTGCAATGGGATTGGAATGTGCTCTTTGCCTGTAATGTTTCTTTTGTGGCAAAGCTAACACGTCTGTCATTTTAAAAAACGATAATCAAACCTGTATAATAAAAGTTATTTCAAATCCTTCCTTAAAATAACATTGTAAATTCAACACATGCCTTCATCCACACAAGATACAACACATGCTAGCAAATTTGACAGCCCGGTGTATTTAGTGTTACAATATAAATTGTATTACAAATTGATGTTGGTGATATATGACATACTATATAGTTACATTACAAAAAAAAAAATTACCAAATCGCAACATGATTTACAAACATATTGTAATAAAAAATCTTTGATTATTCATGCAAAACTTGTATGATAGACATCATTATCATGTTTCGTGGTGCAACTTTATTTTGAGTTTGGTTTCAATGGTGATAATAAAAAAAAAATCGTACGAAATAAATTTCAATTATAACGTGTTTTTACAAACGGAGTGCTTACTGTAAAGATATTAGTTTTCGCTGATGGAAATTGTTTTATGGATATTCATTTGACAAATAAAAAGTAATATGCATCCTTAATGTTTGATAAGTACTATATAAATAATCATTCCTCCACAACCATAACAGCACCAATAATTTCTTATCTACACTAAGAATACATACGTATCACATTCGATACATATGTCATTTTTAAGCATCAATTTCCAGATTTAATACAAACGCGTTACGGTATCAATTGTAATTACTTGTAGTGTGCGGCGATTGTAATTTCATATATATATGATTTCTTTTCATTGTTATAAATTAAAACAAAAAAAAGCTTGTAAGTTACAGAAAAATTACAGACAAGTTTTTATCGTCATAATTAATAGATCATGATCAGGTAAACAAAATTTTGAATTAAATTTTCTTGGTATATTTGTCTATGGATACTCTTGAGAAAAGAAAACCATGAAATTAGATACATGTGGCTGCAATTATTATATGGAAAATACGGCCCATTATCAACAGAACACAGCGAATACATAGTGAAGATATGGGCTCTATGGAGATTGTTTTTTTATTTTTATGTCAAGTGTCAGTGTCAGTTTCAGTGAGATATTAATGAATAATCTATACAAATGCAGTGTGGAGAGCTGGTATACCGTAAAGTTACGACAATGACGAAAGGTTCAAGGAATCAATCTCGGCCAGAGAAGGAAACAATCCATTCTGGTCATTTTATGGTTTCACATTTTGAAGCTGAGGCACAAGATGATGAAGATGATTTGGCCGTTCCTGTGCCTGAAGAAGATGAAGTTGAAACTAAACTCACAGTAGCTGGTATTGTGCCTGTTGGAATCACTGTTCACGCATTCGCTGGGACAAATAATAAAGATGACAAAACACAACAACAGATATCAATTGAAACTTCACTCAATAAACTTTTCCAATGTATGTCATTGGCTTACAGGTAATCACAAATTTACTTTTCACCTTTTATATTTAGGTATATAATCGTCGCTCTATATATTATTATCAAAAATAATAAACATTAATGTTTTTGTGTATATTAAATCCACACCTATTGAATGGGTTGATTTAATATTAGTATCAACTGATATGTTCGCTACACCGAAATATACGTACGTAGTGACATATTGAGCGTTTTGTTTTTTTAAATGCATTGAATAAAATTACGCCATAATATAATATTACATTGTTTGCAATTATATTATTTAACTTACAGTTTTCATTTTGTACAATCTCATTCAATTTCCACTGCCATTTGAACGAACTAAGATTTATAGATGTCAGTGTTCATTTTTTTCTGCTGTAAAATGAATAATTCAAATATATGTATTAGCAGATATGTTATATTTACTAACCTATTCCCTGCTGAGCCACATACAAAAAAAAAATCATAAAAGCCTGAATATTTCAAAAAATAATTCAATAGTTTTAGTGTCTGGTATTTTTGATACCAAAATTAGATTTTACACGAGTTTTACTACTGTTTATCTTTATTATAAATTTGAGATTCCATTTTCAACACTGCAATCAGACATTTCGACAAATAGAACATTAATAATCAAAGGGTTTAATGTATCTTTCAGATAAAAATGAAATAAATAAAGCAATGTCATGTGTGGTTTATTATGATGCAATAGTATTTGATTTTTTAGATAGATTTTTAGAGTTCATAGTAGATTTTGACAAGTAAATGTCATCTTACAAGCTCAATACATAATTTTGTCCAGAAATTAGCTACATTATCGAGAATATTTACTTATGCACTGCAATAAATCAATCCTAAGTGAATCATATATTAAGTACAATAATAGTGAATTTATGATTTTGCATTGTATATTAAATTATATGTGTTCATAGATTATCGTGCAGGCAAAATATTTCCATTATATTTCGTGCTGATGATAACTTTAGTATACTGAATTTATTGGCATACAAAGAATTTTTTTTATAAAATGCCGATTGTCACTTATTTTTAACTCTTAAGCTCCTTAAGAACTCACGAAAAATAGTAATTTTTGGACCGTACCAGACATTTTTCTTAGTTATGTAATGAAAACCATAAAAGCATAAATTGAAATGCTTTTAGTTTCAGCATTAACTGTTAATTTAATGGAAATAAAGCTGTTCTTTTTTATTTGTTTTTTTTCTCTTATAAAATATGTAAAATAAAGATTGGTTTCTATGATACCACACCCTCAACATTAATTCACTAATTTTAATAAACAGTTAATAGGCATATCAATAAATCACGTATAAAAAATCATTGATCATCTTATTCTTACATTATTCTACACACATAAAAAAATATTTTTTAAGCTTAAATATTCTATTGTTTGTGTATGATAATGGATATTTTTTGTCCATTTTTCATAATTTTACAATACATCCATTAGAATGTTCCCTATATATATATGTATATATATAAGTTTCAATGGTTTGATTAGTAATGTTGTCGTAGGCTCCAAAATTTTGATAAAAAAATGGTTTACTGATGCACGACAAGTTTTGTATGTGCTTTTGTAAAAAAAGTAAATTGAATAAATATGATGTATGCTTCCACACTGGCAACAATGCTGATATTGCTGTTTTATGTTGAAGGCAATCTCGGTGTGCACTAAATCATAAATTTTTAATTATTTTATTTTGAAGCAATTTATTCAATAATTATTGTTTTACACTTACTACAATTTTAGATTGACCATATAAAAAAATTCATTTTTCCTCACATCACTCATTCTTTGAATAATATGTGTTTGTTTATCTTAATCACTTGACTACTGTGTTTGGTTTTACATATCCATTAATGCATCTTTAATATGATGTGTTGCCTAATATACACAATATTAAAATAAATTAACATGCTTACATTAAATAAAGTAATCCGATAATACCTCTTAAGTTATTTTTAATAAAACAAATTTTAAACCGTCCTATATATGACATTATAGATTTTTCATGTTATCAAATCTAAATATTTCTTGTGTTGATCTCTCTTGCTATATCTGTATCTCCATAAGTACCATTTTTAGAAAATTACACTTCATTAAGCTTGTTATATGTTATTTTGAATTGATTGTAATAAAATGTTTTTTTTTGTAAATTTCATTTATCATCCATTTTCAGTATTTTCAGGATGCTTTTTGTAGACTAAAATCTTTTCTAGAATAGCTTGAAGCTAAACGTATATAAGTAACTTAACATAATCAATTTTAATCAATTGATATAGATTGGTTTTTATTGGTTTATTTATGCCTTATTTGTATCACTGTCTAACATTTCATATATGTATTACTCTATCTCTATAATTCAAAATTGTTAAGTCAGTCATAACAATACTCTTAATGATCACATCAACCTAGTAACACTGGGTTATAGTAATTAGTTGTAATTAACTTTCTGTTGATTTATGAATTTCTACTTAAACACATTAATGTCTGCTATTTCATACATTCATATTGCAATCCTATGCAATCTCTTTCATTGATAATTAAACATTTTCTATTTTGTCGCTTAGTTTCCAAAACATAATAAAAGTATTTAATTGGGAATAAATTTTTTAAACAAAAGTAAGTCTTAAAGGACATTACTGATCCCTACACACCAAATGGTTGGTAGTATAGTATCCATCATAAGGTAATATGTTCATAAATTTTCTAACTAGATTGTTTCAATAAATTGCACTATAGCTCGCCTATGACAATTTACAAATTTTTCTCATTAGTTGGCTTTACACACGCGATAAGTTGTGTGTATGCTTTAAAACAAAAACTCGATTGAACGCGAGAACGTTACGCACACTCTTTCTCGCGTTAAAGCGCACAAACCGTTATATCGCGTAAAGAAATTGACGGAAAATGATATGTTTTTTCATTTTATCTATTTTCTTTTACTATGGCATAAAATAAATGACTTCATCTATTACAACATTAAAACTAAAAACACACACTTCCTGGTGTGTTATGAACAACCGATTGAAAAATAAAAAGATAATTCGAAGAGGTAATCCTTGAAATAATACCATGATAAGATTAAATAATAACACGTGTATATTGTATATGTATTTTTTTATGAATATTAAATTATTTTCAGTTGAGTATAACATACTTTTAAATATTTCTTTGATATGATATAATCCATATTTAACTTATGAGAAAGAGGGAAAACATCTTACGGTATACGTTGTTATATACGAAATACAACAGATCGTATCAAATATCGGGTAAGCATAATATCACGGCGTTGTTTTGGTTAATAGCTAATACTTAATACATACAGCAGAATGTGGCACACTTTCACTATTTTGAATTGAGTGCACCATGCCTTGTTGACCGCTCAATTGGGTTTCTAGGCGATTGATAGTATTATCATAACAATCCGATTGCTAAATATAGATTAATAGGTGCATTTTCACGGCTATTCTTGAACACGCTTGAAATGATATCGTTACGTTATGCGAAAAGATCGATCGATTTTATGTGTTTGGCATAATACTGGTTTATTTATTTATAGATTCAAAATATTTACTACTTATTGCTTCAAATAAATATACACCTGTGTAGTCTATAGCTGCGGTTGCCAATCTTTCGGACCTCACGGACGGACCACTATATCCACAATTTTGAATCTCGTGAATAGACATAATCATTAAACATTGAAAGTAACTATTACTTCACTATTTTTTATTGGTGTTATCATATCAATATAAAAAAAAATCACTTACTTTTTATTTCATGTTTCAAATTGACCAAAACTGGTACTGATTAACAAATAAATTAAATAACTAGTTCAATCATTTTTTTAATATATTATAAACAACGTCTTTCCATTAAGAATTTACTGACAAAAATGTTTACATTATTTATTTGTTCATACTGTTTTCATTATAATTTTCACGTGCATATGAAAAAATCTTCAGTTTCTTAAAATACCTTATAAAATTAAAATTCTCGCAAATAACTAACTGCGAGAGATATTGTAATATTTAGCATTATGTTTCTTTGAGCCCTAATGGTTGTACGACATTCCCAGTGGTGCCCGATGAACCGATAGGTCAATAGTACTCAAACTAAAATTGTCAGTAATTATAATTTTACTGGAGTCCGACTACCTTGGTACAGGCATTGGAATATATAATAACTTCATCCGCCCTTGGAAATGTATATATTATCAGTAACAACAACTTTGATCGAAAATGTCATTCCTTCAGCCTTTTCTTTTTTTTCCACATATTCAAAAAAAAAGGCTATGTGGAATTGAGATTTTCATTTTTTTCTATAAAATTTTCCATTTCAATTCATTTTCAATCACAAACATCTCATTGTTTTCAAATGTGTATTAATTATTTACTTTCCAAAAGCAATTGCTATATAATTGGATTCCCATATAAAATAAATGTTTTATGCAGAGTTTAAAATATTCGGATGGTGAAATATACGTCATTTTATATAATAGATCAATATGCCAATGATATAGATCAATATGCCGATATCGCCAATGGTTACAAAAATCAATTGATTCTGAAATAGTCACAAATTGAAATACTTCTTTTATCTTATAATTGTAAGCTTTTAGAGTAATGTAGCCATTTAAGTTATTTGCGCTATAATGCGCTTACATTATTCGAAATATTTTGGCTTGTACTATAAATGATTTCCTAGTCAACTGAACATTGTGCTTAAAAAATGTAATAATCGTTCAACAAAGTGCTGTTGCCTACCCAATTTAACTCAGCTGGAATCGCGGGAATATATACAATGTTTTATATACAGACGAAGAGTCAATATTTACCTTATATGTGACGCACACAATCTAACAATGTTATCTTCCTGAAAAGTTGAGTTTTTTTCTCATATATGCGTAAAAGCTTAGTGTATAATGTCACACAGTAGGCGCTCGCTATAATCGTGTGAATAAAAATGCAAATATTTTTGTGAACGAATTCTTAATTTGGAAATATTAATCATTCAATGAACTTCGCTTGGAACACGTCCAATATTTTACTTTGCTATCTCTGCCTACTTCAGGTCGCTCGAATTCTGTTTTTAAATGTTAATTCGATTCGATATATTGCTCAATCATTCACCTTTCTAGCTATAGAGCTATCATTTGTTTTTTAATTAATTTCGTGTAGCATCTACTTGATTGTTTTGTCCATAATAATGAATATTATCAAGTATCACTATTTCGATAATATTCGTATCTAAAATGAAAATAATTCCTATTTCTATAACATTCACAAAACGGTGTGTATAGAAATACAAATTGTTAAAGTATCATTTAATCAGTTTTTCGATTAACCTGATGAAATTATATATCCAGTCGTGTCACAAAGTGTTTAATGCCGTTGAAATTTCGTGGTCACGGGATCGAATCCCGTAATATGAACCTTTATACACTTGGTTTTAAATAATTTCTATTCAATGTCATTGATATTGATATGATAATGTCGTATCTTCTCACCCATCAGATACTCGGTCCCAAAACTACACTATACAAGACAACTAGCTATGAAAGTATCCTTATGACACCATCGTCATTTCCTCAACCTTCGGAGCAGGTTCCTTCCGGCTGCTCCATAGTAAACTATTAAAAAAAATAGAATCAACAAAAAAATAAAACTAAATGACGTCTGTAAATACTGTTGGATTTCACTGATTTTGTTCGCATCGAAAATTCACGACATCGTCCATGTATAAATAAAGTGGCATATCGGTGTTTTTTTAAACGATATTAATTGTTTTCTACTTATTTCGTAATATATCTTCTTGATAGATCATTTATTCTTGTGGATACCGTTCTGCTTCTTATATTTTGAAAAAATCTATTTATATTTTGCTCCACAATAGTTACTCGTAATTGTTCACACACATTATAAAAACTTATTCGTTTATATAAATGTAATTCAATTGCATTAGATTTTCTTAGTGATAAACACCTGCTCTCGGGATATTTAACACATTCATAAATCTTGATCATAATTATTTTCATTGAGTTGAGTATTCGGAAATAAAACGCAAACGTATTAAGTATAATACCACTTCATTGATTCAAAACACATGGATCTGTAAATATAAGTAAACTTTTACCATTATTCTTTAAGACCGATATTCCATTATATTATTTGTTAAAAGTGACTATGTTGTGACATAATCAAACTGAGAATTAAAGGACATTATATCACTCACAGTTTATTATTTAATTCTCAGTCGAACTATTACTTAAATTTGACATCCAAGTATGTATGTGTTTTTTTTCACAATTCCATTTGGAAGAATACAAGATTAATAATATCTATATCAAAATTTCAATACATTTTTCAATTGTTTATGTACGACTGATAATTTTAAGGCATATTTTTGGTTGTCATTAATTTAGCCTTATATCATTGTACTTAGTCAATCAGTATTCATTAGATTATTGTATTCCGTTGAAAGTAACTTAAAAATTATATATCATAGGATTATAGCTGCTATATAATTCTTATATGAACATAAATTTACTCCACGGTGAAAAACCGTTGTGAAAAATGTGTACAATGAAAATCAATAACGTTCATATTTTTAAATTGGCTTACCATGTCATACGATAAAATTTAAAAATTAATTAAATCTATCATGGGTAGTCAATTCCTTCAGGTTTCATAATTTTTGACATCTGCAAATTTTTCAAACATATACATGTATTTTGTAAGCAAAACCGAGGAAATTGTGAACAAAAATCTATTTTAATGAATTTTATATATAAAGCACACAGTATTCCATAATACGTTTGGCATGCACTCTTATATAAATATATCCACAATAATGAAGAAAATATTAACACATTCTACTCTTGATATCGATGTAATATTTATGAAATAATTTTTAAAGTATGCCCATTTCCCTCATTCTATTTTCTGGATACATAGGTTAATTCTCGTTAAGTTTAACTATTTTTATTCACAAGTAAATTACAGCTTCTAAATCAGCGTATGTCATCACTTCTTATAAATCCTAAAATATTGCTGTTATTCGCACTTTTACCAAACAAAAATAACTAAATTGATTAAACACTAAAAAAGTGAATAAATTTGCTAACGTCTCGTTAAAATATATTAAAAACACTTAGAGCTAACCACTGAGTGCGAGCGTGTACGGGTGTAGTTAAACAAATATTTACGTCAAAAAAACCCTTTCGATAACATTTCTATAATCATAAAACCAGTTACGTATTTTTTTACATAAATAGTTGTAACTGTAATGATTCAATAAAACCTGTTTTCTGTATTGCCACTCGTTTCAGAATATCTCAGACTTATTGGTTATAAAGTTCTATTTCATTATACGCGGCAATTTTTCTATCAATATTGATAAAACAAATCTCTTCCGGCAGGACATTTAGTGTTAGTAAATCAATATAAACATTCATAAAAATGATATTTTAATTTTAAAATATACTTTTTGTTTGTTAATTGTCTTACTTTAGACCTCAAATCTGCAATTTGTATTAAACAACTAAATATAATAATATACATGTCTTTTTGTGATATTAGTATAATACATTTACTAGTTGCATTCATTCGAAACTACTATCTTCGATTTGAAAAGTTAAATAAAATAAATCAATCATGTTTTAAATTAATTTTTAAAATGTCGACCAGTACTGATCGTACAAAATTATAGATTCTGGATTCAATGAAAATCCACGTTACACAACTCCATTTTCATGGTGAGTGCGGCAAAATAATGAGAATTTTCCACCCTAGCTTTCGGTCCACATAAATATGAAGTGTCTTGAAATTATGACATATTTTGTTATTGTTATTCGCCGAAACGAAATACATGGTTATTTTAAACGTGACAGGTAATAAAATTGAGTAACATCGACAAGTATGCTTAATAAAGGTTTCTCGTATCAATTAATAAAATAACTACTCATACAAATCAATCAAACATTTCATTATTTTCACCTTATATTCTTTCATCCTATGCCAATAATGTTTTTTTACAGTTTTAATCTAACATATCACCAAGTTTTTATTTTGGATAATAAATTTATATGGAATTGAATATTTGCATTAATGGCTTATAATGGACATTTTTTCCATTTCGATATGTTTTAATGTCATCTAATTAATTTCCGGAATTGTGTTTTTGTTATTCATGAAAATCTTAAGATTGTTTATTTAAATTCTTAAGTATTTCAAAATAAAACGAGTTTTCCGGGAAAGGAATCAAAAAAAAAATGGACATGTTTATTTATTTCAGTCGTCGATCCAATTCAAAATGGCTTGTTGCCCTTGTTTCTGTAATTGTGTAATAAATACGAATGATATGTGCTATTAATGTTATTATACCTGAACGAGATAACAATTACTAAGCACGTGTGATAAAATAGTCATCTCGCCTCAGGTAATTATTGTTATCGAATCATATATCAAGCCCAATTGCAACATTGTTGGGAGAACGAGCCGCCCACCGAGTTACAATATCTAGCGGAAACGGTGCATTTTTCCGACGCCTCCCATCTCCTCTGCGTCATTTATTTATTTGCGTGATTTTTCTTGGATTACCGAGGCGGCAGACGACACATCGCCATCTACATCTGTAACATGCAATAACTTTCATGTAAACTTTTATACAACGATGACTATCTCCAAAACCTTTTTGTTGCTAGAGGTAAAGAAAATACATGTCGATAATTATAAACCTTACGCTTTGGATATTGGTTTGTTGCAAGTTATAAGTAGATTCAAAAGTGTGTTCCAATTGAAATTATTCCTCTAATAATCATTTCGAATTGATACTCTGGAAATGGTCGTATATATTGCGGCTCATATTTAACTAGCAAGAATATCAAACGTAATTAACAACTAGCCCTGTGCACTTTTGGTACGTTGTGGTAGAGCAGTGGTTCGCTAATGTGCTTTTTTTGAATTTATCAAACTTAGAAACTTGTCCGCATTTATCGTAATTTCGTGTAAAAACTTAAAAACAATATATCAACACTCCCCTGTATAAAGGGACATAATGATGTCGAAATGCCTCATACTCGGTTAGCTCCATTATGAATTAATGTAATACAGGCTTTTCATTAAAAAACAAAAGTGGTACAATGATCATATGACAAGAGAGTATTTAAAAAATTGTAATTCATGTACGCTAATGAATTTCGAATTCTAGCAGTACCCAGTGTTTTGTCGGAACATAGTCATCAGATCGTATTTATTTCTGCATCGTGTCCTTCGAAATATAATCGTATGTTTTCTATTTAGTTATTGTGTTAAAATTAACATAACAATAAAAAATAATTCGATTATGATTTTTAATTGCTCACTTAAACGCGGTCTACCATTAATTAATGTTTATTGGTAATCTTCCATCGGCTATCTTTTTATTTCACGACTACGCGTTCCAAACAAAATTTTCCGCGATATATTTCACACTAAACGGTGTTCATCCCTGGATCTTTTGGAAAACGGCCAATGCCGTATTATTAATTTAGTAACGATTGTAGATCTTGGAAACTGAGGTATTATATGTTAATTCAGTCCAGTTTATAAATATAGAAAGTTTCTCTAGCAACAATATTTGCACACATACAATTTTTGCAAATCATTCAATGTAAAAAATCCGAGTATGGCTTTTGATCCGTTTATCTTAATTGATAATCCATAACCTATCCTAACTCAACCTTACATTATTGTAACGTTACGTTTGACCACTCGAACACGTGAGATCAATGTGACCACTATCATCAAACTACTTTAAAGTTGATATACAAAAAATGCAAAATAATATATTTTTATACACGCTACCGTAAGCTATTTTGAGAATAAATTTAAGACGCATTTATTTCATAGCAAGACTTTCTCTCTTTTTAATTTATTCTGCAATATTTCACCAATTCTATTACAATATATTTCTTACGCAATACAAAGCCATACTTACGTTTGTATATATTAAACTCAGATTCAGTCTTGAAGCTGACGAAAATTTTAGGATTCTAAACTAATAAAAAGTCTATTGTTAACTACTTTCTCATTGCAGTACTGTGATAAATTATTTTTTTGATACAAGTAGTTTTTTTTGTCTTTGAAAACACTTTTGTCTCGTTTTATTTAATGGAATAAACCGAGTCTAAATAGAGCCGATGCATTGCTTCCAGAAAGTGACACGTATAAAAAAAACCTTACTTTCATTTAATTAGGTAAATTGATTCCAATTATGATCGAACATGTTGAATATTGCTCAGACTCGTTTAATAAAATACTGTTTTTTCTAGATTCTTGACTGAATTATCTTTACACTAAATTTGTTTTGTTGATTCGGCGAAAAAATATTTCTCTTGAGAATATGATACATTCCTTTTAAGGTTTTGGTTTTATTTCTGCGTTTCCCGTGACTAATTGTTTATAAAGTTTCGTACAGTTCATCCAGTCTCAATTCATTTTGAAATTTTCTAGTACGCCAAGTGTATGATTGTTTGTCAAAAAATCTGTCTTAACATTTTTAATCTTTCTTGAATAGTTTCAGCTTTGAATATTGGTTTCTCTGTGTCTTCGTCACTACTATTATCTGACTCGTTGTAAGTCGCAGCAATTTCTATCAAGTCCTCGTCGTTCAGCATTTGGTCGAGTAGGATCTCGTCAATATCTTCACGCGCAGTATTTTCTTCAATATTCTACAATATACTACGACATGCCTTCACAATTTATGGTCTGCAGCAAATTTATAATTTCCGAATAATGAGTAACGTTTTCTGTGAGAAATATTTCAATTTAAATACATTCTGATCATAGTGATTTCCAGTATACACTTTACGTAGATGGATAGTTAAATTTTTGGAAAGAAATCGCATAAAAAGAGGACTGGGTGTAATTATACTCTTGGCCGAATATTAGATATTGTCTTAAAACCACGGAGTCGAAAGCTCGTGTAAGCATAGACATGCATCGATGTTTCAATTCATTTATGACTTTACATACTAATATATTACTGTCATTCAATATTTCATTTCTTGTGGAATCACCTTATTTGTATTATGTATCAACTGATTGTTAAGATCATATATATACCTCCAGTCTGCATTATCGACAAAAAAATCGTTTTAATAGTCGGTGTAATTTTCAACAGTCATAATGGTAATAATACATATTAATATACATTCAAAGTTTATCATTTAATTATCCAGTGTTTTTCAAACATTCGTATTAACAACAACGACGAACAACTTTCGAAATAAAGTTTATTTAAATATTCAGAATATGTTCATTGTGCTCGACATTCAACAATAAATATAATATTACTTAAAATGCAATATTAGATATAGACAAAAAGTGTGTCTATTTTCTCCCAGCAATGGTGTGTCAAATGTTTGCAAAATTCGCTCGAGTCTCGGCGCATATTGCATCGCACGCAAGATGCTGATAATTCCTTCCAACACTGCGATATTTTTATGATCGTATTTCAATAATTTAACCTGGGAATATGTAAATAAAATACCTACAAGATAAATGAGCGAGGAAGCAATAATAGACAAATAGTCATGTATACTGTAAATAATAAATAATTAGTGTTATCGTCAGTCGTCATATGAGAGGTCTCACGCTTGAGGTCACAACGGCTCCAAAGATTGATAAACAGGCAGCGATGTGTATTTAATATTAATTTAATTAATCGGGTGCCAGCGACTGCCCAGCAGCTTGACAAACCATAAGATGACGAATATTTTAATGAATTAGATTCGGAACAATCTACTTTTGGACAAGTGAGTGAAATAGCAGTTTTTGTCAAACCGAATGCGAATATTTTTTGATAACTTCTGTTCGAATTCGATAGCAATAAATTAAAAATCACTAGTATTTTTATAAATCAAATCGATTATTGCATTTACAATAATTCAGCATTCTTGTATTCCGCTTCAATATTCCAATGTGAGAGTTGAATGTATAGAAATTTAAAAATTTCGTTAATAAGTAATAAAAGTAAGTGTTTATTTAAGAAGCTATTAACTTATTTATATGATTCGAGTATTGATTCTCCTTAATCAATTATGTAAAAATGCTATATTTTAAAAAGCCACTTTAAAAAAACACCAAACACGTGTCACCTACAAACAAAACCAGTGAAATAATAAAACTTATGATAATTAATTCTTTATTATAAATAACTTTTAAATAATGCAGTGTTTATGTTGTCTCGGAGATGTGGTCAAAATCAGTCAAATTCAACGCATTGTGCGTAATGTATTCTTTTATTCGCCGAATACACTGGAGTGTGTGGTCAATTCTCTTTAAGTCCTTCTAAGAATTTTTTATTGCATATGTATACTATTAACCAGATCGATGCCCATGACGATGACGCTTCAAGGCGCGAAATTTCTTATACATGCAATTTCTTAAATATTCATTTCAACGGCTTAATATCGTGCATATCAAAACAATGTTTCGTATCTCTCGCATAAACCAAAAAAAGCTCAAATTGTTAGCCATAAACATAATTATTTTTAAATTAAGAATGTTAATTTGTTTTTCCTTAAAGCAATACTTTTAACTTGTGTCTCATGACTACAAACATATTTATATCGATGTTTTTTTTAATATTCAAATGTGTTGAAATTTAATACAAATATATTCTTTGTATTCCCTTGTTTACTCTATGACAAAAGAAATATCAATACTTTACAGCTAATGCGGATAACATTATTTATAACCAAGATAATTAAAATTGACAACTATATGAAACTCTGTAGACATTCTGAATATTCAATCAAAAAACAATGCGTGTGGTATTTGTGACAGTTTTTGTTTTCGGATATCAGAACAATAATTAAACTTCTGAATCTTTTTATTAATGTCTGATGGTATGGGCGAGTGACCGATCGCTGCGATTCGAGCATGGGTTAGAACGGGTTAAAGACGCTCACTCAACACAAATGGACTTGTTATGCAACATTAATCTCGGCTCTGTAAACTGGTGATTTGATTACCGAATTATTGAACTTGATGAGATAGCTGAATAAATAATGCAATATTTATAAATAATACAGTATCCTAGCTATAAAAAAAATCATCTTTAAACATTTGATTTATTAAAAAGTGTTTGATTCTAATATATATATACTTTATACATATGTTTTATTAATATGACATTGATATGAAATAGCTGTTGAGCGCTTTTAAAATTCTTTACTTGCGGCATGTTTTATTTAGTTATTAAAAATGTTATAGGACTAGTAGATAAGTACTTTACAACCTTTTCTCGTGCACGGCGCACATTTGCCGCACGCCACAAATAAAAATATTTAAATTTAAAAAACTAAATTTATATCTCTAAATATTTTTGTTAAATTAAAAATTGCAGGCATTTTTTTCATTAACCAATTAACCAATTAAACCCTTTTTCTCTCGCTCTAAGTAATATATCATTTCCAATTGATTTTCAAAATGGCTTAAAACTATTACTTATTAAAAAAAAAAATCTTGTTAAGCCTTTGACTCATAGTAACGAAACTGCATATAAATATACCATATCTCTTTGTCACTTGAGTTATTGCTAATTTGAGTTTAAGTTTCTCATGTTTAATGTATATTCTTAGTAACGCGACTTATTTATCTGTTCAAATTGTGTATCATCGACTTATGATCGATGATGATTATATTGATGTTTTCACTGTCAATTCTTAGTGGAATAACAATATATCCAAATATTCATTTTCATTTCGGTTACTTTTGTATTATATCCTTCAAATCCGTGTCTTAGTTCGCGAAACGGAAAGGAGGTAAATAAGGAATCCTAATATTTTCGCAAACTATTTGCCAAAGAAAATATGAATCAAAAAATGGCATGTCTGAATAAAAATACGTGTCTTGGAACATTGTATTATTTCTGTTGATTATTTTGAACAAAACAAAGAATCGTTCGACTAATGATTTCAATATATATATATCACTTTTAAGGTGTTAACTGTCACTTCTTGATGGAAAGGCATGATATTTTAAATAATAAAAACACATTTTTTTAGTACTTATTTCCATTATTTCCATATTATACAATATATTTTTTGATCAGGACCGGTTTCGCTCATCGCGAGCATTATCAACTGATAGAATACAATTTACAAGCAAGTCTATTTATACAAAACAAAAAATTTATTAATTTTTAGCAGAACAAATCGAAAATTGTATAAGATACCAATATTATGATATAGGGTCCGCCATCTAAAGTTTTTTTTTAAAGTGCTTATTTCGTGACTGGTAACACTTAGCTCATGTCTGATTTGACAGATAATTAGTTTTATCCTTCCGCTAAACGAATATGGTTGTGTATACGCTTGAACAACGCTGGGAAATATTGCGACATTACTTTGAAAATCATGGTAATGTTGCAAAAAAAAATCATCTTTTCGGATGAAGCTCATTTTGATCTTGGCGGGTATGTAAACAAGCAAAATTGTCGCATTTGGGGCACAGAAAACCCGCACGCATACATTGAAAAGCCGGTACACCCAAAACGAGTCACTGTTTGGTGCGGATTTTGGTCCAGAGGCATAATTGGGCCATTTTTCTTCGAAAATGAGCAAGGAGTGGCCGTTACAGTCAATGGCGATCGTTATCGGACCATGCTGAACGAATTTTCGTTCACAAAAATTGAAGAGGAGGATATTGGCAACATTTGGTTTCAACAGGACGGCGCTACGTGCCACACAGCCGAAGCTACACTCGATGTTTTGCGCCCTGTTTTTGAAGATCGCATTATCAGCCGCAGAGCTGATGTCGTTTGGCCACCTCGGAGCTGCGATTTGACACCGTTGGACTATTATTTGTGGGGTGCCCTCAAAGATAAGTGTTACGCCGACAAGCCAGAGACAATTGACGCTTTAAAGGACAATATTCGTGAAGCCATTGGTGAAATACAGCTGCACACAATCGATAATGTGCTTAAAAATTGGACCGATCGTGTAGGCTACTGCATGGCCAGCCGAGGCAGCTATTTGAATGAAGTTATTTTCCATTATTAACCGGAAGGATTGTACTTTCAAATAAAAAAAGAAATTTGAGAAAATATTAGTAGTTTTTTTTTTATAGCATTTTCAAAAAAAAAAGTTATTTGGCGGACGAAATAAGCACTAGTTGAAAAAAAAAAATTTAGATGGCGGACCCTATATATATAAAAGACATGTACACGTTGGGAGACCCAAATTTTAAATAACACTCATTTAGTCTAGTCAAACGCCTTCACTAACTCTATCTTAAAGCGGACTGAATTTATCCTTGGAAATTGTTACTTAGATGATTACATCAGCTTCAATGAGTTTTCTGGTGCTGCCAACTTTTTTTCTGCATAACATGCTCTCCTTTTATGTTCTGGTGTTTAATATAAGATTTGAGATAGTATTCTCTTATTCAGTAGTATTATAACCATAAATAAGGTTAATTTTCTCATCATTTTCGTTAAAACAAAATTGTAAAATTTTCATTTTTGTTAAATGCAATTTCTTTTTATTTATTCTATTCGATGGACTGTTTAAAAATGAACGTTATGCCCTTTGGTTTGTTTTCAATCACATTTATTATTGTATATGAAAGCTGTTATTTATTGTTTGGTGGTTACTTGTTATTAATTACGTGGTTGCTACGGTTATGGATCATTAAAGATTCTGATTTACTGGTGGAGTGGAAGTCTTCAACCGTCCTTCCAGCTTCCATATAATTTTTCTTTTTACACGATTTGGCTCTAAATCATCGAAATATGTTAAGATGTCTTTAGCAGTCTCACTAACACGTTCAGACATACGTTCGATAAACTTATTTTTATGTAGTGGCGGAATTCTTGCGTCTTAAATCCAGATAATACATTATCTTTAGTATTAAGTAACTTTAGAGATAGCTATTTTCATACACTTTTTTTCACATTCCTATTAAGTTCAAAATCGCAAAAATAAGTGGTCTGAATAAAACTACGATTTTTCAATTAAAAAATGTACTTTCAAATGTCAAAAAAGCTTCAGAAATGATGCCAAATGCTTTTTTATGTATTTCAGAATTGGTTCCGCGATTCATACAGATGATTGTCAAGTAAGAAAAACATGCGGGTCGCTATAAAAAGTTGCAGGCTTCATGCTAAAAAATCGGCAATTTTTCTGATCAACCGTAGTTTTCATTCTCTTTATCATTTTCCCGCCACAGAACCTATTCACTACATTTCTCGAAATATGGTTTGGTCCATTATCATATTCAACATAAGGTAAATTTTGGAATACCCGCACCAATGCTATAGGCAATATTGATATAAATATATTTTCTGCGTCTTTATTAGAGAATACATTGATACCAATCTTATCACTTATTTTTAGTATAATGTACCGGAAAAACATATTGTATTAGTATCGAACTGATATAAGATTTCCTTTAGATTATATTTGGCGAGCGTTAATATCTCGAATTGATTACAATTATCCGATCAATATTTTTTTATATCTAAGTCAGTGGCGTGATTTTTTGAATATATAACATACATAAAGAATTAATATACTGCTAATACCGATATCATCCACGGTATCCCCATAACCGCAAATCTAAGATATTTTTGGTTAGCAATCACGCAATGAATCATGTTATACTAATATTTTGAAAAAATATAACATTAAGGCTTGGTGATGGAAAGAGAAATTTAGGTTGCATTTTTGTGTTGTAGAAACGACAACTAAAGCTGAACCTGCTGTTTTCTAAGATCCTGAATTTACTAGCTTTTCATTAGTCAAAACAAAATTTCTGATATTATTAACATGACCGCCTTTCGGCATCTTGGGGCATTATATAACACTGATGCAAAACAATTGACATCACTTATATACTAAATTAATTATAATAAGTGTAGGATCTAAATAAATACCTGGAATAATTTTATTAACTACTGATTTGATTTGCTACCATCCAAATGTTACTGGTGAATTTAATTCTTAGAGACACCTACTTTTTTTAAATGTGTGGTTTGTTGTGGAATTAAATATCACGTGACTTATTATTGTAAGAATTATTCCATTCTGATTGTTGTTAACTGAACTTATCTCACGTAAGTGGTATAAGAAGGGAGAAAAAACAGATGCACCTGCTTGTTCAATGATGGCACGAATATTAAATGCGCACTGTTTATTTCTGACCCGTCAACTCCTCTGTCTGTATTAAACGAGTTCTTCTTCAACGAGTTGTTCGAATCGTTTATTAATTATGAAAGAGTGCCTGAAGATGCTGAAAAGCGAAACACGTGTCGTTAATGACAAAACATGTGGAAGTGTACAGAGTGAACGATTCAAACTTCATATTTAAATCCCATCAACTACGGTCAGTCGATATCGTAAATTACTTTACTATTGTTTTAGTTATCAAAATGGATACAGTAGTAACACCGAATTTTCTCCAACCAACAGAACCATGTTGAGCACTTAATTTTACATAAATATTTGTACTTATTTTTCGAATCTTTAATGCGCACCTACGGTCGTGTTGGGTCTCTTTACATTTCGCTTCTTTATCTCTATTATGCTCGTTGATAAAATTATTATTACGTAACATTCTGACACTTGTTTGTGCCATTTGATAATTTGTTAGTGTAGATGAAAACAGATGTCGCTAAATATGCTATTTATTATAAAATAAAATGATTTACACAATAATTGCTCTTTCCTACGAAGGCTGAAATATCAACAATGCTTTATACATATATCGCAGTTTATGAATTTTATCTTTTTGTTGACAGCATTATTATGAATTTTAATGGGATGGAAAAAGTATTTAACAGAAAAGTTAGGAGTATTTCATTTAAATGGTCTGTTATCTTTTTCCCTCAGACAAAAGCTCACATCCCCTAAATGGAACCGATTCAAAGGCATAAAACTCCGATGGAAGGACAAAATTCGACTGAACAATGTCATCTGGAGATGTTGGCATATGCAATGTAAGTATCGAAATCTATTGCTCCGTTAATAATTGAACATCTCTCTCTTTATATTCAAAGCACTTTCTTTTTCTAAATTGAATAGAAATGCTTATTCTAAATCAAATACATTTTTAAAATATTATGTTTGCCGCCGTTTAATCAAAGTGAGGATATATATTTTGTTTTGATTGAAAAATATTTATTTTTTACACATTGCTTTAAATGTGTATTTTATGTTAACCATGTTTGTATAAACGAACTTTCTGGTCGATTATTTAACTTACTGGTGAGAATTTAATTTAAATGTGATTTAGTGCATAGTAATAGTTATTTGAAATCTTATTTATTTTTTAATTGAATGTACATACAAATATAATTATCTTTATACATACGCCCCGTTTAAAGGAATATGAGCGAGATATATAATATTACAGATACACCTGCCTTTGAGCAAAAATCCATAAATTGGTAAAAATCTATACATGGCAGTGCACTAGAAAACAATTAAAATCTTTGTTCGATTCACTGATTTAAATTATTTTTGTTATAATTATTATTTAATTTAGACATGATATTAACACACAATACTCTTCTTCCACGATTCTTTCACTGCGTTATTTTACACGGTTGTAATTCATGGAACTTTTTCCCGTATAAAAAACGGAGTGGAGTGTTCATACCTGCGTTTATAACATGCATGACCAAACAAATTGCAGCATAGTTACTGGAAACTAAAAATATACATATTTATCTTTCCGGATCGCATTTTTATCCATTTGTCGAATCTATAATTCCGATATCTTTATTCTGAATCTCCTCGACTGCTTTAATTAATATGATTGATTGTACGTTGTTTTATTATTTGCCATAATGAAATACACAGATGGACTAAAAATATAAATTCGATAAATCTGAACCGATGATAATAGACTCAAAACCAGATAAACTAGACAAACGCAAATTTTCAATCGGCTTTATAAAAATAATTCTCAGTTTAAAAAATCAGTGCAATTTTTTAACGCGACTTCATTCTAGTTTATATTTTTATCAAATTAAAACATGTTTTATCAATCTGTTTACTCATAAGCTGAGAAAGAATACTGTTATCCTCTTTTATACCAAACAATACTTATGATATTGCAGCTAATAAATTTTAAAGATAAAAATAACTTTCTGTATACTGGATTATTGTGGATTAGATAAATTTATATCTTCATCATTACTTAGGTAAACAGTTATACAGCTGACCCAATGTGCCATAAATTTGACGACTTTAATATAGAGATGTGGTCCGGAACCAGGGCTCGCGGACGCACAAGTTACAGAGAAACGTATGGTTTATTATTATTATTAACTATTATTATAATTATTAATTATTATTAATATTAACCAGACCGCGTTAAACTAAACAATCATTTTATTTCTAGTGATGATTTGTGCTTTCAGAACCAAGAAGCCTTCTTATGAGTTCATTTCTCCTTCTAAACATTAGTCAGATATTTAGTTATTGATTATTTCAGCTCTAAACTAAATGTAATGATAAATTGGCAAAAAATAGTCAGATATTTAATTATTGATTATTTCAGCTCTAAACTAAATGTAATGATAAATTGGCAAAAAAATATTTTTCCGAAATTATTAAAATTAAATTGTTATACATTATTTGATTTTCTTTTGTTTACTTTCGACTGTAGTAAACACTATTTCGAAATGTATTTACACAGTTGGAATATTCGTTTCTAAATTGTTTGGGCAGGCGACCTTGTCAAATCACCAATTTCCATCGTGATTACCTCTTTTCGTTATCTTCTGGCGTAATCGTGGCAATCATATAATAAATAATTTTATATTTTGGCCTATTTTAGTGTACTATGTTCCACCAGTCAAGTTATCTTATGAAATATTCCTGATGTCATATTTTATTGCTTTACGTTGAATATTGGCTTTAATCTTGCAGAAACAGGATTTCTGCGTCTCATATTACAAATCCTGTACGAATTTTACACTTGAATTGTTTCTTAACGCTCTATAATCACACCTACGTTCTGAGCTGTGATACAAAATGTTCTGCATGTATGCATTTTGTCACTTTCGTAACTTTGCTCTACTCTTTGAAACTTGAAAGTTTGTGACTCAAATCCGTGTTAAATGTCACAGAGATAGCATTCAAACTTATTGATACCATAGATATTAAGTGAAATATTTATTTTAACACATAATCTGTAAGATGAGACATCAGAAACAAACATAAAATGAAAAGACATTTGATGAGACTCGATGTACCTTTGAACCCGAAACCGTCTGTGATATTATAATATTATTCCTGATTTTTTAATGTTATATAATAATCACGCTCTAAATGTTCCAGTTTCTTTTAATTGTAGAAGGAATATGTATTTAGCATGTCATAACGAATTGTACTTATTGGCTATTTTTAATCGTGATACAATTCGTTTTTTAGAAACAACTCATTACTTTTATGATGAAATTTCATAAAATATTAAATAAACACGACGCATAGTGTTTTTATTTATAAACATAATTTCTCCACCAAGAATTTAATTTTGAATTGATAACATTGAAGTCATTAGGTTCAAATATAATACATCAAAACTGAAAAGACTTCAAGGAATTGTGTGAAAGAATATTTCCTGACGAATCGTCATCTCGTTCCCTTAGTTGAAACTTGACGGTTTAGTTTTACGACTTTATTCGTCACTCAGATAAATGAGATGATCATATAATAGTATTAGTTTGGCGGTTCGAATTTCTCATCGAATATAAATCATATCACATATCAGTAAGCTTAAACTAGCGACGGTTTCAATTAACCCCTATTTTAATAATGGTGATATTGTAATGCTATACAGATTTATATCTTAAAATGAAAAATAATGCTTTCAACAAAAATATACTCAAATTGTATTCCTTATTTTCACGAAAAAATATTTTGTGTCATTAATTAACGATTACGAAAAGAGATAGCTGATGCAATAAGGTCATCATGAATTATGTTTGAAAGATCATTGAATAATCAAACACACTCAATTATAATCTAAACATTCCAAATACATACTGTAAAATATTTTTTCCAATATGAAAGTTTTAAAAATTATTATATTTAGTAAATAACACATTTGCTTTAATATATTTAGCTAATAAATCCGCGCAAATCATGTTAAAATGAATTGGTATAGATAACTTAAAATCTGATGTTACTTGAGCGAGACCGATATTAAATTATGTACCCTCTTCATTGAAACTATGTGTATAGAGATTAAATTATGCTGACAAAATGTAATGCATTTAAACAAGTGAATATTTTAAAATAATATTATGCATATCAAACGACAAAATATTTTGAGAGTTTCACGGCGTGTATTCAAATACAAATCTCTTCATTCAACATCTATCTAACCATGTGCATAAATGAAAATCTCTTAATTGTTACTTATATCTTTCTTTATCTAAATGAATGTTTAAATGACGTCGGATTTAACTAGTTTCCGACATCGGTAAAATTATATTTTGCAGACGTCTCGCATTATTCGGGAGCGGGCATTATCAAAAAAAGATCGCACTTGGCGAAGTTTCTTATCATTTTAACAACATTATTTTATTATGTTATACTTATAAACACTTATTGGCTTGTTGACTTTTTTATCACACACAATGTTTCTCTAAATTTTTCATGTTACCTTGTTTGGTGAGCAGTTAAATTCATTCATGTATAATTTTATTTGTCAAAACATTTGCGAAAATCGCCGGAACAACCTAAATTTTTCCCAAAACACATTTATAAAACAATACTTTTTTCAGTATGAACCTTAAATTAAAAAAAAAACAATACGCTTGTTCTGACTTTTTAGATGTGCATTGTAACTCTCCAACTAAATGTTTAATGAACCTTTTTTCGATTGAATTAATTATCTTTAGTTCAAAGTTGATCAGTTTTCCCGAAATAACGCATATTTCCCTTTCAATATTCAGAATAGAAAAATATCTCCCATTTATAGTTCATAAAGAAGTGCTGTAACAAAGCTATTATTTCCCTCCGCCTATTTTTTTCTCATCCCATTCTGTACCCTAAGTGTAAATGTCTAAATTGTAAATTCACTGATTCCAAGCGTTCGTTACACATTTGTTAAATAATAATTAAACGTAAATTAAATCTAAAATTTGAGTAAAATTGCGTTATTTGTGTATATTAAAAAATAGTTTACCCTGTTCAAAAAAAAATCGGCCAACTATAATCGCAAAACCAGTATTTCTACATTTAATATTGAATAGTTATTCCAAATAAATTGAGGAAAAATGATTTACATATATAAATTTTGATATACCTCATTCTAGTTAGTTTTTTGGATGTTTTTTTAATTCATCAATGCTTTATTCTAAAAATGTTGAGACATCGCTTCAGATTAAAATAATGTATATTATTATATTACTTCATTATCGGCAATTCGATTCAAAATCTTTATCGGTTTTTCTCCATATAGAGAAAACTTTAAAAATATAAACATTCCAACTCCAGTAATACTGGTAGGTTTTGCAAATCCCTACCATGGTAATCAGTGCGAACCAATTTCGGAATGAATTATTCCGCATCAAACTTGTTATAAGATTTTCCTTAATTTACAAAATATATTATTTACCTTCAATGACTTTTTAACATTACCCATGGATATTTTTTATTCAATATTTAGAACGGCTTTATAATTTTACAAATATTAATTGAAACAGTTTTAAAAACACTGTAATAAGCTTACTTTGTATATCTAATAGATAACGAGAAATGTTAAAAAAGCGCGCAAGCACGCTTAACTCACGTGTCAAATTAAGATTCGTCAAAACTTCAAATTCATTAACAAGAGGTGATTGCTGTGTTTTTTTGATCAAAAATTTTCTATCAATCGCTTACTAAGTGTTTTTTGTCACTCGTTTATATATCGATAACCTTTTGGCAGACGTCCAAAATCGAATGATCCACAAAATTAAAACACTGTTCAATTTTCAAACAATTTATTACACTTTGCGATTCTCTTCTTGTCCTCGTTTTAATAGCGACACATGCGATATAATTTCACCTTTTATAAATTATGATTTTATTTAAATATTGCTACTCAAAACCAAAAAAAGGGAATTTCATCACAAAAATCTTCCGCTGCAGCGTTGACGTAATTTCATCTTGTTATTTTGGCTTAGAGAAATTTACATGTGTTTATCTTTACGAGAGTTTAAGAAAAATGGGTGAATGAGGAAACAACACCACGTTGAGTTGAATAACTATATACATAGTGATATTAAATATTTTACGAATTTTCTTGATCCAACTTCTCGGCTATATTTTTTTAAATTTATTCGACCAAACTAAGCTTGACAATTCGCACGCACTTTTCAAAAGAATAATGACTCAAAGAGATATGGGAGTCAATGATACTATTACTTCTGAAGTAATTTTATGGCATTCCTTATTAAATAATACCTACTGTTGAAATACTCTGCTAGTTGATGACATTTTTTATATTCGAGTGGACACGAAAAAAATATAGTATTATTACATATTTTTTTCGTATCAATATCCTGAAACCATTTCGCGGCCTTTCATTTCGAAAAATTTGCATCCGAAAGCATTTCTATCTTCATCAGTTTTAAAAGTATTTTTACGGTACATATTATATCATCATCACACAGGATACAAAACTCGTATTGTATACCAAAATCACAAAATTCCGAATATTTTCGTTCGATTTGTAGAAATTAATGTTTTTATATACAAAATAATTTCTTTTCAAAGTTCACTGGTATTGAATTATATATTTAAAACTAATCACTAAAACATTCTTTATCCGTCAAATGACTGTATGTAACCTTATTTTATCACTTTATCACGGTATAATTCTCATATCAACATTTCGATTATGACTTAACTAATTTCGCTCTGTCATAAAATTCAGCTGCAGTTTAATAAATCTCAACAGCTGAACCATTCCAAAAAAAAACTTCAAATAATTTTCCGCAAGTTATAATACTACATTTTTATTTTTATTTAACGTACCCTCAATTTTAATTAATCCTTATACGAAGTATATTGTCATTTAATATCTGGCTGGATTTAATCAATTTTTCTTTGCCATCTACCAATCCGCTATCAGTATATTTTCACTGTCTTAGTATTTTATGATCAGCGCTAATTCTCTAGTATTATCACCGATGACATACGTCTGTTATTCCATCCATATAACTTTATTACACCGCACACTTCAATTCTAATTTCAAATACCTGCTTAATTCACTCTAATAACCCCAAACAGAGAATCAGTTTTATTGTAGATAAATTAACTAGCTTGGAAATTTATTATTTTGTATTAAGCGCTTATCATATTGTACGGCACACTATTTTGTATGCTATAATATATTTACTTCGTATACTTTCATGTATATTTGCATTGTATATATATTCAGTTAACTATCAAATAGCGACGTCGATAGGTTCATCGTTATTCGAAAACACGATATTGCCGTGTATGTTAAAAGTCCTAGGTCTAACTTACTCTGTATTGTAGTTGTACCTGTTATTACAGGGCTAGCTGTGTATGTAACATATCCAAGAAATAAAATGAATTGGTCTTAACTTGTAGATCTCCATTATAATTAGGTTTTTTTTAAATAGACATTGTTGCTGTTTCAGCTTCCGCCATCGTCGGAACTGTGATCAAACTAAAGTTATGCTAAGCTTTTTAGCTTGCTTAAAAAGAGGTTTATTTGCGTATAAAGACTATTCAGCTTCTCAATCAATCTAGAATCAAACGTTTGGTTTATAATTGAAATGAGTTCTAAAATTGATGCATGGAATTTCAACATAAGGCGTTAATGTTTTCAGACATTAAGTCAGCCGCCTAAACTCACTTTTCAGAAAAACTATGATAAAAACGATTGGGACGGAATAAACGAAAATATCCTTTGCGAACTCGTGAACCCCGAACGACACTGGTGCAAATAGTTTTTAGAACGCTACCACACGGCTATATTTAGCAATCCATCTTAAGAACTGCACTTATTGTTAATAATTCAAGGATAATTATTCTCATTAAAGGTTTTTCTAACACAAAGCATTTAGTTTATAGAATCTTATAGATTACCCTTACTTAGCTTAGGTTACATGCGGGCAAGGGAATCTAAGACTTTGTAATTACTTCAATAATAACTTTAGCTAGGAAAGTAGGAGCTCGTTTCGCGAGCCGTACAATAGTTTCATTAGAATTGAAAATATAGTGAAAAAACCTCTCAAATGACTGCGATTCTTTTGTAGGAAGGATTTTTGTAGGAATTTCATTACGAAATTATAGTTTCACTTTTCACTATATATGCGATTAATATTTATCCATAAATGTGTTGCATCAATTTCAAAATTCGAAAATACATGTATCTTTAATAAAATATAAACAGAGATGGTTCGACAGCGATTAAACCCGATGACAACTATTATTGGCAAATATATTATGCTTTAATTAGGGTGGCTGATTTCCCTTTTAATTAATTTCTCCTCTCACACAATAAAACGCAAAGAAACCAAATAATTTTTACACTTGGCTACACCAGAAGTAGAATAAAAATATTGTAATCATAGTGCATTATTCTTTAAAAAAAGGGCATGCTTTCGATTATGTTTTATTGGTTTAATGATTGATCTTTTTGAAATATCATGATTGTTTAATTATTATTTTTATCGTTGGCTTCGACCGCAAATTCTATTTTTAATAACATGTAAATTCGCGCGTTTTTTTTTTATATAATATCATTGTCAACATTTAATTGATAACAAACACGCGTGCTCCGGATGTACGGCGTCGTTTTTTTGTTCTTATCGGAAAACCGACGCGACAGATTTTCCCCTCCTAAGGGCACGCCAAGCGCTCGTATAAAGCTTGCATCACTGCGATAAATTATTACATACACTCGACAATTATTGTATTGCATAGTCGTGTACTCGCGCATTGTTTATTTTTCCTTCAATTGTTTTGTTTATCTTTTCCAATACGACTTGGCAAAAAACATTTTAAGGGTTGAACTTCGACAGTTTATTTTGAAAGACTTTTGGATGGTGGTCGTGTTACGTTGTTGTATTAATAACCGTTAATTATAATGTGAACGAGTTGTATTTATTCGTTAGTGGCATATTTTAAAACAATTTTTCATCGTCGCTATAGTTATTTCACGTCTGTTTGGCAAATACTCGCATTTTTAGCGTTGGTAAAGTCGTCGTGACGGCACGGTTCGAGAGCGCGCGTTCATGAAGGGGTCTCTCCGTATAGCCACAGCCGGCAGAGTAAAGAGCCCAGCGCCCCCTCCCGCATTATGTTTAAACGTCTCCGGCCGACCCGACTTTCTTGGGGTCGCAAGTCGAAAGTTAAGTTCTGAAACATATTCGGTGGGATGACGACGGTGGAAGCGATGGCTGACCATCGTAACAAGACGGCAGATTCGAGGCTCGGGAGCGACGCTAGTGTGCCGTTGCCAATTGGACCCATTAGTTTGTTTTTGTTTCAGTTATCATGAAACGGAACACCCTGGTGTGCCAGTTTGCATCACCGCTGGACGTCGATACGCACATCAAGCCCGAGGTGAGAGATCACATTTTCTTATTCGTTGAATCCGTTTCATGTCTCATTTCCTCAACTTAACGAAACCTTACAAAATGGCGTGCCTCATATATTTGATGAGCCAATTGAACAAGGAAAAACATTTCTTCCATTTTCGTACATTCACATAAAAAAAACATCTATATTTGATACCAAATCAATCATAAAATAACAAAACATGCCACTGCAACTTAACCCTCATTCATTTCACCTATCAGATTAAATTTCAGATATAACTCTCCATTTTCCCTTGGGCAAAAATCAAATCAAACCTTGAGACATTATTCGCGCAAGACAAAAATAAAATAATTACACGTAAACACTCTTTACGCTATACAGTATACAGATTAATTCTGTATGGAGTCTATCAGATTTGATCCTGATTATATTGGAATGATTGTTTTTATTTACTAAATTTCGTACGCATCGTGTTTATATACAATCCATGATTCAAACGGTTTCAAGATGGTCGGAAGTTGCATAACTGATCATATTGCTTATCGAAGTTATTTTAAGACTGGATGGTTTTTCTTCTCCGTTTGGATACGTCAGGTCTAATTATTTATTTCAGTTGATCCCTCAATTCCTCCTTTTCAGTGATCTAAGACCTTGTTTATTGATTCATAATTGACGCGCAAACATTATCGTTCTCTCCGCAACTCATCAAATAATTTTCAAATAACATAAAATGATACATTCCCGATCAAATATCTCTCCTTTATAGGTCTGCCCTCTTTTTCGTCGTGTGCTTAGTAGTTATGTTTATTGGATGTCAATTCTGGTTAGAAATATACTATTTTTATGAACATAAAACAGGAAAGTTTCATTTCTTTAGAACAGGTTTCGCTCGTCGCGTACATTTTCATTTCAAGGAATTATGAAGTAAGAACGAATTTCTCTTAATTTTACGATCATGATAACGCAGAAGTAATCATCAATCACACTGAAAAAAAATTAGAGCACGTATCCGACCCGCTCAATGAAGAAATATCACATGTGTTGAATAGGTACTTTTATATAAGTATGCACCTAATTCTATATGGGTGCTAGAAATAAGCGCGCAGTAATTCTATTAAAACTTTTAAGTATAGTCAACCCTGTTATAGCTTGGAGATATAGATCATGCTGTAAGAGAGTTCCTTATAAGAGGCTTGGCACCCATTCAAAATTTGATGTTAGGTTTTTCAATTTTTATATTACGACCTCGATCTACATGAAGTTTGTTGACAAGACTTTTTTTCAATACACTATAACATATTTACGAAAATCCTAATTTGGTCTTGAATATTTTGGGTTTCGCTATACAAACCGTCGCATTCTGTATCATAAAATTCGCTATGGGAGGATTGGCTGTACTTTACATACTTAAATAAAATTTTCGCACTTACTATGCATTTTATTGCAGTCATTTTACAAGATTGCGAATAGTAAAAGATAATTGTTCATAAACCCTGCTTAGTTATATTGCTCATATCTATTGAAATCAATGACACATCTATCGTTTCTTTTTCAATTAATCCGCTTATCGATCTATTGATCTTTTAGATCGACCAGCAGTTTTAAAAATTGATGCCAGTAATACAAATGTATTCGGTTCTGAAGTATATATTTTTTCAACACGGTGAAAACAACAGCAATGTATTTTAGCTCTACAAAACTATATTTAGCAAAAATAATTTTGTAGAACTAAAATGCATTGCTTTTTTTTTCACCGTGTTATAATGGAGTTCTACCAAGTGAATACCAATTCAATCAATATATTTTTTTTTACTTATAATTATCCTTATTAAAAATAGAACCAAATGTTTACTAATTACACTGCACTTTGGTAAAAAAAAAACCTATGCTTTAACATTTATCCATAAATTCTGCTTATAATATTAACACCTTTGTTTTAGAAAAAAATTACCACTCATTCATTAAGTTTCGCAGTGTTATACGTATATCTGTTATCTACATAAATAATTCCAACGTTCTTGTTAAAACTTTTCTCAATATTACCAGAAAATGCCATTATTATCCTCCGAATCTACGGAAACTTTTCTCATAATTGAGTCGGTATAATTTAATTATTTTAAAATTCATAAATAATTGTATGCCATCGTTTTTAATATAATAGTGGTGACAGGTCGACGAACTGTTATCGAATAGTGTTTGACCCTTTAAATTTATTAAAAATCATATAATATTAACACTTACTATATTGACTACTAATAATTTTCAGCCGTTTATTTTTTTAAATATTTTGCTAGTATATTTCATTTGTCTATTACACACATATCGGCTTGTCATTATTATTGGCTAAAAAGGTTATGGATAAATTAAAATAATAAATTGTTATTCCGCAAGGCGGGATATCGCTTTTTGCGAATATTTTCGACCAACTAATAGTCGTTATTATTTATTCACTTTCAATAGTACACCGATTCTTCGTTCTTAGATGGCAAACTTCTTTCGCTTCAAATAAATGAGAAGTTTGATATACTCTTCTGATTCACATAATTTTACAAATTTTATAGATTAAACTTATTGAATAAGAAATGGCCGTTGAAAATGAAAGATTTAAATGTCAACATGTTGCTAGAAAATGAAATTCCACTGCTGAAACAGATTAAGATGAATGGCTGGAGGTGTAATAGTTCAGTATAGAGTAGAAATTCCCTTCATTTATATCTTACATTAAATACGGAAATATCGATGTATGGATAATGAGACGTCAATCTGCTTAAACAGAATTTCTGTAGGGATCCCTAAAACAATTTTTTCAAATATTTTTATTTGGATGGGTGTACAATCGATAAAATTAAATGAAATTAATGAAAAATTTGATGGAACTTATCCAGTTCATACCACCAATATTCTAGAAATTCAAACAAGTGCAACTGTATTAATCGATTATGAAAACAACGACGAAGATAAGTTATTAA
Source organism: Himalopsyche japonica (assembly GCA_028555115.1). NCBI lineage: Eukaryota > Metazoa > Arthropoda > Insecta > Trichoptera > Rhyacophilidae > Himalopsyche > Himalopsyche japonica. Next base: position 6,247,492 of record JAHFWJ010000430.1, read on the forward strand.
TAAGATACTTTTTATGATCTGAATAATAATATCAACAAATGCTACATATACCATTAAGTTTTTTTTTTTTTTTTAATTTACGTATTGGTAGAAACATTAACTGGTCTATTTTTTAATTTTAACTTAATAATGTTTATGTAAGTTTTTGTTAGTATTGTATAATAGGCGAATCGATAAAAAAGGACATAATTAATTAATGAACCTAATTTTTGATAAACCCATTATCGATCTACTATTTTTACATGTATATTTCTCGAGAAATGAGAATTATGGTCCAATAATCACACTTTCTCGATCATATCTTCTGACCAGTCAGTGTGTTGGCCGCATAAAATCACTACTTTTGTTGTCTCTATTAGGACCTCGCGATATGAATTAAATTTATAATAGACACAGAATCTCCAAAAATATCAACTCGACACGAATGATTATTTATAGCAATCAATTTTATATTTCTTATGTTTTAATAATTATTCGCTCTATATATATTAAAGATTAAAATAATATCGGTAGACACTTGTGCTCCGCGTGTTATGCATTTATTTTTTGTGACTCAAGTCGCGTCTGGTGAACTTTGGATAGGAAATAATATTTACTTGCCGACATTTTTTGGTTGGCACTATTTTATCTCTATGTTATTTGTTCCACGCACACATTTTTGTTTTAAATTTGTACATTTATAGAAAATTCTTGAACATCAATTACGACAGATATAATTCTATTCGGGGACTTTTTCTTACTTATATTTTGCAGTGGCTTACGAATTATTTTTCGTTTTTAGCAATCTTTCCAAATTACTCGTTTTATAGTTTTTTTCGCTTTCGTGGACCCAAGTGCTAACTTGTTCAACACATTTTATATAGCTGACAAAGTTTGACAGATTTTTGATAAATTAAATTATTCGAATACTTCCATGGTCTAATATTTCACTAAACTACTGTAGTTTTTTCTCCATGAAATTTTAATAAATAAAATCCTAAAATGTAATATCGTTAAGATTAATAATTACCATGGCCATTTATTACATTGTTAAATTCCACCAGTTATAGAAAAATATGTATCACATACTTTCAAGGTATTAACTGTCACTTCTTGATGCATGATAGTTTAAATAATATAAACACATTTTTAGTACTATGTATAGTATATTTTATGATCAAGACCGTTTTCGCTCTTCATACATCTCGGATCAACTGATATCAGTGATGATGCTCGCGATGAGGGAAAACGGTCCTGATTATAAAATATTTTGTGGAAATAGTATTGAAATGTGTTTTTATTATTTAAAATATTACAGGCTAGTGAAATACAACAAAGCCAATGCGCATCAAAACTAGAAAATGCTTAGATTCAAGAAATGTTGTTTTTTTCTGCTACAATCATTGTCCTTGACTTAAATAATAAACACTTGATTCAGAAATGTAACATCTAACAGGTGCTGCATTTGTATAGATATCTAAATATACAATTTATTACTTTGTACTTGCCTTTGTACGTACAAAAGATAACAAAACCCGGGTGAAAATGAAACATACTTATATTGTTATCTCCATTTTCATAATTTTACTATTTTTAGTTTATTTTCCACGGTTACATTAATTTCAGCCCACAAGCTTCTTTCGAGAGTAGAAGTTCATTTTTTTTCCTTCTTTTCTTGATGTGTAAAAAATTACAACGCTTAACATTCGCTTTTGATGATAATGTTGTGTTTTTTTTTACGATTTGAGTACGATATATATAGAATATTTATTTAATTGACATAAGTCATATCTCTATAGAAATTGCCGAAGAATTAATAAAAAGTCCAAATCTGACCACCCCTAGCAGCGAGCGTTATCCGTGTTAATGCCGATAAATTATTAAATAATACTTATGAATTCGTATTCTTATGAATTGTATAAATCAATTAAAGAAATACAATAAAATAAAATATGAAGAAAAAATATACCTGTTCATCATATGCTTTATTTAAATGAAAATACTTTTACGATCAGTTTATAAGCTTCATAATTTATTTTCAAAAAATATTTTTAAGTGTTTCGAAATAACATACAAACTAGGGTAACATTAATTCAGATAAACGACTTTCTTAGTTGCTGTGGTAATCTGACTGAGGTTGGAAACAATACCCGCATCTCTCATACGTTGAAACTCCATATTGTGTTCAGTATCAATGTGCTGTATATGCTTATGCAGTATGTCAATTATAATATATGAGAAGCAAAATTATGATAAAAATCTGAAATTTTTGAATGTCGTGATTTCAAGTTATAATTTTATGTACCGACATTTATCTGTTCAGTTATAAATCTATAGCCATATAATTTATAACATGATAATCGTATAATTTACATCGAACTGCTACAGTCAATCAAATGTCTCTCCCTAGTGTGCCATGATTGAATCCATAGAAGTCGCGTGTTACTAATTAAAATTTTTCTCGTCCGGCGCGCATGGCTTAAATAAAAATCCCATATCGAATAAATTTAATGAATGTTAGAATTTATTCAAATAAATTAATATATTTTAAAAAAGAAAAAAAATCCTTTTTTAAATTTTCAATTAAATTATAGTGAAAATACTTCCAACATTTCAGATATTTAGAGTCCTGTATAGGAATGAACATACGTATAATTGAGTAAATGTTTTTAATTTATTAAAACTAAGGGCCTTCCATAAACATTATTCTACTCTTATGCAGTGTTTTCCAATTATTATTTTTTTTGACACAGCCCCCTAAATAAAAAACGTATTGAAAATGAAAAAAATGTTGCCTCCCAGTGGACTGCTACCCTCAGTTTGGAAAGCACTATTCTAATGGCTAATTCAATATGAATGAACAGGGACAATCACATAAGTCAATATTGGAAGCTTTTTAGAAGATTTATTTTCCAACTAGTGATGCTTTTTCTTCAAATAATCCACAAAACCCTGCTGAAACAAAAATATCTTGAGTATACGACCACACAAATCTGACTTTTGGGGTTACGAAAAAAAACAATTTTAGCAACTGCACCCAAAGATAAATTCTGCTTTACTAAAAACAAAAATTATTTGGTGTCAATTGCCGGAGAATTGTATCACACATATTCTGTTTTGGATCGCAAATATAAATATAAAATGGACTTGTCTTATATAAAACTTTCACTTGATATATCCAACTTCACTTTTGTTTTTTTTTTATCACTGCAAAACATGAATTTTCATGTGCATCTTTTTTTGAATTCTCAGACTGGGTGTCTCTAATAATCCAATGAAATTTTCAATATTTTGTCCAAAGATAACTTTAAAACACTTATCTTATTTCATCTTCGTATCAAAGTGATTCATAATCTCGTGTTATCTTTTTTTATGAAAACTGTTTTTACTCGGTCACCCAACATCACGTTTCAGAAGAGAGTGAAGATAGATCGTTAGGGGTAAGACAGAATTAGAGGTTTGCCTATTACTCTTGCTAAGTTTCGTCTTCAGCATCTGATGAGTGGGAAGGAATTTAGAAATCATAGACAAGCATATCTTTGAACACAGGTCAATTTATAAAATTGCCTGTACTAGAGTTCAAATCTGTTCCAAAACCATTCTTTTACGAGTCCAGTAAATGATGCCTTTGTAGTAAATTACTTCAAGTAATCTTTCCACAGCATAGTACGTGAACGTCTGAAGTTAAAAAGTTTGATTCCTTTTCTGAAATGACTACTATAAAATAACATATCCAATCGGATACTTGATCGTAATTTCAACTGTACCATTAGTATTTTTTTTATTTTTTTACTATTTCATCAGAGCGTCTTATGTATATATATTAATTTGTTCAACCTAGGCCACTATTCTCGAAGGAAAATACTGGAAAAGGAGAGCCGAAGCGGTTACGGCTGAATACAAGAAATGGCGGATGTACTACAGAAATAGAACACTCGGTTGGGGTCCCAAGGATGTCTCTGATGTTGTAAGTATTATCCCAATGCTCAAAATCCTATGTATGCATTTATAATCTTAGTTAATAAGTATTAAAAGTGAATATGCATGTAAATATGGCTAGTGGAATTTGGATGTGCTTGACACGTTTTGTGTGACAAGGATAATTGGAAGATATTACTGAGGTATTAGAATTATCAAATCAGAAAAAGATGAAAATTCAAAAAGCTTCTTTGTGATGTTTCTTCATAAAAGTATTTCTGTCAAACATTTTATTCATGGAGGATACCATTATTTATTATAACATGTTTTATTAATTTCTGTAAGACGTTTTATATACAGCTTCTAGTTTTTGAAATATGTAAATTTATCTAGCGATGTAATTGTATGTAGTAGATTTCGAATTTACCCATAAAAAATTCCAAATAACTACTTACAGAGTTGCATTATATTTATATATTGCTTTATGTTTTCATAAATTTTCTGTACATCATTTGTTTGAATAGTTAAAACAACCTGTCTAGATTAGATTTTATCTAACATTATTAATACCTCTCTGGCAGCTGTTTTATCTCCCATGGGACTTTATATCTGCAATTATTAGGGAATAATGTTGAATTCACTATAGACTCTGTCGGATGACTCGGTGGTGTAGTGATAAGATAATTTATTTTGAAGCTTCGGTTTTGGGTTCATTACCTATGCCTGCTGACCAGTATCGAAAGATTATTTAGAGAGTAAAGAGTGATACTATCATCGTTTAATACGAGTTCATTTCAATAATTAAAATGGTCATTTGTCTTCAGATATCGGACATGGACGTTTTGGATTGGCATTCGCAGGGAGATAATTCACATATGCTAGTAGATGAAGATTACATTGCATTTATGAGCGATACTCTCTTTTCTACTATCTCATCTAACCAGCCCTTTGCATTTCCTGATGCTAGAGAAATAGGTCAGTATTTTTCACTTATTTAAATTAATTCACATAAATTTCCTCTTTTCATTTTAATCAATCTTTATATGTTACTTTACATTTACAGCAAGAGTAGCTAGTTTAGCAGATTTTATTCAACCGAGCTTGGGTCCTTTGCAGCCCAACCTGGAAGATTTTATGGACACATTTGAACCGCTCCAAGGTAAAACTATTCATAATCTGAAACGATACAGATATTACGTAAGCTGAAAAAAAATATTGACATAATTGCTTGTAATTTATTTCAGAATTGTTCACTGCGGTGAAGCTTCCACCTGTGCCAGAAGAGAGTGCCACTTCCGATGACCATCTTTACAGAAACAACCTTTCTCAAGCTCTCATGGACCCGAATTTTCAACAGGCGCTCGATCAGACCACTCCATATCCGATCGCTCCCATGCAAACGCAGCAGATTCACAATATCCCTGCGCAATTGCCACACCAGCAAAACAGGCAGACCAATATCCTCACCGTCTCGGATCAGATGATGTCCCACAGTGCGATGGCGACAAACATGCAAATGTTAAATGATAGCTATATAGCCCGGCAGTCGGAGCAGGGCCACTCCCTTCATGCCGGACAAAATAGCATTCAAAACACGGCCAGTTCTCATCCTAACCATAGAACCAACTCTATGCCGCAGATGACCTCTCAACGACAGTCTATTATGGTGCAACCGTATGGAATGAACACGTCGAATATGGGTTCACAGCAGAACTCCACAATGCTGTCCCAACACCAAACTGTCTTACAAAATCAACAGCAGCAGCAACAACATCAACACATACAAAGCCAAAAGATGTACCCGCAAATTCCGGTCATCAATTATCACGAAGGAAACTACTTGAATCAAGGTATTTAGATTTACCTGCCATCTATTGTGGCTCAAATTTCTTATACATTTTCTTTATTTCTGTTTTATATACCGATATTGTTTTGAAGGTATGCATCAAACCCGCGCAGAGAACCCGTCATTCGGCACTGCAAGCCAACGAGCACGCTCGGGCAGCGGCGGATACCTGCCGGAGAGAGTCTCCCGGTCCCGTCCTGCTCCTTCCTACCCTCATCATTTCAACGCTTCTCCTGCTACTACCTCACAGGCTGAACCTATATCTATCCTACCTGATAAACCCCCCTACGATCATTGTATGGAACAGCAACATAGCGAACGTCCACCTGCTTCTTCAAATACTAACAGTAATCTGACACAGCTCAATCTCTCTGCTAGCATTTGCATGGGAAATTTAAATAACTCTTCGGAGCAGCAGAATATTTCATCCGGACCTGCCAATTTATCACTTCAAGGAACCGGAAGATTCAAAATGCCATCACCTCCACCCCAGATTGGGAATCAATCATTATCCTCTCACAATAGGGTTAGTATCTTCAATTTTGCTAAAAATATATCTGTTTAAGAAGTCAATATAGATGAAAGAATAAAAAAAATCTTTGACATGCTCACTGCTAAAGAAGCACCTGGTTTGTTTTTGCTTGCCAATTTTGCAGACTCATAACATGCGTAGACAGTCGTCATTATTGACTTCATTCAAACAGTAAACACCTGTAGTCGTCAAGTGATTCCATTGTTTTTCACTTTTTACAGGAAAATCACCTATGATGATTTTTTTACTACAAGAGATTTAAGTTGGCGATGAATGTTTTAATTCTATTTTTCAAAACTACTATTTTCTACAGAACATGTAAAAAAGTATGTAACACTTTTGTTATATCCTCAGCAAATGTCCCCTGGAAGCAATAATCAGCAACAGCTTCAACAACAACAACAACAGCATCAACAGCAGCAATTGGCAAAGGGAGAAAATTTCCGCTCCAACAGTCTTCCTCTGGGCGCTTCCCTCGGCTCAGTATTAGGAGCCACTCGTTCCAGAAGAAGACCCCGGAGTGGATCGAGCTCTCCGGCTCCCCCACGCCGGGCACCACTGCTCGCAGCCGCCAGCGAACCTCTACTTAGTCCTTCTAGTGTCCTACTAGCTCATTTACTGAATACTAATAAAAGTAATTAATTAGATTTTTTTTCACATACCACACATTACCTATATGATTTCGCTTTTTTCTTTACCTCTTAAAACCCCTTAAACCGACAGACATTGAGAACATTTTACTAAGCGATTTAACCTATTTGATTTTGCTTTCTTATGAAATATTGTTCTTCACTTCTCTTTCGTGGTCCTCTGTTAATAGATATAGGACATTTTTTATCAATTATCATCACTTGTTTTTCTATGCTATCTTAAATATGAAGATTTATAACCTGCTGTTACACAACAGTTGTTCAACATTTTTCAATCATACCCACCGCAACTCAGTGATTTGAATAGGTTTAGATTAGTGCCACCAGTCATAAAAATATAAACATAGACAATTCAAAACAACAGTAATGTCATATTTTTTTTATAGCCCAAGGAATATATAAACCCGCTAGTATACAGTCACTGGCATCGGAGAGCGCATGTAGCAGTAAGCATCCACATCAGATTGCTATTCTTCCTGCTCCATCGAGTGGTCCTATCACGGTGCCTGCATCATTTTCCTCAAGCTCGCCTCAGGTATTTTTCACGGAGTAATAATTTTATTATTAATACATTATTATCTGTTACTGCTAAAACATTATCATTTTCATACTTGTATTGCTTGATGAAAAATATACTCTAAAAATTATAAACATTTTGTAAGACAATATTATTTACACTCTGATAAATCTTTAGATTTATATAATCCTTGAAACTGATGTTGCAGTTTTATGATATTTCTACCCAAGCTTCATTTTCATTTATAATATGAAACACTGCAATAATTCAAAATATCAACTGGGATACATGATAGTATTTCAATGTCAAATTTGAATTGTTAAAACTTTTTAAACTTCTAATTAAAGGTGACCATAAGTATCAATTGCCATTACAATGACATAGGTAAATTTACAGCTTCAAGATGCCTATTTATCTCACTTAGAATATAATAATGGGAAGTATGGAGGCAAACCTCTGTAATCAAATTTTTCCAACTATTTAGTGGTACCCCGTTTATTTCGAGAATTTCTTAACAATCAAAATACGGAAAGGATACCTTCAACTTGGTTTTACTTTTCAGTTGAGCAGTTTCGGTGGGTGTTCCCCAACCAATGCAGCCTCTCCCCAGTCACCCCCCTCTCCTTTAGATAGCAGTGGGGGCCCGGGGCGAGAGCACAGACGTGCTGGGCACATACACGCTGAACAGAAACGTCGCTACAACATTAAGAATGGATTTGATGTCTTGCAGTCTCTTATACCTCAGTTGTCACAGAGCCCCAATGCTAAGGTTTCATTTTACATCATTAATATTTACACACAATTTTTTAATTATTCAATAACCATATATATACATATACATCAAAATATTTAACCTGCCCATCACTATATAAAGTAAAGGATGAAGCTTTTGTATAGTTATATTGTTTCATAGTTGGACATTTCATTAAGGAAAATAGTTGCAATCCATAGAAAACCTGTATTTGAGATATCTGATTTGAGGGATTATTTAATATGGAAATGCCAGAGGAAAAATTTGTAACACGCGATTCTTACATACATGAACAACAAAGTCGTCTTATTTAATAAATTTTATCGTCTATTCCAGAGACACATCTGTAGGAGGTTAGGCATTCAAAAAACCAATTTCGTTTTAAAAAGATAAAACAATCAGAATGAAATCACTGTATTATATGAGTTATCAATACATGTACAAATGTAATATATTAATTTTCATCAATTCAAACTTGCTTATAGATTTTTTTTTGAAACCTTGTTCACTCTGAACGTCGAAGAACCGTTTGTCGACACTGTCGGTCTTAGAATTTAAACCTTTGAGAATCACAAACAAAGGCAATGATGTTGACCATTTGCCACAGACCTGTATATATACATATACTTATACTTTCTTGTTTTTACAGGTGAGCAAGGCTGCTATGCTTCAAAAAGGAGCAGAATATGTAAGACAACTTCAAACTGAAAGAAACCAAATGAAGGAAGAAATGGATGGCTTGAGACAGCAAATAGAATGTTTAAATAACTCAATTAGGTACTTTTATTTAAAGTATAATTTTTAACATCATCAAAATCACCAAACTTAAATCTTTTCGCACTCGAAAAGATTTAAGTTTGGTGATTTTGGTGATTTGCATATCATATATTCAAAATTTATGCGGACATTGACTGTCACATAGTGTAATTCATACCATATCCAACATTTTCTAATAATAATACTCTACAGAAGGAGCATTTTAAACTTTTCATCTTATTTTATACATTATCCAAGGACCATTGTAAATGTACCATTTTGACACAAAAATATTAGTAATGTGAATATTATTTTTTTCCCTAAGATTTCAATCTTACTAAAATACTTCCAAAAAGTCTTTTTTCATTTACATGGTCACACACTATCTGAAAATGCAGTGATTGCCGGCTTGTCATGTGTAGATTAAATACAAAATGGTAGAATTGCTTTAAGATTAAAACATTTGTTAACAATGTAATTTGCATATGGAATAAAATAAAAAACATACTTATATTTGCTTATAATCGACTCCTTAGCACAAAATACTTTTGTTTTCAGTAATTGCCAGTCACTCTTGCCTGCTACTGGTGCCCCTGTATCAAGACAACGCTCCGGTCGCCTTAAAGAAATGTTTGATGAATATGTTTGTCAGCGCACCAATGAAAATTGGAAATTCTGGATTGTATCCTTTTTTATTTGGTCTAAATAACATCCACAAAACATTTTTTTTATTAAACCAAAATTCAACTCTTCAGTCTCCAACAGTTTATATTTCAGGTTATTGTTAGTTTGTTTTGTTGAATGAATTTCTATTGTATTTAAAATTATTATTATTATTATTATAACATTATTTAATCCTTGACCTTTAAATACAGTTTAGTCTCTTGGTTGAACCACTGTTGACATCTTTCAACAACAGTGTGTCACCTGCGAGTACCGATGAACTCAAAAGGTCTACATTCCTCTGGGCGGAACAGCATTGTTCACTTGTTGAAATGAGACCAGGTAATGTCATTCACATTTCAGTCATATGCCACCACAAAAGATTTTCAAAACCTTTAAAAAATCAAATCAAATAAAACCTCGATATAACAGACAAAATATATGGTTAAATGTGAAAAATCATTAAACAAATCTTCTTTATTTACATACATGTCTAAATTCAAGTGTCATCACTTGTAAACAATATTCTGCACTTGATAATCCCATGATACCTACCACACTCGAATTTCGTCATAATCCCTAAATAATAAATGAATGTTCCACTTTTTGACATTTGTAAGGGTGACTGCTGATTCACCCACTTGCACAGTAACTTAATTTGTTGATTCAAATTGATTAGATGCATCTATTACTCCATTTTATGAATTAAAATAGTCAATTATTATATGCATTGTTGTGATCCCTCCTACCATTCATAAAATATTTCAATGTTACCAAAATTCTAACTTTCAGCCAAATTATTTCGACGCAACTTCAACGCCTTGTGAAGATTGTGACTAATCTGTGAAGCGTGGCAATCTTAATTCTAAACGGAGTCACAAGGAGATTATTTGATTATTGATGAAAAGTCTTCATAATGTGAATGTGAATTTGAATGTGAATTGAAAAAATGCCTAAATTATCTAAGTCTCTTCTCTTTTTAATCAATTCGCATAACCCAGAGAAAATTGTGTATATTTCTTGTTTCTCAAACCCAAAGGATATTTGATGAGACTTAAAATATATTACTGCACTTCATTGATGATTTGTGATTTTTTTCTATTTCAGCTGTTTTGAATTCTCTTCGTATGCTTTGCACTACGACAGAAATTCTTTCAGATCCAGACAGATTACCGGAGGAAGCCCGCGCGGCAGTCAATAAAAAGAAACCAAAAGATTCAAATTCTAGTTGTAAATAAGAGTGTTCGATTGGCATCTGAAATTGTCATTAAGTTACTTTATATTTTGTTGAAAAGTAATATAATGCTTGACCATAATTGGAGTCTTAATAAATAAGTGACCTGAAATTATTTGTTTTAAAAATGAGTGTGTGTATTGCGTGGATGGAGTTTTGTTTGTGCGCAGGTTTTTGATGATCATTAAAAAGCTGCATCACCGATGTGCCTCGGGGATAATATTTTTGAGTACTTTAGTGTAAGTTTTAAAGGAAATTCTAACATGTATATTAAAAATGTCCTATTTAAATGTGGAATAATATTGTGAAATTCTTTAATGTATATAGTATATTTATAAAATTGCAATTAAAAATAATTTATTCAATTATAAAGTGATGCCTGCCTTCGTAATCAACCAAAAAGAACAAGAATACAATTCGTACTGTTCAATTAGAAATACAATCAATGGTATATGCTGCAAAATTTCAATCATAGTTGAGTATCTCACATGTGCTTATCTGCAAAGGCCGGAATGGCATTTTATATTATTATTATAGTCTTTATAATTTTGTATGCAGTTCTTCCGAAGAAATGGCTCAAAAAATATATTGAATTATGTTAGTACTTATATACTTATTAATAATGACGTCTGAGTGATAAAATACAATTTATTTTTAGGATTCATTAAATTTACTTTCACTGTTTATTGGTTTTACCAAATATTTTTAGGCACTTAAGAGATGTTGATTTATTGTCTTCAGAAATTTTTCAATAACATTCAATTAGCTTTAAAAATAAAAGCAGACTCAAAGTCATTCTGGGATCACATCCTTTGCAGATTTTAGTTTGCAAAATAGTTAAATGTTTTCAAATCTGATAATTTAACAATTTTGTATACCTTTATTCGGTACTAAAAAAATGATCATTTTCATTAATGTCGGACCAACTGATTGGAACATAGATTTAATGTTGTTTATAGCATTAGTATATACAGTCTTGAGTTATTCTTTTGTTGTATTTAAATAAAAGGATGTTATTTTACCAACATCAGTAGTGGTACAGTTTTTGTACAAATATACTCGGGATTTATGCAATTGAGCTTAAAAGAAGATCTCACAGCCTTAATATTAAATGTCAACATGTTTAATATTCTTTACCATTTATCTCTATTTTAGTGAATGTTAATCAATTTTATACTTAGTTATAATCTTTAATATCTGATTACATTGTGTCATATTTGAAATAAATTATTTGCAAATGATGCTTAAATAGTAAATAATATTTTAAGTAAACTAAATACACTATTATGTTGAATAATTAATTTAAGTTAATGTTGCTTAGCAAATGTGAGACCTTCTTTCAAATAATTTGCAAAATGTTTGCTTTTAAGTTGTTGACAATTTGCTTATTGGTGAGATCATTCAGTCATGTGCCATAAATAATATTTAATATTTGTGAATTGTATCAATAAAAAAATATTTTGGTTTTGTAAAAATTGTTCAATCTATCACCAAAAAATACCTGTAGCGGTCAAACTAAAATCATTAGAACATTACAAAAATTTCTTTTTTAACAAATTACAATTGCTATAATATAATTATATCAAGTATTATTAGATGCAAAAACCCAAGAAAAATTGTGTATTTTTGGTTTAAAATATCTAGATTCTCAATATAAAACAAATGTTTTGTAATAATTTAAAAATTCATGAAACATTTATGTATCATTTCCATGATTTTTATTAGTTTAACATGTTTTATGCAGGAATAAAAGGTTTTAGTTCTCAGTGCTACCACTTACAGAAATTAGGATAGCAATCTCAATGTAGCAATGGATGTAGTGGGAAACAAAGATTTCCATTCTGTGCCTATGTATTTCATGTATTGGTATATTCATATACATATTTATTTTTCTTAAAATTGAACTCGATCCCAATATTAATAACACATATTTGGTCAACATTTGTCATAAATGCCCATTTTTTTATTACATAGTTACACTTCATGGAGAAATATTTTACATACAAGACTATGAACATTGAGAAATTTTGTCATTATTCTATAAGTAGATATAGTAGCTTAGAATATCCATTGCCGTGTGAAAATAATTTTGACCTATGAAACAATTGCCAATTGAGATCATGACGAGTTATTATGCTTTATTTTATAAAATATAAGTATTTTTTTTAAATACGTGAGAATTGACTAGAATATGCCTGAAAATAATCATTCACTGCAAATGACCTAAACATGCCCATTTCACATGTAAGCATTTTCTAATTTCACCCCGCATAAGATATGTTAAACGCAAGAAAATCCTAACTATTGTGATTTTAATCCTAAATTGACAAGAAAATTATGAAAATTGAATGTCAATTATTATTACCGTCACCTTATTTATGATTGCTATTCGATTTCTGATAAAATAGATATTTCTATTTAAATATTCTGTAAAATCAGTATTCATCTTTATTATGCTCAATTTGTAGAGAAAAAGGGATTTTCAGAATATTTTTTATATGGAGAATATAGTTTGTAATAATGTGTAATTTATCTTGCCATTGGTTATTCAACTGAATTCTAAGACTCTTGGTATGGAATGCAGCTAACTTCTTACTGATTAATAGCATTTCTACAAGCTAGATCATATTAATGGGTATACCTTTTCTACTAGGTACAAAACAATTTATTATATAGGCCTTAGAGTAGTTTTTTTTCTATTTTGTAGACAAAACTATGTTTTAAATCATTTGACTCAAAAATGCAATATATAATTTACATATATATATTTATATATCAAAAGATACAATGCCTATTCACTGCTGAAAAATGAAAGTTTTCTTTCTCAGTTTTTCATCATTAACCTGAAATATATATTTATTTTTATATAAAAATATTCAGAAAGTTACAATTGACTTTAAAATAAATCTACAACATAAATATTTCAACTGTTGTTCCACCAAGTTATCATAGTATATGTTATGTGGAAATTTCTGAAAAAAATGTGGCTTTGGATTTTATACAAAATTTATTGTTGAAATAAATTATCATTAAGAAACTATTTTATTTTTAACCTGATTTGTGTTTTTCTCCATATACAATATAATTTTTTTTTTTTTTATTAATAGTAAACTTACAGCAGAAATCATTCCTCCACCTGTCAGCAAACGCTCGATAGTCTTGATACATATATTTTGTTTGTCTGTAAAGAAAAATCACTCAACACTTCCAAGCACTGGGAAGTTGTCTGTCACTACCATAACCTGCGTTTTATAATCGTGTTTTTGGTCAATGCCAAAGTCAGAGTCGTGAAAAACCAGAACGCCTCCGACTACTTTTTTTATTAGACGATTTTGAAGAATGTCTTAATTCTGTACAATTGCCAGTATGTACTGTTAATCTTTAATTTAATGCCCATGAATAGGAAAGAGTAATAGGAAAAAACCTGTCAAAAACATATTTTTTTATGACTTTACAGCCCTGGAAAGATCACCTAAAAATTAAGTTTCAAAAATAAATGTAAGCTGAGATAAAAAAATTTGGGAAAAAATGCTTGGGACTTGGGAATGCGCATACCAGGCAAAATAGGCTGGGACTTGGAAGGGTTAAGGTAAAATGTATATTTAGACTCTACTATAACATGAGATACTATCAGAATGACAATATTTTTCAATTATTTTGTGGCATTTATGTATCATAAAATAATTACCAATTGTTTGTCTCACATTTAGTGTTCTGCAAAGCATCAAGTTTTGGTAACCATGGCAGGAAGTTGCTGGCCATAGCGGACAGCTACCAGTATTAATTACATTTCTTATCACACCCAGCACTGCCACCAATATTTGTGCTAATATTACAAGTGTTTATAAATATCCTATAATGGCAACCATTGCGGCTTCACAAGCCAAAATAACTAAACCAGACTTGAAGAAGTCTTTAAACCAATTATGATCAATGAAAACTATAATGCCGAATGTGATATATTATTGGTGCCAACAGATCCAGATGTTCTGAGTGACCAAGAAGGAAATGATGACTTTCAAGTCTTTCAAAAGATGTGCTGAGATTAGTTAAAGTAATTTCCCAGTATACATTCATGATATTTTGGACCAAAAAGTCAACGATGGAATTCAATGTCTCAAGACTGTTAACCCTTACCAGTCCAGGCATTTTTCATATGAAATTTTAGAAAATCCAAGCATTATAATGCAAAAATATTAGAAAATCCAAGCATTATAATGCAAAAATATCAGAAAAAATTGGTATACTTTTAAAAAATTGAAAAAAAATATTTTTCAGTTTGGGAATAAATAAAAAGTTGTGGTTATGTTAAGAAATATGTATTTATTGTCATATAAATTTGTTATTAAAAAAATGGTGCAAGACACTAATTTTTATAATTATTTAATGTGTGGTATTTTTCAAAACAATCTAAATGCATATGTGGTTTGTTTGGACATGTGTCGCAGAATTCGCTGGTTTCACGTCTGCCACCTTTCACTGCCCTATTTAAACAGACCACACAGTCCCTCTTTGGACCTCTCCTTAAAATATGAAGTTTTCCATCAAGTCTATTCTTTGATGGAGCGGAAATAGATGGCCTTTTTCAGAGATCTTTGTAGTCACCCACTAATTGATCCACTAAAGTTTTGATAAATTTTAAATGGCTCATAGGTTTTTCATTATTCTTTTTCTTCTTTGCTTTATATAAAATATACGAGTTAACTGAACAAATCTCCATTCCCCAAAAGAAGAGTTTTCGCCACCATTTCAACGATTTTCTTAAGAAGCAATACGAAGATGCATACTGATCTGCACGATCAACCCCACCCATGGATTTAGTATAATTGAGGACAACGTTTGGTTTATCTTTGATGATCTCTCCACCATCCTTTGCTCTTCTTCTTATGGATGTCTGCCAAGGCATATATTCTTATTCCCCATTTTGTTGGCTTGTTTGGGTTAAATGTTATAAAACATATTTTCCCTTTAAATTTTACAACTGATTCATCCACACAAATGTTTTCATTTGGTATGTGTCACTAGCAGGTGTAGTACACAACTGAGTAGCAACATGTTTATACCTGTGATGGGACTTTTTTATCTTGCGAGTCATAAAACTTATTCCTATTGTTTATGGCGCTGCTACGGCGCCATTGGAGTTGTTTAAATATTCTCTATGTCGCCAACGGAGTGGTAAGGGTTAAATTAGAAAATACTATTGGGTGGCGTTAACCGAATGGGTGAGTTCATTACACTTTACTGGGTGCCTATGAAAGGAAAAAAATAGTGGTACTATTTACCTACTTACCTGATATGGCCGCTTTAAATGCTTAACGACCGCATGTTTTACTTGCCAAGACTGAACGGGTGCTGAGAAACAATGGTCACATCCTGGAGTATATCAATTGTAGACTACTTTGCAATGACTGGCATCACTTTTCCATGGGAAAACTACACATACTTTAGACATTAGAGTATCAGAATACTTTTAATCGACAAAACAACTCATTTAACCTGGATGATAATGTTAAATTATTATGTCAAAAGATATGGAATCATCAACTGTTTTACAATTATTACTTTTTTTAGAAATAAACAGTCCAATTAAATTCATTGTTTATTCTCAGTGATCAGCTTGATCTACCTAATTCTTCCTTGCCTGATATAAGTTCAATGATTCAGCAATCTTAACCATCAGTTTCATGCTACATTTGACATTTAATCCCACTGTAACCCACCAACTTTATATAAGTATATCTTATTATCAAATTACCCAATAAAATTTGAATAATAGTTAATTGCAAAGGTCTTTCATCATAAAATCATTTGCTGTAGTGTGTAAAATTATCATTTGCAATATGAGAGTCATTATAATCAAATTTACTTCAGATGTATATTTAGCTACTAGCCTCAGGATCTATATTTTTCCTGTGTAATTCCTCTTGTATATAAGTGACGCAAACTGTTTATAGTGTGTCAGTTCTATTGCACGAATGCCAGAAGATGCTGAAAGGCAAAAACCCAGGTCGTGAGTGACAAAGCATGTGGAAATGTACAAGGTTTCAAGAATTCAAGGTTACAACACTTACAGAAAGTCTATAGAAGAATTTTCATACATATCATTGCGAGTCAAATTGTCTTATGCAAACAAATAAATAGAATCACAAAAAAACAGTTTATTCATAAATTGTTACAAAATATAGTATGGGTGCACATTTATTCACAATTCTGATAGTTTAATCAATCAGCAGTTAGTTTTACCAACCATAAGACAATAACATTGGAATGAAATTGTTAAGACTAAGTTAGGCATAATATTATTATTGATTCAAAATTTTGTGTGATATGCAATTTCATTTCCTCTTGTTTGTCATTAAAAAAAAATGTGAATCACAAAACATTTGTCATAATGAATTTAACAATTAATAACCGTTCCTTATCAAATCCTTTGGTATGAACAAAAAGTTCAATAATGGCACTTTGATTCATAATTTATAAAATTATATTGGATCTATAATACACTGCAATTTGCCAGAACTGCATACATTCACATTACAAATACATATTTTAAAGCTTCTCTGTAACAGATAAATCTTACATGATATACCGCACTACAATGGAGAATCGATAATGATGATCAATAACAAAACTATTTGGTTTAATTAATCATTGAAGTGTCTGAAATGACATGTTAAGTGGTTCACTGTACAGCAGGTGCACTTTTTACTCGATCCAATATGTCCTTATCGAAAACTGCCTATCATTAAAGTTATCGAATACTATCCTAGCAATTAATTCCTAGAAAATTTCTCGTAGGCTAAGATTAAATAAGGCTTTTTGTTTAAATAAAAAATGAAAAAATAATTCTAAAAACAATCAGGTAAACTATGTTAACTCAGAAGGTGCCATATCTGCACCATCATTTATGAGCTGATCTCAAGCATTCACAATTATATTTGGTATTGTTTTCACATATATAACAATGTTGAAATAGTGAACACTTGCTGTAATGAAATGTTTATTTGATTTAATCTAATACTCTTGATGAGCAGTTATTACTGGGAAAATACAATTCTGAAAGGGGACAGAAACATAAAAAACATACTAAAAGAATTCCAAAAAATTATACATAGATAAAAAGACATGAGTCAGAATACAGAATATTATATAGCCTAAAACACAATGTTTTGTTTATTACTATAGCAATCCATACAATTTAATGACATTTTCCATGGTAGAAGCACATCTTTAATGTAGTAAAAAAAATCAACATTCTTATTTAAATTTTAAATGAATACAAATTTAAGTAAAAAAAATGTTGTGCATAAAAAATGCTTTTTGGTTATTTTCAGATTTTATATTGAAAAAAATATTTAAGAAAATTCACAAATTTTATTTAATATAAATACCACAATGAAAGAATGCACAATTTTGTGCGTTTCTCAATGAGAAATTTCATCATCACATATATTTAATCATAAATCTTGTTACAGCGAAAGAGGTCAATAATAACACATAGAAAACAAAAATTATACAAATCAAAACAAAAAGAAAAGGCTTAAACAAGTATGGCATGTTAAATATACATGATTGCCATCATTATATATCACATTAAATTCAGGATTCATATTACAAGAACTGTTGTGGGCATCGACACAAGACAAAATATTTTCTTTCACTTGGTGTAGATCAAAGTCAGTCAACACGTTCAGTCCACACTGACACGCTATAGTATGATCCGATAAATTTCTTTTAACTTCCAGCGAATTTTTCTGGCACATAGGACATATTATTTGATTCAATTCATCCAGCATCTCGGCTAATCTATCTTCGTCTTCAAAAATATTATCATACAATCCCAATAACCTGAAATGCAAACACATGAAATATAAATATGGTGAGATATAATTCATAAAATATATCCCATTTAATGCCATAAAGGTAAGTTTCATCATTATGTTAACATTTTATAGGATTCTGTAAGTTGTTATTAGCTCATTCAGTTTAGTTTGGTAAAGTTTAGCAACGGTGCCCATGCCACACAATGTGCAGTCTTCAATAGCTCGCTGCCACCCACACGAATCGTTTGTTCTGTCACTCTTAATCACTAAAGCTTCACGTGTACCGAATGGTAAAATTACAGCATTTTTTAAATTGTTTATTTTAATATTATTATTAATTTTATTATAAATGAAAATCAACGTAATTATCAGACTATTTAAGTAATGTAATTAAGAGCCATGTTAAAACATATTTAAAATTTAGAATGTTCAGAATCAGTTATCTGATAAAATTTAAGTGATATCATGAATGTATTGAACAAGATACCATATAATCATAATAAATGCCAATGCTACGTCTATGACAGTAATGTCAAACATATGTCCCATTTGAAGTCCAATTGAACTAAACTAACAAGAAAATATATTTCACATGAAAAATACTTCACCAAAAGTCAGTCACTTTGTGTCATTACAAAAATAAACAAAACGTTACGCAGATGTGACTATATTATATAACGTTTTACTGCCATGGTTGAAGAATCTATTCAAAAAGTCAGTCTAATTAATCCTAAGTAACTGACAAATATTTAAAATTCTAACACGGTGAAAAAATAGCAATGTATTTTAGTTCTACAAAATTGTAGAACTAAAATACATTGTTATTTTTCATCGTGTTTTAATATAATACACTTCTACCAAGTACATGCCAATCCAATCAATAAATCTTAAAACAGTACATATGTGGACTAGAACAATTAACCAAAATAAAAGCTGACAATAAATGCATTATTTTCTTTTCAGCCGAGATAAACATTCACTTACTATGTTACATAGCTGTTATGTTCACTTGCTAAGTTTGGATGATATGTTCAATCCCAAGTTATGGCATGAAAGAGTGCCACAATTAACAATAATATGCAGCCAAAAATTTATTGGCAATAGTAAAAAAGAGACCATCAACTTCATAAGATCCCATTCACCATAAATGATAAACACCCTATCCTTTTTGCGATATACATTGGTTCCAGAAAGTATCACGTAAAAAACTATCAAAAACATATGAGAAATAGATAAACATGTACACATGCATAATTGTTTTCACTTATTGAAGTTATTCCTTGCTGTCACTGTCAGTTTGCCAATGTAATAATTAATCATCAATCGCGATTTTCTGAATAAACATATTGAATTTTGCTCTGAATCATTCGATGAAATGCTGTTTTTCCTAGATCCTTGATCTGAGTCACCATTTCATTTACAAAATAAAAAATTTTGAAAAGAAAATCATATAACAAGTAAATTGCATAAAAAAAGTAATGGTGTCATCCGAAAAAATGTATCTAATCGAAATTGCGTAAAAATAAGACTGGGTATAGATATATTTCGTTCGAAAGAATGATATTTTTTTTTGCTTATGCCATTACCAACAAGACTGCAAAGCCTCCTATGATTTTCATTATTAGATTAAAATAAAGATGAATGATAATCTTTAATAAACAAACTAAAAAATGTACAATCAATCATGCTTTTACAGTGATTTGTAATATATAGAAATGTTTCTGCTGCTTTCTCACCAAAGAAGTTCTGCGTCTTCTGGATCATCCTGTGAAGCTGATATGCCAAAATTAGCAAATGGAACTTTGTCTGCTGGATCAGTACAGCGGATTGATATTAAATCTTCCTTTATAATGTTAGTTATAGTGTCATAAATCTCATCTTCTTCATTAATGTTCCGCAGTTTATCAATAAAGTCTTCTCTGTTTGCCTTCCATCTCTCCTTACATTTCTGCAATAAGCATTTAAAATTGATACTTGATTGAAGCCTTGATCACCAACAAGTGCATTTATTATAATCCCAATGACTTTTTTGCAAACATGATATGTAGGTTCTTAATATGCAACAGTTTATAAATGATTTATTAAGGATTATTAAATCTGCTGATTTCAATAATAATGAAGTGAATAAAATCACAACAAATGTATAATACATTGTTTTATACATCAAGTAAAATAATTTGAATTAATTAGAAGCTTGTATTATTCATTGTTTGTAAGTTTTGGGATTTTTATGGCCTCTTATTACATTAACCCAAGTCGAGAAACTCACAGTTTAAATGATCATATGTGGAATGGCAAACATGCAAATATGTTACAAGAACTTTCTAATAGTGAAATTTAAGTTAATGAATACCCAAATATTCCAAAATTTTGGTAATTTTAACTCATTAAGGCTCATATACCTAAAGTAGATTTTCAATCCTGAAGAATTTTTTATGGAGATAGTAATAAATAACAACAACGTTAAATAAGTTTTAGGGTACAATGTTTTAACACTTAGAAACTTTTAAATATTTTTCCTTAGCTCTAATGAATAGAATAAGCTCCATGTGTTATATACAAATGAAAAGATCAATTGACTTTATTTATTTTTGAAACACTAATAACACAAGTACCCAGAGAAGATAAATTTTTGTTACCCAAATTGATGTCAAAATTATCAAGTCGAGGTGCCGTCTTTAATGAATGTGGTAAAATTGTACATAATATGTTATTGTGAGAGTAAAATCAATCCTTAACTCACTCCCTGCTGAGCCATTTAAATGATATTCCAACACCTAGACTTCAAAAATTTATTGAGTAATATTGGTTTGAAACAATCTTATTGAGTTTGTCAGGACAAATCAAGTAATGCATCAATTCAAAATTTAGCAAGTACAAGAAGGTTTTAGCCACTGTTAATTCATATACTTATGGATATCAACTATCAACACAGAAAAATCAGCCGTCTCAACATAGAAACGTTAGCGGTCAGAGGATTAAAAATTACTAATTCTTACGAATTTCTTCAATAAGATACATACAAATTTTAAAATGTATGTGATTACCTGGCTTTATATTCTCTTTATTACAATAAAATTATCTTTGAATCTTTAAAATAAAATGGCTCCACTTTTTTTCATAACTAACCAACACGAATTATTCAAACTTTCAGGCTAACCGACATACCTTTCTGATGACGTCTTTAATGGTTGGTGAGCCATTTTTGAAACGACGGACTGATTCTCTAGCTCTCATCTTAATTGCTGCTTGAGACATATTTGTTAGAACCTTTTCAATCAATTATTTCTAAAAAAGATAATGTTACAATGATGTAATAAAATATCATACTAAATTGAATAACCGAATTATAACCACAGATCTACAAGAGCCCTTTAAAAAAAGTCTGACAACATAACATTGAGTATTATTTTACATCAATTCAAGGTAATAACACAAATGTCATTTTTAGCAACTTACTGTCAAAACAGGTAATTGGATCAAATATGAAATTGTTGCATGCAATCATTTAAAATATTCCATTCCATTTACAAATTTCATAGCCCACCTAACTAAGCGACGACCAGCCATGGATCCAACAGCTGTATTTCCCGCAATTAGGCTAATGTCAAATAATAGTGGGGTGTACACTTCGTAATCGTTACTCTATTTAATTCAGATACAAATTATATTCAATTTCTTTTACAAATAGTATCAACCTTTATCGAACGTTTTTAAAAATGACACGTTTTAAATAGGAAAAGAAGCAGCTTAATATGTTAAGACTAAAAACCCTTTTTTTTTACTATATTATACATGATAATAAGGTATTATTTGAAAGTTGCTGAGAATATTAATTATATATAATATATTTTATTTTACCTTATGTTAAAAACATACAATTTAACTTTAATTTTATTTCATAACTAAAACAAACCAGTCGTGACTACATATAAAGCATATTCTTTTATAAACATATGCTATTTATTTTTTTATCATCAGACGGGTAGTGATGAGTTTAAAAATATTTAAAAGGATTAAGATTCTTACATTTAATATTTACAAATGAATCCAAAAGGTTAGGTTCATTATCATTTGTATATTTTCAAGTTATTAAAATTGAAAAAAAATCAATGTAAATTATATTTTTTTAATATTCATATTTACTTTTACACGCTTTTTTATAATTTACCGCTTAATTTTTTTAGTACATAATACTACAAATACACAGTCTGAATATTTTTTTATCAATAAGGCAGCAATTTTTATAACAAACATTTTACATAAATATAATATCTCTACTCGTTACAGGTGCACCTCTTTACAGTATATATGATAATACCAAAGTAGTCTCTATTGTCTATGGGTTGTATTTCGTGTTGATTTGTTGGCTAACTCTAGTATCCATGCTTCTCCAATCTTATTAAAGCTCAGTTCATAACCATACAAGCCCACCTGCCTCAGTCTTGTATTGTATATCTGAAGCGATTGTTTGAAAACTTGTGTATTTCTACATTTATCAAGTGATGATCAGCGTTTGAAGGAGTTAATTTCGACAAATGTAAGAGATTATTTTCATGTCATCAGTTATGGCAGGTGTTTTTGATTTGGAGTTGCAAGATGTCGACACAGTGACCCTAGATGATTCAGAAGATGATGTGATTGAATTCGACGAGGTAAGATAGTGTTTTAAGTGTTTTAAATACAAACAGCGCAGTTATTTATCTTCAATGTGCATATTGGATTTTTTTCTTTTCACTACTAAATAAATTTTTATGCGAAATCAAAGATCACCTTGGTGTTGTTTTGGTTGTGTCATAAGGAATTTCCTCTTCGTATTTTGAAACGACGCATTGATATTGTGAAGTTTATGTTGATGATTTTGAAATTGCTGTTTCAGCATATTGTTAATAATTTATGTTTTTCAGGTCGATTATGATCGAGAGCTACACGATAATACAATAATCAAGTAAGCATTATCTTCATTGAACATTGTGACATTTATGAATTTTTTTCAAATCTTATTTTAAAACAATGCAATTTATTTTGCTAGTGTGGAGGGATCTGAAATAATTCAACTGTCGGAAGAGAATGTGAACCCCGAGAAGACTTGCCTAGGACCCTCAGACTTTGAGCTAAGGAAGGTCTTGGGTAAAGGCGGTTATGGGAAAGTCTTTCAAGTGAGAAAAACTACAGGGACTGATGCCGGGGCTCATTTTGCTATGAAAGTTTTACGAAAAGCTTCTATAGTTAGTAATCATAAGGATACAGCTCATACTAGAGCTGAAAGAAATATTTTAGAAGCCGTAAAGGTATGTTTATAATCATTGCATTAGTGGTGACTAATCAATTGGACTAAAGACTTGATATCATATTTTTTCATAGCGAAACAATTTTGGTGTGTTAGTATTTAGTTTTTACTGAAAATTTTTAAATACTGCATAACATGTTAATGAGAAAAAAACCATTTATATATATACCCTTAATGACATGTTACCTATAATAGTTTTTCCATCTAAAATAAATACTTACTGTTACTCGAAACAGTGACATAGTTTAATAAATCAGTAAAAAGAAGTATTATGTTGGAATCAAGGAAAGAAGTGAAAATTCAGAGTTGATATGAAAAGCTGCATTTCCAAAACTTTACAGTAAAAAATGGCATCATCCACATCACGATTAGATTACAGCTTAGGGTATTGTTATTTCAGTCTGGGTAACACATCCTTCTTTGGCACCAATTGTCAGTCCCAGATATTAAATTATCACTCTTGCACTGCATTCCAATTTATTGATTATTCAAAGCTTTATTCTAATTGTCTTTATGTTAGATAACAAAGTTATAATTCACCATCATAATTAATAGTCATAAGTCAGCAACAGCATGGTCATTAAAGAATGTGATTAATTACTTTGAATATTTTCATTATACCAATAACTTTCAATGTGTCAACCATTAGAATTTTATTACTGCCCATTGATCAAAATGCAGGTTTATTGTTTGTTGTTGCAGATTTAAGCATTAATGTATTTTTAAACTGCAAATTTTGTTAAAATGAGATTTCAACTTTTCAAAAAACATATTCTTTTGAATCAAGTTTTTGTTTCTCTTAACCATTGAAATATGTGACTTATTTTCAGCATCCCTTCATAGTTGAACTTGTATACGCCTTTCAAACAGGAGAAAAACTGTATCTCATATTAGAATATTTAAGTGGTGGTGAACTATTTATGCATTTAGAACGAGAAGGAATATTCTTAGAAGACACGGCATGGTAATTCTTATTTATTAATCTATTTCAATCATCTTAATGATTATGTATTTTTATAGAAGCAAACTGAATTTATTCATACTATTTTTCGAGTTCAACAATACATTTTTTATTAAGAAAATATGTCTCTGTTTCATATCTCAAATTTCAATGATACTTTTCTGTTTCTAGTTTTTACCTGTCTGAAATCATTCTTGCTCTGGAACATCTTCATAGTTTGGGTATTATATATAGAGATCTCAAACCGGAAAATGTACTCTTAGATGCCCAGGGCCATGTAAAACTTACTGATTTTGGTCTCTGCAAAGAACATATACAAGCTGGAATAGTTACACATACCTTTTGTGGAACAATAGAATATATGTAAGCTATTACTAAATCTTTTGGATCATCACAAAACACATGTAACAATTTGATCATGATATTTGGTGATTTTCTTGCAATCTTTTCGTATTAGTGAAAAGGAGCCTCTGTTTTACGTAACATTTTCAATTGTCTTATAGGGCACCTGAAATATTGACCCGATGTGGACATGGGAAAGCTGTCGATTGGTGGAGTCTCGGAGCCCTTATGTATGACATGTTAACAGGACAGGTAGAATTTTTTTTTTGTAAAATATGACTAGTTCCACTTATAACTTTTACTTTGCTGACTTAAAAAGTTAGTTCTGTCTACTGTATTTATAAAAAAAAAATTATATCAACAATTCCATAGGCCTATATTATCAACACAACTTCAACCAATATTTACTCAGAACTAAGATTAAAGTTTTTTTTGTCTAATAAAACTTTGTAATTTTTTTCAGCCACCGTTCACTGGCAATAATCGTAAGAAAATAATAGAAAAAATTTTAACGGCTAAATTAAATCTTCCCGTTTACTTAACTCCCGATGCTCAAGATCTCATACGCCGGCTTATGAGGAGACAAGTCAAACATAGACTTGGCGGAGGGCTCGATGACGCTGAACCAATTCGATGCCATTCATTTTTCAAACAAGTTAACTGGCTGGACGTATTTGCTAGAAAACTCAAACCTCCTATAGAACCAAAACTGGTACGTCTCTATTCAATATGACTATTTTTCTTTTACTAGAAATTTGTCAAATCTATGGGTGTTAAACATGTACATACAATTAAATATAAACAATATAATTTCAGACCAGCGAAGATGACGTATCTCAATTTGATACAAGATTTACCAAGCAAACTCCAATTGATTCTCCGGACGAATCATTGCTAAGCATGAGTGAAAATTTGATATTCCAGGTAAATGGGAATTTACAAACTATATCTTATTTTATCCATATTGTCTGGTTAGAATTATTTATTCTTTTTGAGACTTCGTTTTTCACAGAATTGATCTATTCTTGACATAATTTTTGTCCAAATTTACCCATCAGTGGAATTTGAATTCTTCAGTTTTCTTGCCATCTTTAAAAACAATAAAGTAGGGAAGTCCCAAACTATTTTTAGTCCAAGTTGGAGTGCGAACTTGCTTCATAAGTGGCATTTTAATCGCAAGTATCGACATAGATCACAAGTGAAATATGAAGCGGTATTAACACTGGTTAACTTAGGATGATAACTAAGCAGTCCGTTCATAGTTGTCCAATCAGTGAGTCATCATCAGTAACACTACGACTTGATATCATAACTACAAAATAATACTTGTAATCTCAAATTTTTTTTGTGATGGTGAGAAAATAGAGTCATATGGGCAACTGAGCGGGCTGAAAAATATTTCACAAAAACGTTAAATTGGGATAAAACTGATGAAAGTAATAACAGCTAAATTGAGTCCTGCTTGCTGACCAGGATGACAAATGTTTGACAAAATGATATGTATGAGTAATGTGTGTGAAGGATCCTTAATGTTTCACCGATAAACCAAGACAAATATTAAAACTGGAGAACAGTGAATGCTGAATTATTTAACTTTGTACATACGGGTGTCTTGAAATTTAAAGAACAAACAATACATTTGATAAAACAGTTGAATACCTATTACTACTTTAAGAATAAAGTTCTACTGCAATTGTTTTTGATTTGCCAATCTTATTTACTTTCACACTATTACTAATGAAATGAGAATTTTTGAAACTTTGTACATTTCAAATTTGTTATAAAAATTCCATCAAGCACTCTTAGTCCATATTATAAATTAATAAAATAATGTTTCATGTCTCATGAATTTGTATTTAACAGCTTCTGGATTCATAACTCCAAAACTCCAGATAATAAATTATTTAAAAACTAATATATATTGTTTTTAGGGTTTCACCTATGTTGCGCCATCTGTACTAGAAGAAATGCACCAGCCGCGGATTGTGAACGCTAAATCGCCAAGGAGACCTTTCACCACCGCCAATCACCACCTAGGCAGGAGTCCACTGCATTTCCCGTCACCACGTTTGGCTCCTGGTTTTTCTCACCACACTCAGATACCTGAACATATGCCGCATGCGGCTCAACATCACCATCTGCACGCTCACAACACCCAAGCACACGGCCACACTCACTCCAATGTGCATCCCCATCAGCACCCTCATCAGCATCACACCCCATCACAACCGCAACCTACGCAGCGTGGACATGCTGACGAAATGATGGATATCCAGGGTGGATCTTTACTATAGTGAGTTAATTATTTCATTCTATGAATATTTGCTATACTGCCAGTAGCCATTATGAAACTGATCATATAAATAGTTCATATTAAAAAAATGGTGAACATCCATTCATACACTTGAAAGGGACATAAGTAATATTACATGGAGCAATAATCAATTTAACGAGGTAGTTTAAATATTTTTTTGACCAAATAGTGCAGTAGACCTTTCCTTAACTCATCTTTACATCCTTTTAGCCTCACTTCATAAAAGAAGGTAAATGATTTGGAACCGCTTGTCCAATTTATCTTATCTCTTCTCTGTATGTTTTAAGAAACTAGAAATTTTCTGAGCTTATTTATTTTTATCTTAATCTAATGAACGGTATCACTCATCAAAGTATCACTGAAGCCTAATTAACAATCTCTTGGGGATTTTCTAATTAATAAAAATTTTCACACTTAAATTAAAATCTTTTATTTTATCAATAGAAATTTGGTAGGTTATGTTCTGCGGTTATCTTTTATATGGTATTTTGTTATCTAAGGCAAATCAATAACACGAAATACCTAGAAATGTTGTATAATTGATACTGTGAGATAAAGTGCTAATATTTGGGAATCTATCAGTTCAGTGTTTTTTTTTTTTTTTTTAACTTATCTGACTATTCGTTAATGTTTCATCACACATTTTTTTATTGAAAGATAAAAGGTCAGGCTGATCAGAAAATTTATATTCAATATCATTGAAATTCATTAATATCAAATTTGTGTTTTTTATGTTGATTTCATTTTATTCCACATTTTGTTTTAGGCCTCGGTTAAAATCCAGCCAGAAAACAAAAACAGGGGGAAGAACATCGACTGTTATGACACTGTTTCAACAAATATGCTGAGAGTCAAAGAGTATCTCTGGTCCACATGATGAAACGTAAAATATTTTTTGTTACAAAAGTATATATATATTTATATATATATAAATAATACATATATACAGACTGCCAGATGTGTTCAAATGAAATAATATATTCACACAACATGTAGAATCCTTGAAAATCTAATATAACTTCATTGTAGTGTTCAGATCCCTTTTGTACATATAGAAAACTTGAAATACTTCCATGCAATATTTCTCGTCTACATAGTACAATAATACATTTCACGGGACGCATTTGGAAAATACCTTTTACATAATATATATATTATATTGATATCTTAGAAACTTTTTTTTTTATATAAAATGTGTATATTAAAATAATGTAAATATTAAAATATTATTAAATAATAACATTAGTTTGCAAGTTGCATTCAATGCCTTCAATATATATTATTTTTGGTATTTCAAGAGTCAATGAATGTTAATTTGCACAATGAAAGGCTTCAAGGAAGACCATATAACTTTGTTTTAACTTTAAAATATTACTTAAATAACGATCGACTTAAGGGTAACTAAATAGCTATGGATTTCAAATATTCTTTACTGAGGAAATTTGTATCATTATAAAACATTTTCAACACCCGAAATCTTTGTCATATATAATGGAAGAAAATCTCAATTCGCTTCGGTTTCCCGAAATCTTCCATCGTAAATGCAATCATTTATAGTAAAAATGTGGATTCCTAGATTCTAAATGTGTCTTCCATATGGAAGTATTTACTTTATTCCTTTCAATTAAAAGGAAACTATTGTAATGTAAATCAAAAACAAAGCGACTGATTTGACTGATAAATTATATGTTTGCAAACATTAGAATACCTCTAAATATTCATTTGATGTGCATTGTCCTCATATGTAGTTATAGCATCTCCATTTTCGGTTCATATTTTAATGAATCCTCGAATTCTTGATAGTTTTTGCTGTGCTTTGTAAGTTTATGAAGATGGATTTTGTGTAACATGTTCTTATAACATTTTTTAAGAACATAGCTTACTCATACTACTGACACATCTATGAAGCAAAGATATCAAAAAAATATTGAAGCAATAACTCAGTGAGACTTATGTACAAATGTAAAGATTCCATTGTCTAAGACATTTATCGTTTATACAGTGATATCCTTTTAAGTGACATATAATGATCAGTTACAACAGATTCCTGGGATCAAATTACATGAAAGTTATAAACTATTAGTTTGTTAGCATTTCATCTTATATGAAAAAAATATTTGCAATGTTATTATTATCTTTGATTACGAGACATTGCATTTTTGTTATTAAATGAATCACCTCCTCTATTTTTGGTCATATCTGGTGTTTAGTATATATACAATATATGTAGTGGTGTCAAAAATCATTGTCTCCATGCCAACAATGGTGTAATGAATAGTATTTTTTCAAATTAATGATTCTTTGATTTTTTCTTGTTGCTTATTTTGCAGACTAACAATAGTAAATCCAAAGAAATGTTTTTATAATATATAATTGCAATAAAAAATCAATAACCAAATCGCCCCATACTCCTAAATATTGGGGGAATGATAATATTGTTTTCTTGGAAACGATTAAAATTTATTATAATTGAACAAATATGTCCTGCCGGCTCTATTTGATAATGTTTTAAATTCAGTTAACAAAGTAAGCAACATGACTTTAAAGATTCAAATAAAAAATTGTGGCAAAATTTTATCGTTCAGTTAAAATTTAACAGTATGATGGTACAGAAATGTATGTTTTGATATCAAAAATATGTCCGACAAATTGTGTAAACTTACTATTCTCTGAAATTACCCAGTTTTTGGAAGAGATAAACATGAATTATTATTTTCAATCTATTGCATTTTGTTTATAATAGCTACTTTTTTTTGAAAATTTTGCATAAAATCAGGTATTTATCAGGTCTTTCCTTCTCAAAAAAATTCAAATGGTAAATTTTCTGTTCCAAATTACATAAGTTATGAAAGAAAAAAAACATGTATTTTTATGATAAATTTATGTTTGCATTACTATAATTAACAGTCATTGATAGACATAATATTAAATGTAAGTCTTTCCTTTGATGCATAGCAAATTCCACAGGAAGATGTAAGGAATATTATAATAAAAGTCGGAGACTCTCATATTTCAAATAATGTCTCAGGGTAATCATGAATTATATTGAAACCGTTGTTATCCCATTACTTATTCCTATTGTATATACTAAAAGTATCACTAGGATTTATAAACACTTAAGGATTTTATATCTTTTTTTTTTTAAATTTTTTTATATTCAAATTTGAATCAAGAAATTCCATGCATATCTTCATTATTTACTTATCATTTGAGTAAATTATTAAGTAATATATAAAAGCTTTTTCAGAATTAAATTCTTTTCTTGCCTTCAATTTTCACTATTCAGCTTAATAAATTAGACACCCATCTCAAGACTTGACAAGACTCACGATTTATATTGAGTTTCTTGCGAGTTGCTGAAAGGTTGAATGTGGTGAATTTTTTTTGTCCAATTTTAAAATGCAGCTCGCCACTTTTACCTCACTTCACATAGTTTATGCTTTACTTACTTACCAAGTCAAACCAAGTGTATATTATGAATTTTAGAAATTGTGAAATGGTGGGACATTTCATTTAGAGATGTGTGTTATTTTTCAGGGGAGTTGATAGAAATAAATACGTGAAGACATCTTATGAAATTAATTTTTATTAAAGGCCACAGGATAAAAATATGGGTGATAAGAGTAACATTTGCATTGCAATCTTTAAAGTATTATACAAATATTTGCCTTTTGCTATCAATATTTTGAAACACATCTATCCTTATATCCTATTTATTTTGTTATGATAATAAATAGATGGAACAAAAAACAACCATACAAAATTATCAATATAATTGCCTAATATGTCAGTGGAACTAAAGATGCTGGAATAGAGATATCGCTAGTGGCATAATTGTGCATTGTTGTATTGAAATAAAAAACTTTTCCTTAGAATTTTCAAACTGAGAAAAAAATATGTTTCAGTTTCTAAAATAATGTATATTTTAGCTTCACTGGGATTTCTTAGGTGCAAATTTTTCATTTGATATTGTTAATCGACAAAGGAATACTTTATAATGAGTATATTAAAGTTATTTTACACTTATGGATGAGTTCTCTTAATTTGAATAAGCCTACAAATAAATTAGTTTAACTTTTATAAGCGATGCTTCTTTCGAGTTATTCGAAATATTCTAATTTAAGATATTTTTCTTAAGAAAAATGTTACCATAGCAATATTATAATTTTGAACTCTGTTAATATTTAGTATTCATTCAGTTGTGAGCTAAG
The DNA here is from genome assembly GCA_028555115.1 of Himalopsyche japonica. Taxonomy (NCBI): domain Eukaryota; kingdom Metazoa; phylum Arthropoda; class Insecta; order Trichoptera; family Rhyacophilidae; genus Himalopsyche; species Himalopsyche japonica. The sequence goes on from JAHFWJ010000430.1 coordinate 6,279,279, forward strand.
TGTTAATAATGCAATCTATTAAAAAATAGTAGATTGAACTATTATAAGTTTATTTCCCATTCGTTAAGAGTATGGTTTTACTATAACTTTGTTTATCATTTGAATATCAAATATGCCTTTGTCATTTTAATATGATAAAAAAACTTATTAATATGGTGAACAGCCCAAATATAGCACCAACAATAGTTACCGACATTTTACAACATAATGTGTAAGCATTTAATTAAAAAATACATTTTGACACTAAGTTTTTGCCAATTATTATACAAAATCAATAACTTTTGATGTATTAAAATTTTAAACACTATTTAAATTACTAATAAAGTGTCCGTATTTATTTATTTAACTTAATTAGATGTTTATTTTATAAATAAAATGTTGTGGATGTATTATTATTTTCCTGATTTACGAAAATTCTTCATATAAAATTGATTTTAAATCATCGACAGATATGTATTATGTATAGAAAAGCAAAATTATTAATCAAATGCTGAATACAGGCTTCCAGGTAGTTCTTTTTTGGAATTGTCCATTTTTTAACGAGCACAATGTGTTGCCTTTAATCAGATACTACCATGAATATTGTTAAGCTGTAAAAATAGATTTAATGTGTTTTGATATTAATAACAGTTGTATAATCAAAGAAGCTCATTTATATAAAGAATTGTGCTCAAGTATGTGTCTTACTTTATTCCTACCGAATCTGGTGTCCCAACATCAGAATTGGTTGTCCCCATTGTAAAATGCCTATACCAATAATGAACGAAAAACATCATTCAAATCAAGTGTACCTAAAAAATGATTCTTCATTTTCATTCGAAGTACAATGATTTCCCAGATAAGCCAATAATTCTTTTTGATAGTATGCATCCGCTTAAAATTCCTGAATATTGATATGAAAAAGATGGCAATTCGTTATTTACAGATTTGTATTTACGCAGTTGCCCATGAAATATCTGAATTAAAAAAAAAAAAAAAATTATACTTTTCTTAGAGCCCACCTGTCATATTTTTTTAAATTAATATGATGAACTCATCCAAAATTTTTAACAGCTTCTTCTGGTAGTTGTATTTTTTAATTGATAATTGGGGAATAATGTAATGTCAATTAAACTGGAATAGAACGGCTGAAAATCTTTAATTGCACTGTATTTTAGGCATAGCTTCGTAGGAGCATGGATAAAGAGAAGTATATAATATTAAATGTGTAACATCCAAGATAACATGATAGAAATTACTAAATTTTGAAAGTTATTAAAAAATCTATAATGTTTTAGAAATGCTATACATTATCATTGTGATAAAAATTTTGCAGGAAGAATGAAAAGTAAAAGATATTTTTAGTTACTCGCGCATAAGTGAAATTTAACTCATTAGAAAGACGAATACTGTTCTAGCCGTACACATTCAACATTTGCTCAGGCCCAATCCCATTTTATTTTGTGCCTTTTTTTGCTAATATGACATCATATAATGTATTTTATTATAAGTAAGGTTGCTTATTTGTTCTTTGACATCTCCAGTAAGTAGCAGGTATAAAAAGATAAGTCCCGAGCTCAGAATTTTCTAATAAATATTCAGAGTAATAATTTTTTTATTTCAATTTTTGAACTTCAATGTAAGGTAAACGTACCAGTAGTTGACCGGCTTAAGGAATTTTTCAACTTTGACAACAATCCACCGCTTACTTTATTATTAAATAACAAAAGTGGATACGTCAAGATAATCTTAAAGCATTGTAGATTTTTTGTGCGAAGACAGATTTGAAACTGTTGCATTGCAAAAAAAATACAAGCCATTTCAAATAATTAAAAAAGTTGAATTTTCAGATCCAGTATTTGACCACCCCACAAACTCAGTTTATTGAGCTTATGATACAAAAACCTCATGCTTATTGAATAATAAACTCTGTGTACATATTTGAAAAGTGAAAAAATCTGTTATAAAGACTTAGTTACCTTATTGTTCTATTCATTTAACTAAACACATTTCCTCAACAAAAACCTTAAGAAAATAGCAAAAAATGGCAAATCGCTCACCTGAACCTAAAAAAAATTCCACTGTGCAATTATGAAATCCTTTAAACATTTGAATTCTTCACAGTCATGTCGGTAAATGGTGCAGCTAATTAAAAAAAATATTTTCCCAAGGTTATCACTTCTAGAAACCTTATTATAAACATTTTTTTGACAAATGGTCAACTACTGGTACATGGTAAATTACTGGTACGTTTACCTACACTCATTTTTTTTTATTTAAGTGATTTAAAAGATTGCATGGTTATCAAGTGAAGTATTTCTATATTTTAGTGAATTTTTCCCGATGAGTTGGCTCTTCATAAAGGTATTCAATAATTGAGATGACAGAAACAGTTGTAATTATAAAAAAGCAGAACTAATTGTATTTTATGTGCGAACGTGAAGTGTAAGAATAGACATAGGTAAAAAGCTGGTGGTATATTTAAAAAATATTGAAATTTAAGCAAATTTTCATTGTAAAAATGGTTTTCAGAACTGCTGGTTTCTTTTAAATCTATAGGTTTTGGTAATTTGTGTTTGTTTCTTGTGGCAGTTTTCATAAATGCAGGGAAGGCAGGCTTTGAAGTTATTCTTACCTTTGTTTAATGATGGTACGTTAGTAATAATTGCTGTTCATCTGAAAACTTAATTTTGTGATTTGCCATAAGTATACTGAACTTAATTTATATTAAAACTCTTTGCACTTGATAAACTTTGAAGTATCACTCTCAAATGCAAAGGATTTGAAGTTCAATTATAATTGATGTTGAAAAAAAAATACATTATAAATTTCATTTCAATGACTTGGTGCAAGAGTTAGCATTAAATTATAGTTTATAACTAAAAAAAAACAAATTATAAATAAATATGAGTACTCTATTTCAAATTAATATTTATTTGTAATATAATAAGGGGATCATTGAACTTTTCGGTACGGACTTTTTTATTACCACATGAAATCTTAGCTTGATTAGATTTATAACCATTACATATTTCATATATACCTAATATATGAAAAGATTAAAAGTATTTTAATTATGATAACTTATTTTTTCTATGCTTACTAAGGTTTAATTCAAGGTTTAGTTCGTGTACAATTTTATCCTCATGTGGTTTTATCCCTTAACAGTTTTACTCCATGTTTAATTATATACACTTATGCTTTTATTCTCTCTAGCCATGTTAGAACTGTCGTAATGCATTGTGTTTTTTTTAAACATGTTCTTATTTACTCGTAACTCCAAATGCGTCTAATTTATTTTATAGTCAAATTAAAATTATAGCATAACAGTCATTATTTTTGAGATTTAAGAATGTCAAAAGTTTCCCACCTCTGACTTTGTAATTTAGTCATGAAAAAGTGCGAAAAACGTCAATATGAGGCAAAATAATTACGGTTCGACAATAAATCTGAACGTTCTTAATTAATTTGGCATCGTCTTCATTTTTTTATCAAATGCCCCAAATTATAGCATATTTGATATTTGAAAAGCGTAATTATTATTGTAGGTTTTGAAAAGCAATTGTTATATTTTTTATAGCTGCCACACTCGACTTTCAAAATGACAGAATGCAATATGCATTATCAACAAGTTCTTAGTGTTTTTATAACATGTGTGGGTGCTTTTGATTTTTTTCAACTTTAACTCTTAATGTGTAAAAATACTTTCTTTTAATACGTTTTGTATATGTTTCAAATATCGTAATGGTTACAAGACCTGATTTATTACTTCATAAACTTGAAAAATAAATTATGGCAGATAACAGTGGCGATAGCAATAATACAATTGATAAGACTGCGGCATCAGAGAATATCTCCTGTAATGAAGAAACCGTATTACCGAAAGGTGAGATAGTTATTTTGATCCAAGCATGATACATGGGAGATGGGGTTATGGTGCATTTTTGCGGTTAGGAGTCCCATAATGACATTTCGCTTACGCATGTTAATCAGCCGACTGCTTACTCATATTTTATCATAACGATTATTATATTATATGCCTATTTAGAGCTCTGACTTCATCTTTCGCGAAATAAAGACCTGTCTCCAATATACTTAATGCTTATTATTATCCTAGTTATTGGATCAATGAAGCTACATACAATTTATGGTTCCGTGAAAATTTATGAATGTTATAATCCAACCATCTGTAATTTTTCATCCAAAATACTAGGCCTTCATTCCTTATTGTTAACTTAATCACAAATAAATAAAGTGCAACGATTAAAATATTGATTTGAATAGTCTCACTAGTTTCAAAACGGATAAATTTTAAATAGAAGATCACGGAAATAATTTAATCATTTTATAACGAGATTCGCGAAGAGAAGAGATATTTTTTGGGTACTTGCTTTTTGTTTTTAGCATGCAACAGAAAATTTTTAAATATAAATTCCATATTCCCCATTTAATAAGTGATCATATTGATCATGTGTTAAATAATTCAATGTAAAGGTGTTTCAGATATAATTTGAACCTATTAAAATTTATGCAAATCAATAAAAATCTGAGATAAAAAAAAACAGCTTAAGAGTAGTTAGTAACACCATCCACAGAGATCATTGATTTATGTTATATGTCACTATCCAATGCCTTTTGCATGCCTGAAATAACTTAGGAGAGTATTTGACACTTAGCATAAAGTAAGTCCATGCAGATTTATTTTACTTTAAAGTCTGAAATTAACAACATGGACATGATCTCTGAACGCAGGTGTCCATTCTTTTCAGCATGCGTCCAACTAGCAGAGAGTGGACCCGGTGCCGTGCCATATCGTCTCCGACGTCTCTGCGACCAATTGAAAGAGCACACGGCTGCAGCATTCTTAACTGCTGCACTTCAACTTCTCATGCTGGAAAGTGGATTTGATCTCCCGCAATCAAAAATGATACACGAAGAACCATTAATCTCGACCGAATCTGATTTAATAATTGACAGCAAGACCGCAAAATGTGGAATGAAGCATTGCTTCATGTTCACGTTAAGGGAGGTTTCTGGAAGCGAATGCAAATTAATCATAACCACCTTGGGAAATGTCCTTCTAGTAAATTCTCTCAGTAACATGCCTGTGGCTGCTTACAGTGTTGTTCTTCCCATTGATTATTACGTTCCTCGTCCTGATGCACCTACCCTACACGAAAAGTATGAACACCTTGAAGAGTTGTCGTTGAGTTTTAAAAATGCTGTTTCTGCCCCTGCACGTGCAACAGTTCTCGCTGCTAAAGGAATCGCTGCGGCCAGTCTGATTGGTCTGCCACCTGAAATTCTAAATCAAATATTAATATACTGCGGCCCATTGAATGTTTGTAATCTTGCCGCTGTTTGCCGAGCACTATCAGTTTCAGCAAAGGAACCGAGCGTTTGGTTCTTCTTCTTTAAAGGCTATTTTCCAAATCAGGTCAGCCGTTATCAGGATAAAGAAAATGTTAATTGGTTTTTTGAATACGGGAGAGCTTACCGGCCCAGGTGGAGGTTTCAAATACCCACGGAGTCTGGTTTTGTAAAAATGATACGCATTTGAAATGATAAAACATTGATTTTTTGATTAAGATTTATGATATCAAAATTTTATTAAAGAAGACTTCCTGGTTTTTAATTCTGTTAAAGCTGTCATTAATTGGAAACATCATTTAAAATCTATTTAAAAAACCATATTTTTATTTAGTGGTAAGCATTTCTGAACAGGAATATGAATATGCTCGTTTTGTTGCAATTTTATATGCTATTGCGATTGGTGATGGAAAATTTATTATTATGTGAAAATTTTATTTTGAATGTGAAATAATAATTTTCATGAATTTATATGTAATGGACATGTTTTTTATTGTTTCCTCTAATAATGTAGATGCAGCTTTCTTTAACTCTTCTAATAATTATCTCCCTTAAAGGTAACTTAATGTGAAGCTTTTTCTTATGAAATTTATACTATAGCAATGAAAATGTCAGCTGTGATCACCCTTGTATCAAAAATACAAAAATTGACTAATCCCTTTGGTGATGATGTTTTCATGAATCAAAAATTACACTCCATATATGTATAGGTATGTATAATAGACGTTTAGCATAAACTTACTTACTGGGTCTCAAAAACATGTGATATTCAAAATTTAATTATAAAATTCCCCAAAATATTATATTCCCTTTCAAATTTAGCAATATTATTATACTCAGTGATACAACATTATATTCAGTTATTTTTCCTTCAGTAAAACATAAAATTGTAGGTAAAGTATTAATATTGAAAGTGTCTTGAAGAATATCCATGATATTATAAAAAATTCTAATTTCCTATTTAATAGATGTTATTTTTATTGTGCTTATCTGTCGCGAAGGTATTGAACTAACAATAAAAGTTGTGTGAAAATTTTCTTTGTTTTATTATATTTAAATAAGAATAGTATTTATAAACATTACTACTTGAGCATAATTTGAGATGTTTCCAAAAAGGAAGATTTTATTTTATTTGGAAAATTATTTCACTTAAAAGTAAATTTTTTCTATGGTAATATTATATGTTTAACTTTTAGAGTACTTCTTTTAAAATTGTTTACACGCTTTTTATTATAAAACATTTCATTCATGATATAATTTTTGTTTTGATTTATTTAAAAGTAATCTCCGTTATATACAGTAAACCACCGATTAGCGGAGTGGATAAGTTCCTTGCAAACAAAAAATGTTATTATTATTTTTAACTGTACTCAGTACAGATTGGAGCTATATTATATTTTGGTTAATACAAATCATAAAAAATAAGGATATTTACATTTTTGCTTGAAAGATAAAAAATTACGACAGATGTGCTTAAAATCATAACCTTAGGAAAATTCATGTGTTTTAGCAATACAATTCAGTTTACGACATTAACACGGGTGCTAAAGTCTTGTAAGATTCTCAATCTCTCTTTTTCACGAAGAAATTACAAATAGGGCCAGGAAAGGACTAGTAGAATACTAAACTAACTAAACTATATATATATATATATATATATATACACATCTTCGAGAACAGATAGATTGAGCAACTGTCAACTAACGTCGTAAACTGAATTTAATTGCTAAAAACAAATGAGAGTGCTAATAGAACTCTATTTGTTCTGGGACTTACTGTTAACCGCTATTATGCGTTTCAGGAAAAGTTTATTTGTAGCTAACGTTTTTATGGAAAACTTCTTGTTTTATCCGTTCGATATATCTACTTATAAAATGATTATCATGTGCATAAGATTTCATTTAATCTCTCTTATGTTAATAAAATGTTTTTTTTCCGGAGCTCTATTAATTTTTTTTTCTCCTTTTACATATATTCGTTACTGATAAAACATGATTTCGGGAATACATTTATGGGAAAATAACACACAATTGTATTATATTTGATAAATCGCAAAAATTAATTGAATTTTAAAGGAAACTTTGGAAGTCAAACGTAAACTTCTTTTTTACTCATCGTTAAATATTATGATTTTAAAATAAACTCTTGAAGAATACAACCATAAATAAATATTAACCCACTAACTTTTCTATATAGATTTGGTCTTCCGTACCACCGTTGTAGCTCTCGTACTATTATATTATATGATACTGCAAATCTCTTAGTGACTAAGTATCCATTACGAAATGTGTGGTGGGTATTTCCCTATTATTATAGAAAATTCACACTCATATTGGTAAGTATGAAAAGTGTTCGATAAATGCGTAGATTTTCTTCTGAGAGGGCTTGGAATTTTTCTTTCGCTATTTTCTTCGGTGGCTTCTCATAACTGACACTAATTGGTAGTAAAGCTATTAAGGTAAGTTTGTGAATTTTATTTATGAAACGTATACACCATTTATTTTATGTTTATAGAATTTATGATCTAATTGTTTTCGTGTTACCGATAATCTAAAAAAAAAAAATGATGACGAATTTGAACTATTCGATGTTTTTCATTAATATTGAAAGCTCCGTTTACTCGTTCAGCGGCGGCGTAAGGGGCGGGGCGCAAATGTTTCAAAATTTAATTCTTCATTGCTTCGTACCGTTAGCAAATTATCCCATAAGCGCAAGAGGCAAACATATTTTATATAACACCTATATCCCTTTGATTCTGTATTTATTATTCTATTAATATATTGTTTAAAAAATGTATTTTTTTCATTGGAACGCCTTTGACATTGATACTGATAGTGTATTTGTGAAAATTTACGACGTCTCGTAATCCGAAAAAGGGCCTCAAAATTTCAATCATCAAATTCAAAATCAAATATTTCTTAGGACATAATTTTTTTGAGATAAAGAACCCCTTTTTATCAATCAAAATTTTGAGATTTGATTTCTATAAACATCTTTTTTTTTGAATAATTAAAACAATTTTTAGTGCTTGGGCGAAACCGGCCTTCAATATGAAATTATGGAAATAGTACGAAATGTTTTGTATTTTATCATTTAAATATGATTGACAATGAATGGGTGGCAGTTAACACATTACAAGTGCTCTATACTAATGTTTCATGCGATATTTGAATGTATAAAGAAAAAAATTATAGATCCTAAAAATCTAACAAAAAAAAAAAAACTGTTTGCAATACAATAATTAATACGTACAGTACATTAGTACTGTACGTACTATTATGCTAATATTAAAATAAATTATTATTCCAACTATTTACTTCCTTGTCGCCGAGGCTTATGAGATAACATGTACGAGTATATCGCGATTTTCAATTTCGATCGATTTCTTTCAATTATATATACTTTTTTGTAGCGCTTCTTTTAAATCTATCTTTTCAAAATTAAATGATTATATTACTCTCGCATTTTACCTTGTAAGAGATGTAAAAGTTACCATGAATAAAAATTCAATTGCAGAAAATGGAAAAGCTGCGGAGGACAACAATTCAGTTATCGACGAATCAGCTGCAGCAGCCGTCGATGGAAATCAGGCAAATGGTAAAATGGGTAAGTCGGCAAAATCGTACAACTCGGTAAACAGACAAAGAAAACCCCTCGCTCTGAAATTCCAGCGCTACAACTCATTTTACGTAATAATCATTAAATTTAATAGGTTATTATTTGATCACAATGAGTGCAATTGCGCAGTTCGTAGTTATAACATTGTACTGATATTGAATATGATAGCAAAATATCACAGAGGTCACCCGGTTCATAAGATTAATTCGAGAGTAATGTATGCGTGGTCTATTATCACACAATTACATTTTGTTACTAAAATTCATAGTTTAATTTCCCAACTGAACTCATTTTAGCTGCTAAAATTATTTGTCTATGATCATCAATTTAAATGCTATCGTCTCAAATGAAAACAATTCTTTTGTAAATTAACAAATTTTATTGAGCTCGACAAATATATTGTATCCGTCAGTAATATCCACCGTATTTTATTATATTTTAAAATGTTTTGAATTTTAATTATATTGAAATATAATTTTTCATGATTCGTGTTTATTTTTTTTTCTGTCGATATTTCGGAAAGTTTTTCTCTGCACTCGTATGTCGATCACAAAATTTTTTCATCGGTTACAATTTTGTAAGTATTCATTTACATTCTCCATCTAAACTTATGATCATTGGAGTAATATAAATAGTTTTGATTGATCTATCGCGCTTTATTTTCTGTAACCCAAAAAATGATGTTTCAAGTAACAACACTAACTAATAAAAATACAAAAGAAAACATTTTTTTATCACTCACGACCCGGGTTTCATTTTTTTTTAATTTTCAGGCATTCACACAAATCCAGTAGAACTGACCGATTAGTTCTTTTTTATGAAAATAGTACAATTATATGATCTGTTGTAAGCCATTTAAATTTCTTTTTTATGATCTAGAGAAGGGGTCTCAAAACTTCGGCTCGCGGGCCAACGCCGGTCTGTGATCACCACCAACCTGGCCCGAAATACTTAATTTATCGATACGAAAATTTGCGCGTAATTCAAAACCCCATCTTGTCCATTGGAACTTAGTGGAGGAGTCAGTGTGGTCCTTGAGCTGAAAAAATTAGATATCCCTGGCCTAGCATGTCGTAGGTGTAAAATAACAGTTATTGCTAGAAAGACGTTATTTTTAATGTCCACTCCGAATAATATAATTAAACCATATTTGTAGTGGCGAGTCAACAATTACATTGTACGCGAAGTCATCTCTGAGCGAAATTTCCTATTATCATTTGCAAATATAAAGTCAGGACAGTTAGATGTCTAATATTTGTTTGTGTACGGAGCATTTTATTTTTATCAGCGTAATGGCAGTACATAAAACAAGCTCGAGACTATTTAAATTTCATTCACAAAAATATTTTTTGAAGCTTGCTCGCTACCAATATGGAGCATATGTACTCTTAACAGATTTTATCTCAACGATTTTTTAACATAAGCTATTTTTTACCCAATTGATCAACTCATCTTATTCGAAGAGAGTGGGGATTAGGCTAGGACAGATCGAGTAGTGGTTACTCACTTCCTCTTTTTTAGAATCGAAGGATTCCTAAGGATATTTTAATTTTACTTATATATATTTATATCGATGCATATGTTCATAAATCCATAAATTAAATAACAAATCAATTGATGAAACTGTTCGTGCTGTGATTCAAATCGCTATCACTGACAAATATGCTTACTACGGCCTCAGCATTTTGTTTTTATTATATTATTATTATACTTTAAAATTGCATATAGGTTATTTGGCCGACCTATCGCACAAGGCCTACGAATAAAACAGTTTTGAAATAAGCATTACTGAACATTATATTGATTGAATCGGCATTTATTTTGGTTGCATTTTATTATAACACGGAGAAAAAAAAGCAATGTATTTTAGTTGTACAAAATTTATAAGATTAATAGTTGATAGCTCATCAAAGCAATAATAGTTCTATGAGGGCGTAAGCCGAAATAGCTATCAACTATACGTCTCATAAATTTTGTAGAACATTAATTCAATTGAGTGTAATGAAAATAAATTTGCTACAATTGTATATTTATTATACATAGATACTAATTTATGCTGCAAGAACGTTTACGATTATTTACAAATATACATTTAAAATATGCGCAACGACTTCATTTAAATCATAATAGTGCTTTCCCTCAACTTTATTATTGCCTGAACTTTGGCTAAATCTCTCTCAGACCTCTCGTATCTTCCATAAATCTCCGAAAACCGGAATACAATACCAACAAATCAGCATAGTGAATCGGGTCACGGTCGTATCGCCTGGCTCGTCGCTTTACGATTTCTCGTTTGTTTCCTCGCTACTACGTCGCGTCGAGGAGAAACGAGAAGCCAGGACCAAACAACAAATTTTAATATCCCCGTTGGGAAATTCGCGTGTTCACGGCGCAGCCTCCGCCGGGTGCGCGCGCAGGTCTAACATCTGATCAGAAAGGCTGTGCTGCCAGAGTGCAGAAGGCTTTCGATATATTTGGGGGAAATTGTATAATTTGTTAAAACAGATTTTTTTTTATTTAGATCCATAATAACTATTAAGTATTTAAATAGCTGTAAACTCTAATTACGATACAGGTTTACTATTTTTTACCGAATACAAGTAAACGTATCAGCAAATTTATTCTATAGCAAGATTTTAAGTAACAATAAAGAGTTAAAATGCTGAGAGAGAATCATCTCTTTTAGTAATTTTTACAGTCATTATTCGTAAGGCAATAGCGCCTAACTAGACTCATAATAACGTTCTCATATTTTTATTTAATTTGTCTTCATCGTTTTGTTTGGAAACTATTTCGTGGTAAAATCTCTTTCTACGTGTTAATGAAAAATGAAAATCATAAAAGGCTATATGTTTTGCAAAATAATTGAAAAATATTCTATCAATTCAGTAATTCGACTTGAATTAACCCGTTGATCACAGCAGTTATTTAAGTAACAATGTTTTTTAAAAATTATATAGGTGTCAAAAGTGATATTAGAACCACTTTTCAACCATCTACTTTAATTTGAGCGTACGATTTTCATTTTTTTTAAGAGACAATCGTGTGAAATCTCTAACGGGTAATAGTTAATGAGTTTGGGGGAAAACAAAAATGGCAGCCTGGCATCTTTGTAACCAGCGACTGTCAGTCGCACCTCTTCCTTTGTCGACGCACGAGCCCCGCCACCCATAAAGCGCTGCCCCGGCTTTGAATCTTGAATTAACATCCCCGTGAAGATCGCACCTTGTGACAGATTCCACGCCTTAAACGTCACTGCGAATATTTTTTGCGTTCCCGAGAGTCATTGTTCACTTTCCCGCGAGTTTTGGGACGCGGACACCGCGCAGGTGTCCAACTCTAATCTTAAATTGGCGCACGTTGTGAATAATTTAGGGTTGAAATCATACCTTTTACACATTGACATCTTTACGTTTGATATTTCTACGTAACAGCAGTGGCGCGAAATTCAAGTTAATTTCATATAACTTCATCGTGTCACACATATGTTGTCAACTTTGTTTTCTTTCAGTGGAATGAGAGTTTATTATTTTTAGTATTGTCATTACATAAATCTTAAATTGAAAGTAAGCGTGACATAGCTAAGTTAAAACAACTGTTTGTCTACGGAATTTGAATGCAGTAAATAATTTCACTGTTAGCTTTATGCTTTTATTATAAAAAAACTTGGAATAAAAGAAAGCTCTCCGTAATTTTTGTGAATTTGTGTTGTAAATATAATTCAGTGAGTTGTGAATCTACTTTGAAATCGTGCTTATAAAGTCTGGTGTTCAGTGTCTTTTTGTTGATAATTTTATGATTCGTACAGCCTAAAAATTGATAAAGCTTGTATCGCAAATTATATCTCAGGCTATTCCTAGCTTAATGTATAAAAATTCCTGCTGACATCCTTAAATCTACAACCATTAGGAAAATTCATAAGTTTGATGACATCAAACGCGTCGAGGAGGAGCATCTCAACACCGCTCCAATTTATGTGATAAGCTCGAGTGAGCGCTTTCCGAACGCGAGAGAAAAGCTGTCGGGTTCGTCGAGTGAGCGCTACTCCGACGGCAGACGGAAGCTATCGGAGACTTCGGACTATCCCAGAGAGCTCGAAGGAAGGGGCAGCCACCTTTCCGACTGGTGTTGCAATGTGGTGGCCGTGAGCCGGTACGGCGCCGATGACGGCTTTCCCATCAGGGTAGGATCGTCGGGGCACTACGAAGGCGGCGGCAACCTGGAGTCTCCGCAGGGGGGGCGCCGCGGCCGGCTGGAGTGGCCGCACTACTACGGCTCGATGCTCACGCATAGCCACTCCGACGGCGAATTCCCAATTTATTCGCAAGGTTAATCTCAATTTTATTTATTCATGAAATTATTCTAACATTTCAAATCTTTATCCCACTCATTTAAGACATAAAATAGCATTTAAATTACTTTCGCCTTCTCAAAAAAGTATTTTTAAATATTGTATGATGTTATTTACATCATATTCATATATACTTTTTATAAATGATATGAAAAATATATGATGTACAATTATAATGAATTATGACAGTAAAAATATTCTTTTAAACTGAAATAGTAAAATATTTATTGGTCAGTAGTTTCCATCATATCATCTTCTACGAGAGCACATAAATTTTATTATTTCACAGCAAATCTTTTTCATATTATATAACCGTAATTGAAAATATATTTTGAAAGTTTATAACATGAAATATCTTGACATTGAAAGTAAACGTGACCATAACCCGTATTCCCCTCCTCGTCCCATCCCTCGTGGTATTATTAATTAGCTTCTTATTCGTTATCTCATTTTTACAGGACAATATTACCCAATCACCCTTTTTCATTTTATATATTACTTAGACACTTTCAGGTTTTATCTTATAGACACATTGATTTATTGTTGGGCCTAACTTCCAAAGAATAGCGATAAATCCGGAGCTACTTAACTTACCAGATGAATTAAAACAAAGAAATCTTCCAATGTCTTTTATTATAGCTCTTTAATCTTTGTATATGATCAAGGCTTCAAGTGGAAGAAAGGGAAGATAGTCGTTTCAGGTTGATATAGCAGTGAGAGTCTCCACTTTCTTCTCTGAAATTCCAGTTTTAATACATTTTTCAATGATTTGTACAAACGTTTACATTAAAATATAAATCCTGCAAACAGACTGTAAGCGAGTAGTATTTGATCACACTTTTTTATTCGTTAATTCTTTTGACTTGGAGATTTTATGAAATTGATATTGGAATTCCATCAAACACCTCCAGTCAATATCATAAATTTTATGAAAAAGTTGACTCAATATGTGTTATTTTCTATGTAAACAGTCAACCAAAATCATTAATAGGTACAGTAAATATCAGGCTTTTTTCTAAAATTCTATTGAATAACAATTTATTCTTCATTTAATAAAAATACATTTGCGAACAATGCATTTTCATTCCAAATCTATACCACATAAAATCTTTTAAAAATTTGTGGCTCAAGCCTTGTCTTTATTTAGCGTATAATTAATTTAAAGTTAAGAACAATATGTACTTGTAAGGCTCATTTCTTTCTCTATCGTTAGGCAATTTTCCTGTTAAGTGATATAACTATAACATACTGCGTTAGCATACTGACAGGGTAAATGACAATGACAACAATGTATTATTTTATATTAATGATAAAAATCACCTCCATATATTTTTTGGGATGAGTCAGTTGTTATGTGTTAATTACAAACATTTTAATCTATATACCATTAGGCTAAAAAAAAAACTAAACTAAAGTCAATGTATAAAAGTTGCGGTGTAAGCATTGAAAGCGGAATAAATACTATTATCGGAGATTTGGTTGGGGAAGTTTTATAAAAGCTTATATCTCGCCTCTTGTTCGTATAATTTATTATTTAGTTCGACTTCGGTCACATCAATCAAGACTCGTTGTTTTAGTAAACGCGATTTCAAAGTATTTTCGTTAAAGCCGCATGTTTCATTGTTTTTTTTAAAAGTCATGTTGAGTTTTTTTATTCATTTTTTACAAAGTTATTCTAATATCAGAATAAACTAAATCCAGAATATGAAACTCTATTTTAATTTCAGTATGGCTATCAAGAGATACAATACATCTATCTTTTTGTTGCTAATTCAAATATACATAGGTAGTATAAACGGGAAGAGAGATGGATCTCTGATATGCTGAATCGATCAAATCAAGCTTTGTAAAGATTACAAATTGATCATAATTAAAATCGGTAATTCCATGGAATTGGTATCTTAATTTGTTAGTATCAGATAAGCATTTTTTCAGGGTGCTTTTAAATATTTGCTAAAATAAAAAGGTTACATAGAAATATATATATTCGCTTAACATAAGGTATTATCTTACACTACACTTAGTTAAGTCAAAGTAATGAAAGTAAATGCTTGCAATTATTATTTGCGTATACAGAAAAAAACAGTTTTATTCGAGGAACGCGTAAATATAGACTATACTCGGATTCGTAAATCGCGTATATACAACACGAATGCGGGAATATCACATAGAAATGTCGGAAACTTTCGTAAGCTCACCTGTATCAGGAAAGACGACGTCGTTTTGTTTCGTTACATGTTATTACCGTATAACCCATTTAATCCTTGTTTATTTCGAGATTTACACAGTTTTACCTATTCTTTTTCGTTGTTATTGGTAAATGTGTTAGGGCAATGTTTATGCGTTTAATTTCATAGGATTTTAATAAACACAACGTTGGATGTTTTTGGTTGAATTTTCTCAAGCATACATAGTCCATCTTCATGTAAAAATACTAGTGTTAAATGTGTATTTAAATCAAACCTTCAAGGTGAACTTTCTAAAATATATTTGGGTAATTGTGGTATCGTTCATTACTTATATCATTATTTTAAGCAAATTTTAATATTTGAGTACAATTTATAGAAAACTGACGCAAATATCTTTTTTGTATCATCATATTATATTTATCGTATCCACAAAGACGATAAAGGTTAAGAACCGCGCTTAAAGGCTACGATCTAAGTGCTACGGCGTAGAGTTAACTCGATGTAAATTCATAGCTATCAAATAACCTCGGATATTGGGAAGTGTTATGATCTCAAAATCTTACAGGAATTGCAAAAAGAAACGTTATATTAAGGAAAAAGGAAATGAATTAAGACTTCAAATGGTTGACATTGATACTTTGTTGATTTTTTAATCAAAATTTAAACGCTGTGTTTTTTGCAGTTATAAAAGTGAAAAATATGTAAAACCATTATTGGTCTGTTTCGTTTTAGTAATTGCTTACGTAAAACATTTATATTTTCTTCATCATAATATTCAACATGACTTTTGAAGTTGACCGTGACCATTATACATAACAGCGTGTTCATATCTTGGGAGTATAGTGTCCACATACAATAATAATTGTTTATTCCACAGTCCATAGCGTTCGCACTTGCACCGGCTTCAATGAGAATGTATACAGATAAAATATTAAATTTTATAGTGAACCAAATTTTGCTGCGCGTGTCGGCGGAGCAACTGTTGAATAATTTACATAGCAAACTGCGTAGGTAATAAATTTTTATGATTATTTCTGGAATTTTTCCAAAACACATAATTATTGGGTCTGTTTACACGGGAAAACGGCGGCGTAATAAATTCAGGTGGTGTTAATTATTCAATAAAATTTGTCTGGCATATCATATCTTGAGTTAATAATTAGTATTTTCAACAGTTTACCTATCAGCGTCAGTGAATGAATTAAATATCTAAGGGATGCATTTCTAATGCGAATTTTTGAACCAAACATAAGAAAAAATCAGTCGAACACAAATCTAATTAATTACAATTAGAAAACCGTAATTTAAACGCGTTTCCATTAACCGTATAAATGATTTTGACTTAATAAAGAATTTACGGTATTTTAAAGGAATAATTTAAGCATAGACAATATTTATACGCGGAGCCATTAATAGAAAGAATATTTAATTTCACATACCGATGGGAATGGGTAAGGGATCTAAAACAATTGAAAAGCTTGCAGTGTATTATTTTTTATGCAGTTTGCTGTAGGTTTGAAAGCATAATTACTTTTTTCTAGATTGTAAAAAAACAATGCGTGGCCATCTCTGTCGTATTCATTGACTTTATACTTCGAAATGAACATTAAAAAATATATCTATCAACGCTGAACCAAATAATATTAAACAAATGACAATTCATACTCCAAAATACGTCATTTCTCCATAAACGTTAAGAATAATTAGATTTTATTCGACTAGAAATATATACATACGAGGTAATGATTATTCCAAAGCCGTTAGCATGGTTTAATACGTCCACTTTGAAAGTGATCGTAGTTTTTGGAATTTAAATCCACTGATATGAATTTAGTATCTCAATTTCAACAATTACTGGTAATTAGTATTTTCAATTACTTCAAAAATATTTTTAATGTAACCAATTTATATGGTGAAACAATTGTCTTAGTCATAAAAAGTAACAAAGAAAAAACAAAAAAAAATTACAACTCTCATGTTTATATACTCCCATCCATTATTTTATACGGAAGATCGGTTCCAATGGATCACCGTGTTAAATGATATAGTGCTATTCGAGTGCTAAAAATCTATGTAATTATTACAAAATGAGGAATAAGTTATTAGATAGACAAATTTTGATACATGTTAAACTCATCAATGCATAAATATGTAAAATTGATTATCCCTCTCATTCGAAAATATAAATATATTTTTTTTTACATTTTTTTCTTATAGGATGAGTGTCATTAGTATTGCTTTCAATATCGTGTTGTGTTCTGCATAATAAGTAAATAATCTGCATAATCTTGACTTGTATTTTTTATGATTCTTGTAAATATATTCGTGTTTGATACGCCTTGTTTAATTTCTCGTTGAAATTGTTAACCTCGGTCCATATCTAAATCACAATTTAAAATATTAATTTCAACTTTATTGTCACATTAAGTTCATATTTTATTTACTTCCCTAAGTTCATTTTTATTTGACCAGAGCTTTCGGTATCACTTCCGATTTCAATTGGAACTGAAGTAGTTGTATCAATCAATTCTATTCAATTCTATCAATCAATTCAACTATCGTTTGTGTTACATTTTATCAATTTCATCTCTCACCCTCTACGGAACGTGTGATATTAACAATATTTAACATAAACTATTACAGTGATTGAATGTTAATATATCTCTAAGCTACTCAATGACAGATACGTTAATTTTCCAGTTCAATTCATTTTTTTTTTTTTTTGTATCAGAAATATCATTAATGCCTGAACTGTAAACATACAATTAAAAGAGTTTGGAAATAATTCATACTTTCCTAATATTATTGATTTTTCGGAGGCATGTTAGGTATAAGATTCTTGGTATGTATTACATGGACGGATATCTGATATTTATGTCGTGTTGGGTAGCATACACAGAAACATAAAAAAATATATAATTGAAAGAGAAAAACGTGTATAGCATTTCATAATTTCCTAAATAAATATTTAAAAATAATAGGAAGATTTTTTAATCTAGAAATATGTCTCGCAGTGTCATATTAAATTTTATCGAACATTAGTATTTAAACCCCCATCAACCGGAACGTCGCCGCTCTTTCGATATTTCTCATAGAAATAAGTTTATGATTGTTTTTTAATCTTCTCTCTCTCTTTTAATATTGACTTCTTTAATATCCAATTGGTATATCTTGTTAAGTTTTTGCAAGATAGCGACGAATAATATTTGATTTATATATTTTCTACTTTTAAAATGTTAATATTACAATGAAATGATAAGTTCTTGGATATGACACGTGGTTCACACAATTTAAAAGCATACTTATATTGTTTGTTGTTTTTAAAATAAATGATTAAAACAGAAATATAGCATAAAATACATTTAAATACTAGGATCGGTTTACATTATTGACGGATTATTTAAATAAAATATTAATTGATTTTATATAATTTTTGTTTATAAATAAAGTTGCCCAGTTTTCGGACTAATTTCGCGATTTCTGTAATGATAAGGGCCGATTTTACCCATTGCTAGCATTCATAGCCGATGACGACTTGAATCAGTGAAAAAAGTGTACTACCTTTCCACCAAGAATAAATTGATAATTAATACCCCAAAAATACTGTAAAATAATATGATTACTGAAAAAGAATCATTCGATAAAGAATAATTCAATCCAAATAAAACGTTCAGGTAGAATCAGTGATTGAAAAAAACGTTTGTTATACACTATATGGTATTTTATGAAAATTATATTTCTCTTACACAAAGAAATCTTTTTGTGAATGATGGATGTAATCATTGAATAAATTACATATGAATATGAAAATTTTCTGATTTTGTGTGTTTTAAAACGAAGTCAAATATATTATTGAAACACGTATTCCCTACCTCACATTTTCCTTTGTTTAGAGTACTTACATGACTCGCAATACAAGAAACTGTATTAATAATTGATTCTAGCCGTGCATATTTATTTTTATTCTTATATTAAATCCTCGATTCGAATGAGAAATTATGTATGTAAGATAAAACGATTTCTTTTTAATGAAAAAAAAATAAACGTCACAAAAAATAATATTGTATACGAGCCTAGTAAAATTGACCCACGTTACGATGAAAACAGATATGAGTTTGTATGTTAGTGGGCAAACGCCGAATCATTTGCCGGTACTCGTTGATACTGTTCAAATATCTATTATATGATTTTTAGAATTTTTTTGAAATTAACCAGAAACGTCTCAATCTATTTTTTGTGACATAAATGTTTTTATTACGTTGTCTATATTTTTAAGGAAGGTAATAAATTTGAACTTATTAATGTCAAATTCATAATATATCAACCGTACGTCACCACCAATATTCCAATCCGTTGATTTTGGTAAGATTACTTGATGGCAGATTACAATGTGAGGGTGGCTGTAGGTTGATGAGTACATTAGTTTGAAACTAACGGTTTGCCGACTCGATTTTGAATTCAAAAGCTTCCTAAAACGAAAGCTCCCTGAAAATTTGACCCGAGCTTTGAAAGTCTGAGATGGAATTGTTAATTTTCAACGACGAGAGTGTTGTCAAAGCACCCGGCGCTCTGGTTATTTAAATAAGCTGGTTAATTATTAACACATTCTGTTTACATTACAGTAAGTTTTCTAGGCACTAGAGTTTCAAATGAAACACTAGACTAGCCGAGTATTGCAAACAGTTGCTAAAATGAGTCTGAAAGACGCTGATGTCAAATTTTTTCATGACTGCCGTCAGTTGTCAACCAGTTGATGGATTAACATTACCGTTATGTACGTATACGTTTATCCACTGACATGCTATGACGTTGGGAGGCTCGCTCTGGGAACCATTGAAATGTATTCACCACAAAGTCCCTAGTTGATATTCCACAAACAAATATTTTTAACGGCATAAAAAAAAATTCAATCTCACTATCAAATCTTAACAAATATTGTACATTTCGAGCTTTCAAATGTTTTTGAAAACAGAATGCATAGCCGTATAATATAGCATATTAACTTACACATATATAGTAACTTCAACTAATACAAGAATACTTTTCGTAATATTTATGTGTAAAATTGGGCTTAACATACATTTCCATAGGTCCAATGCGTGTTTAATCTAAACCGCAGTGCGATCATCGATGTGTGATATTTATTAGCGATTAGACACAAACTGTTCCAATGTAACTGCTGTGGCTGTGTGTTTTCTGAAAACTGTAACTGAAGTACCTAACGTGTATGATACATTATAATGGCTCATCCAGGGCGCCTGTTTGTGGAACAACCAGACAACCGTTCTATTTGGGTCATCCGCAGTGGCGCGCTATACATTGAATATCTTTTAAATCTCAACTATATAATACAAAATATTGACTAATTATAATTCATAGTTAATTGAGCTTCGCATATCCGGATAAACTTGGCTATTTTTAACTCGCTTCGCAATACTCGTCTTGTGAATTTAGCGGATAGCTGGTTAATTATAAATTTCACAATCACTTCTTAATGCAAAGGAATTATATTTTAATACGTAAAATACAATTTGTTATTTAATTTCCAAATTTTATAATATAATGCTAAGACCGATTCATTCACTTATTGCAAGTGTTACTTGAAGCAATACATAAACTGAAATAAAATATTAACGAACTCCTACAAATATACAACATATCATAAATATATCACTTTTTAAGTGTTTCACACATATTGACTGCTTTATCTGCAAACCAACTCATTCCAATTAGGCTATCTTTACATGACAGTACAGTAAGCTTATATTTGTTTAAATAATTTTAAAATTAAAATTAAATGAAATATCTTGAATTTTAAATTAATATTTATTAATTTGCCTAAGCAAGGTTGATTCATTCCCAGAAATTTTCAGGAATCAATCACTGTAAAATTTTAATATAGAGAGTTAAAATTTGTGCATAATAAAATCTATAATGTGGCCAAATTTATGCACAAACAGCTCATTACAAAGCTTTATTGGCCGGCTATGTACATATTTCTGAAGTGTAAATGTACATAAGTATTTTTTTCAAAATTTATTGAGTGTAAATTTAGTTTAAGCAATTGATAATCTTGATAATTGGTTAAAAGGCAGACTCATAACATCCTCAAGTTGGACTATTTTGTAATAATGTTAAGAGAGTTTATACTTGAAAAGCCAAATTAATACGCCACTGGCCACTCAGAAAAGAGCGGTGAGCACAAATTGCCAAAACTTCAAAGAATTATTGCTGACCCAGTTTATGTTGGAAATATTTTCCATCCAAATGAATAAATACAATCACGGTGAAAAAGTGAGCTTTTATTTGCAAGAGAGAATGGAATAATATTCATACTGCTTGTCATAACTGACACAACTTCACTCGCGAAAATTTTTGTCTATCATATACCTAAAATTAATAATTTTAAAATATGTCACATATAAGTTAAGAGAAAATTTCGTAATACTTTCCTCTGGTTTCCGGACTCTTTACAATATTTATGAGACAAGAAATGACGGAATTATATGATATGTATATATATATAATATGTGTGTATTACACACATATTATATATATAATATAAGCATATCTTGCCCCTGAATCAATGCCTTAAAGAATGTTGAAAATAAATCAGATATTTTTCATTATCCAGGAATTCTACTAGAGTTGTTTAAGCGGATGTAACGGATATAATAACAAGCTTTAGAATTACACCCCTCATTGTTTCAAACGCTATAAATATCTTAAAAGTGATTATATTATGCGACAATTTTTTTTTTAAAGTATAATTATTTTTAAAAGTAACGTTTTACAAAGAAAATTCCTTACAACGAATTCAAGAATAAACGTTTGTCGTCTCGATGAAAAATGAAAATTACGATTTATGACTTTTATAAAATTTTTGGATTTGGATAGTCAGTCAATCATTAATTGAAAAAAATTTATTGAATATACTAGTTGTTTTTAATATTTGATATATTCTCATTAATGTGCTTATTGTTTTTTGAATTCATATCTAAATTAATACTTAAATAGCAGATGCCACAATAAATCAACTGATGTTTTTCTGCATTTATAGTTTAAATGTATTATTTCATATATCACAAACGTCCGATTCTAAATATCATCTCATTATTGTTTCATTTCATTGTACATTTCAAGCCGTCACTCCAGTAATGGTCACGATGTTTGTTTTTATTTCTTGCTATCAGCCATTTATTGCACTGCTGATTATGAGTTTGTTGCAGAATAAAAAAATATTAATTGTTTAAGTACATCTTACACTTGAGAGAACAACAAGCTCGAAGATATCATTTTTAAAAATAGCAAGAAACAAAAGTTTTTATACAGAAAATTTCAAAGCAGACGAATCATTGATACTGATATTTTTTTTATTCATCTTTTTGAAACGGTATGATATTTTTTGTTTGCTTTTACTTGGTGTATTTTTAGGCTGTTTTCTTTTCTTGGTGTATAAATGGAATGTTTTGGGTAGCGACAAAACGCCGTGATAAATTTCTTCCTAAAGTAATGTAAAGGATAAAGTGACATAAATACTTTTTTCACTAATACTGCAATCAATAAACTGATATATCAAGGATAGATCGAATTGAATTAGTAGGATACAATTTTAAATCATGTCTACGAATGTTCAATTTTTAGTTATTCTATTGGATTGACGTAGAATTTTTCACTAGAGCTTTTTTATTTAAATTTATGTTTTAAAATTGGAAACAGAACATATTGCTGAAATCATAACATAAAACATTAAATTTGAATAATTCAAATCAATTCGACTCGTATTTTTAGTCACACATTACACTGGCATAAATTATTTCAAGCATTGCACTAGTGCACGGATGAACTACGCCTTTATAAGTACATTTTTTACATGTCCGCTTACATGCTAAAACTTGACATGGAAATACCAAGAAACTTCAATCAATTTCTTAAATTATTTAAAGCATATTTGAATCTGCAACATTGATACATTTATCGGTTCATAAAATTTGAAAAAAAAATATTTTACCTGTTACATCCATTCTAAATAGTCGTGTTTTTTATTTATTCAGTTGATTCGACCCATTTTTTTCTTAGACTGACAACACTGACAGATATAAAAATAATTTCAATGCCCTTCTATTCTAAATTAAAAAGTATAGTTCTCCTACGCGTACGTCAAGTTTTGACGTTAGAAAATGAGATAAACAGAATAATTCCACACCACCTATCCTTCCTTCTCTGACATAAATAATTTAGAAGACGGTAGAAACCGAAATTCTGTATCAAAAGATGACGTTACATTTATTATGCATAACTATATCTCGTGGGATTTTATTAATAATTAACATCGTTCAATTAATGAGCACGCTGATAAATTGTTGGGATAATACCTGTCAATTAAAATTTATGAGAGATATGTGACATAAGGAATATTTTTTGTTTAACGATTTGTTACTTTATTTAGTTTAACGAGATATTGGAAAAAGTGAATCAAATAAGAAAATATATCAATAAAATATAATTAACGTCAAAATCAAGATGTGAAATTTCGTTTGCAGTGCATTTATAAAAGTAGTATTTATTTTACTATAAAAACGATGCTTGTATTGAAGAAAAAACACTTTTGTATGATATAAATGATAGTTTAACGAAGTCATATTTTAGTTTCGAAATTCCTCTGGTAGGTTTTTTTCCCACTAAATAATTTAACGTTGACGGTTAGAATGTAGGAAAATGCTGGTTGTTTTGACTTGTAACTCTCAATTCGAATTCATGCGTTCACTTATAGGTTTGAAGATGCTGAAAACTTAAGTTCAAAGTTCTCCAAAGCCAAGCTAGTGACAAAATTATAAACATATAATATATTCAGATATTTTTATTTTATGAATAATTAAATCTGCCATAAATATAAAAATAAAGAGCTTTGAAGGTTAGGACCGTGTTAAGCTAACAGGACGCGAAAGTCGACTGCACCCTTAGTGTAGTGTAAAAAAAAATGAATTATCTCAGGCATCTGAGGTGTGACGAGCTTTATCGCTACGGTTATAATAATAACTAGCTATCTAAACGATGACTCGAACTTTGATAGAGACATGACACTATCCACATGTTGGAAATAATCCATAATCTTTCACTATTTTTCAATTGTATTATTCCTTTGTTGAAGAAAAACGCAATCTAGGTTTATTTGTAAACGAAATTGGTGTAAATATATTAGTATGCGATTATTATCTTCCGAACCTCGATGAATAAATATTTCTCAACGTTTTATCGGTCGTGGATTATTTAATAAGCTTAGTCCGCAGCGAGTATATTTTATTTTTCCCAGCTTCTACCTACCAGGTAAAGTAAGTAAATAAGAACTTATATAATCTTTTAAGAAGATTGCATGTAAACTGAAGCCGACATGTATGCACGTGTCTGCATCGTGCACTTTCTACTTCAAATGTATTTTGATTTGTGTAATGTTTCTTTTTACTCGCTCAATATAAATAAATATAAAAAATTTCTAACACAATAAACTGCCAATTGCATTATGGAATGGTTGACGAATTCTAATTAGTGAAAATTTTGTTGTTGCGTCAATCAAGCAGATGTTCTGATAATTATCATTGTTAAAGGTAACATCTTTGAAATCCATCGATAATGAAAAAAAAATACACCTTAATGGCTTTTGCACTCTTAAAATTTGAATTGAAACATTGCTAATAGCTGACGTTCCAAATAGGTTATCAACATTTATTATGAAGTGACACTGAATACTATAAGGGAGGTGGGTTTATTAAGATACTGTGTTGAATATGTAATGATAGACATTTTTGCTGATATGCTTAAAGTTATATTTTAAAAATTGATTTAACTATGTATAGAGCCCTACTTAATTGCAAAGAGTGGTTATAAAAATCTCGATCATTTGTTTTCTTAAATAACTCAACAATTGTAAAAATTACTTACAAATTACAAAGATAGGTATATAAAGGTTTTTAGTTTTTTCTTGAGTTACTTATTCATTAATGATGGCTACGAAATCTTTCCGAACGCATCGTTTGTAAAAATTTCCAGTTTATTTAGCATTTTCTGGGAGGATTTGCTGATTATATTTTTAATACCGCACTTGAGTTTATGACAGAAATTTATGTTTATATCGTACGAAACGAACGATTAATAAAAAATTTTAACTGAGCTATTTTTGTAATTATCAAATAGCTTGATGTTAAAATTAATAAAACCTCGGTTAGTAATATAGTTATATTATTGTTTTTTTTGAAAAAAAATTTCAAAGTAAATTGTTTTCTTTCTAGTAAAAATTTTCATCATTGAACTATTCGATACTTCGTATATCTTATAATACGCATTTATATTATTACTAACAAATTAATTAAAAAGTTGTTATTTAATAAAAAAAAAATGTCTTGGAGTACCAAGAAAAGTTAATTTTTTTTATAATTTATGATTTATTAAACACATTATTTTATGAAGCTAGCCATGAAAAAAATTCCATATTACAAATATCATGCAATATATAGATGAATTAATATGTGAACATATAAACGACAGATTTAAATAATACATACCATATGTTTTAAGTTATGGAGAAATATGAATGAACAAGTGCAATGTCTATATGTACACCCAGTCCTTTTTTTACGCGATACATTGGTTCCAGAAAAAGGCGCGTAAAAAAATCGCGTCAAAAAATCACAACTTTTATATAATTTGGTAAATTGGTTCCAAAAATTAAAATATCGCGAAAAAAAGTACCAGAAACGTATGAAAAACCAAAATTTGCTCTTTAAAATTCGCGCAAAAAAATATTTTATGATTTTATATACACTTATATGAATTATTCGCTGCTGTCACTCTCGGTTGCAAAATGTAATTGTAAAACTGTCTTTTTTAAATACTCATGCAAGTATAAATTATTATATTTTTAAATGCTTTTCACTTCAAGAGTAATATTTTTATCTTCGGTTCGCATTTATTATGTAACATTTAAAATATTTTGACGTCATTGCAGGGCACTTATTTGACATAATAATTCAAAATGGTAAAATTTATGGCCGAGAAAATGCTTTTCAACGAATTTAATAAATGCATTGTGTTTAAACAAGTTTACGAGCGGACATAGATCTCATGATTTTACGCAATTTCATTATATTTCTTTACACATCCTAAAACATAAATTCGCATAATATTTTCAATGCCAACATTTGGCAATTGTATGTGTATTTAAAAAAAAGGGAATGCTTTACAAAATTAAGTTTTAAAAATACACATATTTCAATTTAAAAAAATAATGAAACGTACATGCCTAGCATCATATTATATAAAAATTTCTTCTTTCAAACAAATTTGGGGAAAAAATCGCGTAAAAACGAGAGAAGCGCGTAAAAAATGTAACGGTGCCGTCCAAAAAAATCGCGTATAATCGAATTCGCGTAAAAAAAGGACTGGGTGTATAATAAATATTTCTACGGATATTGTTTACCATATTTTACTTGTTATATTAAATCAGAGTATGGCACACGTACAATATTGGTAGTCTCTAGGGTGTACCATCCTAGCAATTTTATGAAATCAGTCCTTTTATAGGCAAACGTGTGGACGTCGACCATGTCGGTACGTGTGGACAAAGACAATGGCCGTTCGTATATTACGTAGGAGCTATTTTTTATTCTACGAAGGGATTTGGACATACATGTAAACTATTTCTTTTCACTACAATTCGTTTTTCATGATACTACGAAATTTAAATTTGATGGAGGAATTCAGATGTTGTATTAAATTAAGAAACAATTTAGAATAAATCTAGTGATCTCGCTGAAAATTTAACACATTTTGAAACACATTTTTAATTATTGAGTATAGTTGGTTTCAATTGATACATTAAGCACTCGTTTGAGTATGGGTAGCATCTACTGGGTTACTACTAATGTCAATGCAAAATAGAATCAAAAAATCAGCTCAATTTTTACATATTATATGTGTATTAAAAGAAAGTACACAATGATTGTTACTTTTTTCACAATTTTATATTTAAAAGACCAGAGTCGGTTTTTTTCATCGCGGGTATTATCACTTAACATTGTGTTTTATTATTTAAATGTAATGCCTTTCCACCAAGAAGTCCAGTCAAAATGATTGATTCACTTGTGTGAAGTTTTATAGATTTCGAAAAAATACTGTTTCAAATTTGAATTGTCAAAACCTTGTACGATTCCACATGTTTTTTCACCAACGAATCGGGTTTCGCCTTTCAGTATCTTCAGGAATTCTATCATACGGATACAACGGAACTGAAGATACCTAAAGATAAAATACCTGAAGATGCCGAAAGGTAAAATCCGGGTTGTAAGTGACTAAACATGCGGAATCGTACAAAGTTTTAACAATTAAAATTTATATTTAAATTCCATCAAGCACCTTCAGTCGACATCATAAAATACGGTTTCGTTATTAATATCAATAACATAATCTTCGAATTGAATATTATATTATGTGGAAAATATCAATGGATTTTTAATTAGTTTCGATATGTATGAACGTTTTGATATTAATATCATTTCAAAATTACCTCATCCAATCCATAAATATCTATATAATTATGTATAATATATTTATGAAGTTAATATAAATTGTATTGAAATCGATACAATTATTTATTTATTTATAACTACACGGTACAAAACTTACAAATTATAAATTCATTGCTTTTGCAACGTTAACCTATTTAAATATAAAGTATTGGAAATTCAACAAATACACAGTAAAACAATCAATAAGGATTGCAAAAAAAGTCAACCACGTAAGCTCATGAAATATCAACTTCAACTGAAAAAATAGCATTCGTCTGAACTCACTTTCGTCCACATGATATATGTCAACGATTATGCATTATTCTTATCGAACATATTTTATTTATCTCTTATTGAAAGTGAGTTTTTAGCATAAATTGTTTGTTCTTGAAGAAATTTTACTTCATAGTCATATTTTTATCATTGATTTTGTGTATAGTGTTATTAATAAATCTATTAAATTAGTTCAAATACTGAATAACCGTATCAGCACGCGAAGCACGCGTCCGATATCTTTGAGATCAGCTGTACCAACTATGTGAAATCATAATTATGTAAATAGGCTATTGTATGATTTAATATTCTTTGTACTACCCAGTGTCACTTGGTCAGGTTTAAAAGAATGAAAATAAAATGCCCCCCTTCTAAATCAATCATTAGCACGTGGAAGAAAATCACTTCTTTCTGTTTTGTTTAAATATTATGTAGTGGTCGTATGATATAAACTGATATGTAACATATGTCACGATATTAGATGGTGTAAATTTTTGTTGTATGTTAGTCTACTCCACTAGAAAATCGTTTTCTCTGGGTGTCCAGATGGTTTAAATGCACTATTTATTGTGGTATAATTTTGGTTCTTTTTGTCATGTAATATATTATAATATGAATTAATTGAAAATCTCTTATGGACGATTCTACTTTTATTAGTATTACGTATTGTTTTATATATTTATTGCCATAGTATGTAGTCATATTTTCTTTTTTATACGATCAAGTTAGGGACAAATACAACGCAAATCCTTTTAATAATTCCAAAAGAATAAGGCATGTCAGGCTTTTATTTTGTTAGCATTTTTTCCTTCTTCATATCGCCACAAAAGGTTTTCGGGGACTTTGCAAAACAAGTTAATAAAAACAGCCCGGAGAAAATTTCATATTTACATTTCTGTCAAAACCCCTTTTTAATGTAATAACTGATGTTCTTTGGAAAATATAATAGTATATTACATAACGATCGGTGCGATACTTCACGAGAGAAAATAAAGTTTTTTTCGTATTTTTACAAAATCATCTTGACATATTTCGCATGAAATTTATTCAGTAACGAATATTTTTGTCAGAACGAATAAAAACCTTATTCGACAACACTTTCTATTTTGATATTCCAACTGTGGGTTCGTATTACCAGAGGTCTTCAAAAGTTAGATCGTGAGATTTTATAAAGCAAATATCCAGTTATTTTAACATTTTTTAGGATATACAGTTTAATCACATTGTCCTAGATAACAGCTAGTCAATGTATGTAATCAGGTATTAAATTTTATGTGAGCATTATATTTTTCCTTGTAACACAGAATGATAAAAAATATTTCTCTCAGTAATTAATCATATCAATGATATTCATAAAATTCTGACATTAGTGTCAATTCGAGTATGCAGGAAAGAATATAATTGATAGTATAATTTTCTTGTGTAGGTAAAATTTAAAGTAACAAATTTTTTTGAAAATTATAAGATGAATTTATTTTATAATTTTCGATATCGACTGAAGGTGTTTGATAGAATTTCAATATCAAATGTGTCAGTTCTGTTCCATCCGTGTGATAGTATGTTTGAAGATACCGAAAGGCGAAACCCGGTTAGTGTGTTAATGAAAAAACATTTGGAATCGCACAAAGCTTCAACAATTCAAATTCAGTTTATTTTTGTTATTTGATTCTTTTCTAGTATTCGATTGACTATCCGATTATATTTTATAATAGAATATTAAGTGGTTAAAAATATGTTCTTTATTTAACCAATAAATTGAATGAGGGAAAGAGCTATGTAATGTCATTGCGTGCTACAAAGTATTTTCTATTCGATCTTAAAATTTACTATTATTATATCTTTGCGGGAGTTACCTTTAAAACCCGCGATAAGTATTATACAATATAAAAAGAACGTTGACTTGCTGATATCTTGCTAAATTTAAAAAAATATGCTGACAGCTTTTTTGTTTGAAAGCTTTTTTAAATTTAGTTCATCATCAAACGCTTAGAATTTAATCTATTTTAAAATTATTCCATTCATTTTTAAAGCGAATAAAGTTTTTATGAAAGTCATTTCTTTCTCGTAAACGAGGCGTAAAGTTCAAGAAATAATCGGGGTACTTTGTTGTAGCAAATTATTTATTCCTGACTTTGAGCTGAGTAACAATAAAAAATACATTTCACATACCCTACACAGAAAATATAAATTCATAAGCCTGTCCACGAATGAATTTTTAATCTTACTCGAAATATTTTAATAAAAAAAATTAATTGTCAATTTTATTTTCCACTGATTTTGCAGCTTTATGGGAAACAATAAGTGACACACAAACATATATATATATAATATTAATATAATTAAAATGGCCACTAAGTAATCGCTGAATCAGTAAAACAAATATTTTCCATTAAATTACTATCTCAAAAGTCATGGTTTTTTGGTTTATCTGAATTAAGATTTTTGAATCATCAATAAAAGAAAATATCAATGTATTATTAGGGTCATACCGTGGTCAACATTGACATCTTCCGTTTTTAATCTTACGGGCCAAGCTCGAGTGGTAAAAGCTTTTCCCAACCGGTTTATGGATTTTTATTCGTAGGCATGAGTGCTTGTGGTGTCTAGAAAAAAGAGCGTAGCGATTGTGGTTAGCTAACCACTCAGTTTATCTTAGTTCGATCCCCTCTTTTCATACTACATTTTGAAAAAAGATACGTTTAGTAACTGATTAACAGCAGTTTTCGTAGAAAAGCTGTTGAGATACCTCCATTAGAAGGCCACGTTTTCCTTGTTGAGAACGTATATGTTTTTTTGAACCGTTTTGATTAGATAGTTGCTATTGGTGACTATTTCAGTGTCAATCCACCATGATTGTCACGATTATGGTTAATCGAGTCTTCGCTCTCGTTTACACACTAAAACTATTTATTTATCAGAAATTAATTTTACTTATTTGATATTATAATCTTCGTTGATGTGTAAATTTTATCTCAAGTATTTCTAAAATTGAATGAATATTTAAATTTAATGTATAATTATTCAGTGTAAATTCATCAATCATCTGAGTAAATTATTTTCGGTAATTAATCTATTAATTAGTATCACGGTAATAATGATTTTAACCCTTGTTCTTTGTTTTATTTTGAAAAATATTGGATACTTTATCTGAATTTCTATGCGAAACTAATTATATTATAATGTATTTTTATATATATATATATTGTAATTCATTTGCTTAAGTAAGAAATTGATATTGATGTTTTAAAATTTTTGTATTAAATGTTTTCAAAAAAAAAAAAATATCGTATCATAAGGTTTGATACTGGACATACAAAGTTTTGTTTATTTATTTCATTTTGCAGCTGTGTTATTGGAGTATAACGGTATTTCTGCTACAATTAATTCATTTGATTACAATGTGTCTTGGCTTATAACGATTAAGGATGCGACAATTATCTTTTATTGTACTTAATAACTATTTAAAAAATAATCGAAGACGAGCACAGCGTTACTGAAGAAAAAAAAACTTAAAGTGTGACAAAAATATTGCTTAATTTAAATACTATCATGGTGAGTAATTATGTTGTAAAAATGCAATTATATAAGTTGTTTCAATATAAGCGTCCGCAATCGGCATTGTATTAGACAAGAGAATATCCTATTGAGTAACATTACGACTAGCATGAAGGTTTTCCTATATAAACGATTCGCTTTTTATTGCTCTTGAGGGAACTTACTGATATTAAATCACCGCGGTTACAAATGTTATTTGATTTTCTCCCCAAAAAATACCATCCTGCCGTCAGGCGAATTTCTTTAGTGTCAGTAAATCGAACCTGTCACTCCGCGGGCGTGTGCCAGTGACGTACATATGACCCAAACAACAGGATGATTAAAATGAAATCGTGACCTATTCATTGGATTGTATAATATTAAATAACAATTAATTGCGACGAAAATAGTTGACATCTTAAATAATGGAAAACTTCAAATTTACGTGGGATTAGAAAGTAACCGAGGAATAGGTTGAAGTAAAATTATGTGTATATTGAATAATAAATTTTATATTCATTACATTTTACAGTTTGAAAAAAATCAAATATAATACTGAATAAATATTTAAATACTTAATAAAAATCGTTCATAAAGAACTTATACTAAGAATTTGAATTGTTACAATTTTGTACGATTCCACATGTTTTGTCACTAGCGACCCGGGTTTTGCCTTTCGGCATCGTCAGTTCTGTTGCATCCGTGTGGTAGAATGCCTGAAGATGCCGAAAGGCGAAACCCGGGTCTCTAGTGACAAAACATGTGGAATCGTACAAAATTGTAACAATTCAAATTTGATATTGAAATTCCATCAAGCACCTTCAGTCGATATCATAAATTATACTAAGAAAATTGTAAAATGTAAATATTTTGTATGATACATATGTATTCGTTTTTCAACATAAAGTTTTATATTTTTTATTCGTTACAATAATTATTGATATGCTAGAAAAAAAAATATTTTTTCTATTGACTGGCTTTCCTTCATTAATTATTTATACATGGCTTCATATATTTTTAGGTTAAAAACTCTGTTTACAACTAAGATTTCTTACCAAAAAAAGAACTTCTTCGAAAAATTCTTCCTCAGCGCAATAAATTGTTTTTTTTTTTGCGTTTTATACCCGCGAAGTATAACGACATATTTTTTCAGTACACCTTTTAATATATTGAAAAACTTTAGTATTACCATTTTAAAAGTGGATTTATTTATAGCGACTCTGAGAAAATTATTATTTTCACTAGTTTTTGCACTTTTCCTTTGTCAGTAACACATTAAATGGTACACAATTAATCTCAATTTATTATTATTTTTTGTAATAGCCTATGTCATATCATATGTTATATATGTAGGCAAAATTTTTTATTTAGTATGCAGAACCATTTTACATTCATTCAATTCAGTTAATGTCACTTTCAAAATGTATAAAGTCATCAATAAATAATTATAATATTATCCTTCTATTGTATATAAACCTTTCAAATATTCTTGTTTCAATCATTATTTTACCAGAATATATTGCATAATCATATTTTATATATTCCCTAAAATCATTGATTAAGACTGGAGTCGTTTGATAAGAAGTGAATATTTCCTCTTACGATTGATTGATTTTTGGGGGTATAATTATAGTGAAACGTGTCTTGAAAGTTCTTGTGTTTTTATCGCAGTCATCATCCACCACGAAAGCTCTTACCGGCAAACATATTTTCCCTGGAGTTTGTAAATACGCCCAACTTTTATAAATGTATTGCTAATCAATCAACTTTTCACGTAACCCGAAATTTTCTTTCATAGGGTCTTGACATCATTGATGGATCGCGCTGACAGGAAAGTTCATTTAAATTTCACTTACAGTATGCGATATTGTTCTCGAAACATCCTTTCCTTTGGGCATGCGATATAAATAGCTACAAATATATTCTTAGCAGGTTTCTGCAGTTATATTTGTAGAAAACAATTGTAGGAGATATTTTATTCTATCTGTCACGTTGTGGCTACTTACAGTCGTCGATACAAGGATTGGTCCCATGTTTTATATTCAATGCCTTTACATACAGTACGATTTTAATAAACCTTTAACTGTCTAAGAAACTCAATTATTGTCTAAAACCGTTCTCTAAATCAGCGGACGTCATCCGGTAGTCTGCTTAATTATCGCTGTTACATAATTGGAGCCAAGAGGTATATTTATTTTGATTACACGGCATCAAATATTTTTTTATGTTCAAACACATATCAATGGCGGCTTTTATGGAAGGTGTTACTTTTTTGATAATTATTTTACGTCTATTTATACATACATTAAAAAAAATCAGTGAAAATTAATTCAATAGCTTTGTGGTCCATTGGTGACCACTGCTCTAAATCAGTCTTATGATTCTTTTTGATTTTAACAAGACGTTACGTAATATGCAGTTAGTTAAGACAATAAGTGTTTTTTATTATTTTTTTTTTCATTTCTGATCCGATTATTATACAGTATTATTTAAGAATTACAAAACAATTAACACAATTCTATATTTATTGATTGAGTTGGCATTTTTTTGGTTAGAATTTCATTATAGCTCTGATGAAGTGTACGCGAAATAGCTTTCATGTCTATATTTTATAAATTTTGTAGAACTAAAATAAATTGCTATTTTTTCACCGTGTTACAATACTACACTACACGAGTAAATAATTTTTTTTTTTTTTAATTAACCGTCGGCGGGATAAAATTATTGGATGTTTCCGTAAATATTTTCATCATAAAGTAATGATTTCAATAATGGATAAACGACCGGGGTTGAGGACTCATTTCAGACATTACTGGCTTTAATAGTAACAATTTTAAGTGCTCGAATGATCATTTTTTCCTTCACGTGTCCATAATTCCACTAAATCGATTAGGCAAAGTTTGTGTAAATCACTGTCACGAATTTGTATCAATGGATACATATCACGTTGTAGGTGTTAGTAAGAAGTTCGCAAGTGTTACAAAAATTAAAACAGAAATAAGTCGGAGTAAGCTGATTTTTAACAACTCGGACAAATCAACCCTGACACCCGATTCACGAGCTTGGCATGTATTTACGAAAGCCAACCGGTTTTCAGCTGAAAAATATTATAGTTTTATTTAAAATATCATGTATGAAAAATACCTGCATTTGTGACGGGTATGCAAGAACATATTTATTCGATAAATCGAGGAAAACGATAAACCGCGGAACTGCGAGAATAAATGCAAATTGTGTTAATATGTTTTGTCGAGACAGTAAAAAATAAACGATGCACACAGGAAAACAATGAATGCTGAGTTTCACCGTCTTAAACACAGCGAATAAAAATTAACGTTACCCAATGAGTAACAAAATTATTTTTAAAGTATTTGTTGTCAATTCTTAGTACAAAGGCTTTATATATTTGTTATACGTAAAGAATGTGTATTGTAGTAAACCATTTTTTTTCTTATGATCAGAACAAGACATGTAAGAAGTAATTGATCGCAGCTGGTCGCGATCAGTATATTAATGTAAGTATCTTTGTTATTTTTATAAATTAAAATGTTTTTGTACGACCTATCTGAGGTAAATATTTTCGGTGCATGTAATAAATATTATACAAAATCTGACGTTTAAATAATTTATTTCTTTCCACGTTTTTATTACATATTTGGAATTCTTTCTAAGTAAACTTTAATATGTTGTTAGTTTACAATGCGTTGATCACCCTTCGTTGATAGCAGTTTGCGAACCCCTTATCCGGTGTCACATGTACACTTCCGTTTGTAAGCAAGAATAATATTATATTCCATTATACACTTTTGGGGCTTCCACGACAGTACTGGATAAGAATCTCTGCTACTTTAAGCTCACAATGTGTTAACCGCGTCGATTTCTTTTTATAGTATTATTTACACAACATAGTGTCGTTGAAATTAATGATTCATCCCTGACAATGTAAAATTATCAAATCTAATCTATATTAAAAGACTCTTTTCATAGTTAGGTATTGTTTTTTCGTTTCTCACATTATAATCATTTCCTATTATATTTCTATTTTAATTTAATACTCTAATATTTCCTTCAATTTACTAATATTAGTTTATAACTAATCACAGAAAATATGGACGTGTAAAACGCCAAGCTTGTAGTGTTGAAACGACAAAAATGATGAACATTTTCATGGCGTGTATATAATCACTTATAGTTTACCATCAATAATTATTGATTAAAAGAAGATGTTCTGAAATTAAACACGTGTACACATTGCATGATATTAATAACAATTTACACTTGCGATATGAATATTCTTTTTCTGTCCATTTGCTTTTATTAAATATCTGAAATATCTAGCTTATTACTATTTGTTTAATTTCAAGTAAAGCATGATACTTTAAATCGCAGTGTTTTTTAAAAACTATGTTATCATCCGAATAATTAAGAAGGGAAAGAAATAAAACAAAAATCTGACACAAAGCGTCACGACTATCTAAGATCTAAAATCTATCTAAAAACTTCTTGAAATCTTTCTTGCGCTCTTTTGAAACTTTGAAACGGTATTTCTATGGAATAGTATAGTAAAATAACTCGTTTTTGCGAATATATATTTTATTTTAAGAATTCAGCCCCATATAAAATTTATCAGAAGTCAGTAGGAAATAAGAAAAGATCATTTTCCTACGATTTATAAAAAACCATTACTTGTCAGAAACAGATAACAGTGTTCGTTGCGGCAATGTGCCTGGCAAAAAATATCGTAAAGCATTTGGAAGATTCGTTTTTTTAGTTTTGTTCTCGTTTCTTTTTGTTGTAATTAAACATCGAGTAGTAATATTTGTGTTTTAATAATAGGTCGGCGTCGGTGGTCGACAGAGCGGCAATGCGGCGCCGAGACGTCAAGCTCTCGACCGCGATAAAATATCTCGCGTTCGGCAGTATTGCGCTGGTCTCGGCCACGCGGCGTCCAACTTTTGACTTTCTCCGGCGTGCCACCGTCGCGGCGCTTTTACGCCTCTCGCAATGTGATAATCGCGATTTTATATGGACGCGTCTGGGTTTCAATCGCCAATCGCAGAGTAATCACTTCAAAATTGTTCCAAACTACCTAATTAGTTTACCGAGGAATTTCAAACATTTCTTAAAACGAAAAAAAAACTTTTTGGTTGGTGTCGTACATTTCACTTAATTGAAAAGTAAATTACGAAAGTTTTGCTTGTGTTTATAATTTGATAACATAGAGAAGTATGTTACTAAAAAGACACACATAATCTAAAGAGTGACAAAAACTATTTATATTTTGCATTAAATAACTTTTATAATATTATTATGATTTCCTTTAAATCGTCTGTTGAAAAAAAATCTACGAAAACTCGGCTAAATATGATAAGTGCCCTATAGTAATCGAGCAAAAGCTTTTAAATATTAAAAAAAAATGTTCTAAATTTAAAAACTGAATTATTGTTAATTTTACGTAGTCAATACGATAACGGTATTCCGAAACAGTTATTACCAAACTTGAATAGGCGAAAAAATTAATACTTCTCTATTCTTTACTCGCTTAATAATTTAAATGAATTCCAATACATTTTTTTAAGATGTGATTTTCTTCGTGAAGTTTTTGAAGCGGTTAACATTTTCCTTGACGCTGATAATATGATGACACGAAAGAAGTCTTTAGTGGTATCCCTCTTCAAACAAATTGCTCGAGTGTCATAGAAAAGCTAAATGAATAATCGAACATGTGCTTTGTCATTGTGTATTCACATGTCTAATACCGTTCCGACTACGAACAGCTGATCGCTAATCATCATAAATATGCCAATAAACGTTATAAAAGTATTTAGGTATTCATATCAATTATTTTAATGGAAGTTAATAATTATTTAAAATTTTGTTGAACAACTTTGTCTACCTTGTCTATCTGATATACTCAAAACGATCTTTTATAATTATAGTAATAGCGTCATATGATTTGCTTTAAAATACACAGATAATGAGGCATTCTTCAAATTTATAAAATTCCTTCAAATTTGTGTAAAAAAATCACGTTTGAAACAAAACTGGTTTTTACATGAACGCATAGTGGTTTTTAGATATGTTTTTAAAATTCTTTTACAATTTTAATCGTGGTATATTAAAATGAATCTAGTTATTTCTAATTCGTATGTGTAGTTAGATATCTTCGAAGCCAAGGCTGTTTTTTTGAGGTGAAATTGTTTTTTCTGTGTCAATTTTTGACGTTTCGATAGCAAGGTGTTGTTCGACATAATTAACGTGAGTGAAGTCAGTGTCATTAGTCATCGTGATCTATGTTAGAAATGCGCTCATCTTAACGACATTTTAATTTTTCATTTAGTATTGCCGAAGGAACGATGTTGACGAGATGATTATTTTTTATCACGTTTTCTTGAAGTTACTTGTTGTTTTTTTGTTTAGTGAAAAATACAGTTTATCTTCGATACGTTGTATGTTGTGTAGTATAATATGAACCATGTGAGTGTTTGGTGTTATATAATATATCGTTTTTTTTTTTTTGTTAAATACTTTAAACGTGCGTTATCTGCGTATCAAATTTGTAAATGTCTGTTTACAATATTTAATGAAGCTAGATAAAACATTATTTTACATTGTTCTGAGAAAATTTTAAGATGAATACGAAACAAGTTAAGCGAGGAGCTAAACACAAAACAGCTATTAAATATACACATGAAGGTAAGGCACACAAATTTTCTAACAATCTGATCATTTTTAAAATAACACCGTACTGTACTCTTTGGATTATTTTGTCAAAGATGTTTCTTCGATTATGATTTTCAGATGTGTGAGTGAGTGACTTTAAATATTAAATCGCATACGAACATAAAATTTAAAAAATATATTCAGTATTTTTACGCTGGTTTTGGTTGACCTTAAATTAAATAACATTCACTCTTTAGGAAAAACAACATTAAAAATATATTTTATTGTGTCTTTGTAATGTCACATTTCACAATCAATAATTTTAAACTGTCCAAAGTAGATATTTGACCTTATGTTAAGTCTAGGTGCTGTTGTAGTAGCGAGTACATTGCAGTAGAAGAAATTTGAAAGATGAAAAACTAATTGAAACGAAACACGTCCTATTGTAACATTAATGAAAAAAGTCTTATTTTAGCAGTAAAAAATGTAATATTAAGCCGATAGGCAAATCTTCTACGAGAAACGTGCTGAATATTGATATGTACTGTTATCAAAGATAATTGCTACACTACTTGAATCAAGTAGTATTGTAAGAAAATGTTTTTTATAATAACACAGTTTCTTTTAATCTTATGATTTTACTGGTACAGTAACATTTGAATTAACACGGTGAAAAAAATAGCAATGTATTTTAGTTCTACAAAATTATTTTTAAAAAATATATAGTTGATAGCTATTTCAGCTCACCCATCGTCAGATAGTTCTGACGAAATAGCTATCAACTGTATATTTTTTAAAAATAATTTTGTAGAACTAAAATACATTGCTATTTTTTTCACCATGTTATGATGGAGTTAAACCAAGTGAATGCCAATTCAATCAATATATTTTAATTGATTGTATAACTATTAGTCATTGTTACTTTTGGAGAATAGTGTAGTATTTCTCGTCATATATTAAGTAACGGAAAACTAATCTGTCGACTCTTGCAAAATAACAATTTTCATGTATGCCATTCATTCAAGAATTTGTGTTGTTTAAATGCTGCGAATGCACAATTTTTAAAAATTGTCTACTGGTATTTTACAATGATAATACTATGTAAAAAAGTGTCATTTCTATGACGTATTTGATGTTTATTATTAATAATTAAGTATGTAATCGAAATGCTTTAATAATATATTTTTTAAAGTAATGTTCGCTCTTAATTTTGAGCATGTCCTCCATGCATGGCCTCATGGAGGTATCTAAACAGAAGATTTTCATACGACATCTGCTTGTAGCTCAAATAAGTACATTGTCCAAGCTTTTTTTACAAAGAGATGAAGAATAGAAAATATAGGGCTAACACATGAATAGTAGCTACCTGCTATATATACGCTCTATTTTTCCTTAGCCCTGCTGAATTTTTAGGCATCACAGACAACCCGCAGCTCC
Source organism: Himalopsyche japonica (assembly GCA_028555115.1). Lineage (NCBI taxonomy): Eukaryota > Metazoa > Arthropoda > Insecta > Trichoptera > Rhyacophilidae > Himalopsyche > Himalopsyche japonica. Next base: position 6,319,253 of record JAHFWJ010000430.1, read on the forward strand.
TAACAGAATCAATAAGTCAATTGAAAATAATGCTGTCTCTACTAGTATTCGAGCCCATAAGTTTTGTCATGGAAGTCCACAACGTTGTAGAATACATAATAATATTTGAAATATAGTAACCTACTCAATTATTCATATTTTCTTATTATCAATAAAGAGCATAAATTTATTAATATACACTCATGTTGTATCTTACTATCTAATTGATTATTGCATTATCATATCAGTGACATTTCCCGTTAACCCAAAAATACCTATTCTGTTTAGTTTACTTATGAGATCAATAGTAATTCTTTACATACATATTTTATCTGATCATTTTAGACCAAGGACTTGCAAACTTTTTTATTGAGGTCATATTCTGCAAGTATGGACGTGCCAAAATTGATTGGCTATGCCATATGATAAAATATACATTTTGATATTTTTTGCATCAACAATGAGTTGTGACATGAATGTCACGTAAGTTAAATTTTAAAAATATAACAAACTGAATAGTCACAGATATAGATAACATATATACGCACATTCTTATGATAAGATATTAAATATGATATGCTAGTATCAAACAAGCTATGTCTGAATCTCAGGTATTATTGGTTGATCACTGTAAGCAATAAATATCACGTGATTTTCATAAAATTTGCAGTGGTGTAACAAACACTAAATACAAAAAATAATCTGGGCGTATGTTATTTTATTCGGGAGTGTCACAGATCCAATAAAGATAAACCTAAGTCGTGGTCGTTCACGAAACCATTCATCTTTTTAGTGGGATTCAAAAACAAATACCACATAACGCCCACGTTTCTGAATGCCCGTGATTCTTCGTTATGAAATATTCAGCACGCTGCAAGATTGCTTATTCTCCAGTTGTTTTATTTTCATCATTGAAACATTATATTGCTTAAATTACTTTAAATCAGCTTTTAATTATTCTGGAAAACAACCGGAAATACATTTATCGGTAAAACTACTTTTTTCTCTTAGAAATTTAATCAACGTGACTCATAATGCATAATTAAATTTTCTTTATAATTAAATCATATCAATATATTTTATTTGTTGTTCCCTTGCAGTCTGCATTAGAATCACCGGACGAAACGTATTCTGCTGTAGTCTTTATTTCGTTCATATATAAACACAAACAAACATGTTAATACTTTTATATAAATAAATGCGGTTATAACAATTCAAATTTGATATTGAAATTCTATCAAGCAACTTCAGTCTATATCATTAAAAATACAGGTGTATACATGATTTGAAACATACTGGATCCGACATTTACCGATGCAATAGCCTTGAGGACTTTGTGTTTGCTAAATCACCTTTTGAACGCACGTCAAATAGTATATCACGCAAATATCCTTTTATGAAGATGCTAACAATTATTTGATATTATTAAACACTTATGGATAAACGGAATTAATGTCTGAGTATTCTACCTAAAATTCATACCGTAGGGTAAACATACAATACAAAAGCCTGCGATCATTTTATTATGTTAAGTAAATGATTTAATAACTATAGTAATTCTAAAGCATATCAAAATTGTCAAAAAACTTGTCATTTTAGTAATAATTATTAGTGAGAATTTTTCAATGCATTTTAATATACGGACTTTTCGGGCATCCAATCTTGCTTCTTTCTTACTTTGAAGTTTTCGTTTTGTTTTTCTGTCCAAAAATGGCATTGCTGACTTAATGACGCTTCAGTGAATCCCAAAATAGAATATGTGTGAAATACATATATATATTAACACCTGCGAGGGAATATAATATTTAAGGTACGCCGCTGAAAATAGCTTATCAAATTCGAGCATAATAATACTTATGTTGTAGATATCACCGTAGCTTCAGGTATTTACTCGTCTCCGCGTTAGTCATGTTTCATCAAGATTGAAGTTCATTTTAAAATAGCCTTTTTCCGATAGGAAAAGTGTGGTCAGTGTTAAGTGAATATGTCGCGCCAAGTGACCCTATGTGATTTTTCCCGTTTGTTTTTACTTGTGTATTAATTAAACTACATATTATATTCACAAATAATTTGACCGACTTCAAAAATTCAACTAACGCCCATATTTAATATTTTTTTTATCATTTATTATTCTATTCGTTATTTGTATCATCGGTGCGTGCTATTTTAATTGTATAATCGGATTTTCCATAGGTATTCGTATACATATGGACATTATTTTGCTAAATAAATTAATATTCTAAAATTGATGCTTGTGATTAGTCTTTCTATGTAATCTTTCTCAATTAATTTTGGCTTTCTTAATTGCTTACCTGTTCAGCCGCTTCAAGGATATTTCATACTTTTAACACTCTTATGTTTTTAATATCAAGTGTCAACACAGTGCAATCTGCAATCTAAACAGTTAATACGTTAGGATCTAGTTGTTTATTTTTTTCAATAGTTACATTGTGATTTTATTGAAATGTGTATGTTACTCGACAAAAGCGTTTTAGTGTAATTAATTCTCTGCTCACTGATGGATATACCTAGACACAGCCTTGGAAATGTTATCTTTTATGAAGATGACGAAGAGGAGGAAGATGAAATAGGTACAATTAAACCACTATACTAAAGATTAATTATCTAATAGTCAATAGTTTTGTTGCTCTTTTGTCTTCAAACAAAGTTTTTTTTATTGAAAATGAAAGCAATGTGTAGCATGTTAATTGAGCATCAAATGCTTAAAATTGGGAAATCATACTAGAAACTCAGGTCTACTCGAGAATAAATGACATAACATACATTCATGTTCAAGATCTCAAATTTAAATTGAAAAAAAATATACATTAACGTTGCCGGAATTCGAAACTGGACCATCTGATCAGTAGGGTAAAATTTTTACCAACTAGGTATCGAATCCTCGTATTAAATTTGTTACTAGTGTTAAGTTATGCTTGCACTCCTCCCCGCATGGAAAATTATATATTTAATTCCTTATACATTAAATAAATGTACTAAAAGATGATATTCTATAAATTGTTAATATTGATATATTTGATATTAGTAAAATATTTGATCAGAAAAACTTTTCAATTTACGAATCATTTAATGCCACGCTTCGTTAAATCTTATTCCCAAAGTTAAGAAACGTTATCTATTTAAATTTTGTGTTAAGTTGTTATCTTTAACTATACTGATTTTTTAAGTGTCACATATTTAAATACTATTATTTTTTCACTATTATTCCTTTTTCTCTTGTCTATACCATACAATTTAAACCAACAAATTGTGTTTTTTTTATATCCTTTTTTTTATCTTGATGTATGTCTGCTTCAGTTTATACGAAGGTTGTTGTTCTATAGCTGCCATACTAATTGTATAAATATTTTTAAATAAATGCAGTAATTAATTCAATTATTTTCCAAAAGGAAAATATGTCATAAATTTGAGTTTGCAAAGATTGCATTTCGTTATGCTTGATTTGTGTTTAATATATAAAATTTATGAAATTCAACGGTATGCAAATTAGCGTGTTCTTGAGAATATATTTCTTTTATAGGAATACAAAATTAATGGATCATGCAGACCTTTTCATTTAGAAAATTAAATCTGAATATATGTATATATTATTCATTTTAAGGAAGTAATTGAAATATTAATGATAAAAATATTTTTTTGCTCGACATGTTGGTTAAAATGTGTTTTTTTGGCAGTCGTGAAGTATTGACGTGGCTAATTTATTATAGAAAAATATTCTATTAACTAGCGTAATTTAGCGATATTTAGTCAAACTCAATCATCAATAATTTAGACGAATAGAAATTTACACGAAGTTTTGGGTAGAAATTATGTGGCATCAAAACCTACTGAAAAATTAATTAATTAAAAATTAACATATACGAAAATTTAGCTGACATTGTCTTCAAAAGGTAATTCCCAATTTTCAATAAAACAGTTATCAGTATGTAATCCAGTTATACCAAAATAAAGTCGTTAACCTTCCCGGAAAACATTCTGGTATCAACGTATAATATTCATTGATTGAATGTGGAAGCATACAAGTTCATTTGATTGGTTGTTTGTTTTTGTTCAGTAGATTTTTTCCTCTGAAACGCACATATAATTCATCGTATTTTAGAAAATTTTACTTTTTCGTTTTAATATTTATTATGAATATAAATATATTATTATGAATTAAATATTACAGTGTTTCAAAATGTTCTTTATCTGTTAATTTTATTTTGAAAATCAGCAAAGATCGATTAATTAACTCCTTGTTTTTCAACCGTAGTTCAAAATTGAGAATAAATTGATTTGGCATATTAACAAATTGAATTTTTGTTTTTAAATATGTCTGGAAAAAATGAAACATCAATAGAAACACCATAAAAACACAGGCTCTCTACTTTTTGATCAACAGGATAACAAAAAATCGAACATATATTGTGTTGTCAATTTGCGTGAATTTTTTTTTAATGTTCTGGGAATGGAGACAGCGAAATGCTCTAGTATTCCCGGATAAAGTCCTTAAGTTGTTTCCCCACCGAATCTATGTAAGTAACGCAATTTATGGCAATGAATTTACGTTACATGGCCAAGGACAAATTCAATTGTCGCTGGTTGGAAATTTCGTAAATATTATTTGCTGAACGTGTTTTTTTTTTATCAACGAATATTATGTTTGCAAACATTATAAATATAAATACCTACGTTCGTTTTGACTCTTCGTATACATTTTCACGAATTGTTTGTTTAATCAAAAAGATTGCGTTTCTGTCAGTCAGCATAACATCTTACAGTATGTTGTGATGTGTTTAATAACTTTTTTTATGTATGTATTTTAATACATTATATGTTATTTTGAATTGTATTGACATTGAATTTCTTGATTTGATTTTTTAGTCTAAGTTCAAAAATTAAGTTTATATTTAAAAAAAAAAATTAATGACATTTATTTTGCTATTGCTATTGAGATATAATGTGGACGGCAATTAATATGCTCCTTATTAAGGTATTTAATTAAGATAACATATGCTGTTCATAGAGAGAGAATGGACTTTGTGAAAAAAAATATCGCTCTACTTTAACGCAATTCTGTTTTTATCATATTTAATAACATATATATTTTGATTTTAATTGAAAGACTGCTGTCCCTGCTACCACATCACCTCCCCTCCATGTCGCCTTCTCAAATAATTGAACATCATAAGTCTAGCGTTATAACGCGTGAAGATGCGTTACAGGTTTTGGGAGTTTTTTTTTGTGTATGTGTAAATAAATTTTCCTGTAAATTTATTACCATGAATCAGATACTGCAGACTTGATACGGACACAAATAGATAAAAAAATTGTAATCTTCATTAAGATAAAGATGGATATAATTAGACGTTCTGAAAGCGGTCAATATTTTGCTTCCTAAGAATGGCAATCTAAAATAAAAATGAACTCTTTTGACAATATTTTGACTATCATCAAAAATATGTATCCTAATGCATACCGTATTTTTTAAATACGCACATTATCGACGTCTTTATCAAGAAAATAAAATAGTTTTACTTAATTATCTCTTGACTATTTTATATAGAAAACGAAAATTGCTTATCTGTCTCGTTGACTTTCTTAAACTCTTTACAGAAGACACTGTTTTACAGTGATTTTTTTCGATCATTCAATATTCACACACATTTTCTTGAATCCTTCATATGTAAAAGTCAGAGGCCGCCAGTAAAATGCTATGGTTAAACACTATACTATATTATATTATAGTAATGAAATATTTCCAAATTTTTTGAAATAAAATTTAGTCAGCGGATTTTTTCAACACATAATTTTTATAATCATACATTTCGAGCAATTTGTATCGCAATATTTTGTTTGCCCAACAGTTTTTTTCCACCTATTTTGCACGTGAGTTGGTATTCAGATATGAACAAAAGGGCTAGAAGTTACGATAACAGTGTTTTTGTTTTGCTCGCAATACTTTACAAAACAATGTGTAAGTTTTAGACGCATTATATAATAGGGGCGTGCGGTTGTATTTTCGCATTAAATCCAAGCCGATAAGCTTCATAATCGCTTATGTTAATTCCGTCGGTTTCTCAGGGAAAATCTTTCGGTTTCCCAAGCTCATTATTTCCCTGTCGAGATTTGAATTCCTGACAAGCAAATTTACGGTTGGTTCTTATCTATCGTCAGCCTAATAAGCATTATTTAACTACCTCATCGTAAAACGAATTATATGCATAACACAAATAATTGCTATTATAAAATGTAAACACTGACTCGAATCATATTTTTAAAAATAAGAGAGATTTTAGGGTTAGGGTTCTTTCTTGTAAACTCTTCTTATTCTACCGCTCAACCACAATTTTCCTACGAGGGAAGTGAAGAAGGATACGTTTAAAAGAATATCAACTGTAGCTAGCTATTTGTTCTTTTTGTTGTATCTTAGATAAACATGCTATTGGGCAGAAAACCATAAATCAACTGATTAATTCATTTATCAGCCCGTACGAGATTCAAACCTGTAGACATCAATGACGAATAATAAAGAAAGACTGCTAATCTGCGTTAACTTTTCTATTGCATGAACAGTATATATAATATTATCTGAAGTATTTATCAAAATAAGTTTAATAAAATATCAATTAAAAAACATATAAAAAAATACTGCAATAATGGGGTAAGTTTATTCATTATTCAACCTATAAATTTACTAGTAAAATCGATTATGAAAACCGTTCTTGAAAGAATTTGAGCCGAAACACGAAACACCATTCTTCATGATTTCAATTTAATCGTGCTCAGATGATTTTATTTTTTCTTCTTTCCTTTGAATTCACAAAATCTTTCACGCGAATATTTCTTACACAAATTATTATTGTCAATCATTCATATACAAGCTAAGCGAAATATCGATTACCTCCGATATAATAAAAAGCAATATAGGAAGAAACTTGAACGTCTAGCTTTTTTCACTCTATTGTTTACGGTTATCGTTCATTCTTTAATGAAGAAGTCAATGCTGAACGACAGAGGTGTGCAATATGATATGGCATCATTCCAACTGGGAGTGATCGTTAGCCACGAACTTGGACGTTGATAGAGGTGGCTTGGGCTGTCGTCGGTCAACATATCATATTCAGTGCTGCTAGCCATTTCTGACAGTATCGATCGGAAAACCGATAACATATTTAGTTGAGCAACTATAACACTTTCTGCTACGAAAACTCTTTGATAATGAAACTGAATATATCCAATAAAAATCCGATTTAACGAGTCATGAATTTACATTTTCCCAATATTTGAGTTGAGTCGAAATATACCAATAATTCGTATTTAAAATTTTCAAAACAGAATAAATAAAATAGGTAATTTTGTAGGCTTATCATTGCCCATTAAAGTTTTTTTATTACCTTGACATGTGCTACAATAAATTAATATTTTTACTGTGTTAGATTTACTTTTGTTAGCAAACTGAGCTTAATCATATAGTAAAATAGAATATTATTGAAAATGTACGTATACATAATCATGGCCTCATATTTCATTATATTGTCCTATTTAAATAAGTAATTTCTAGTGTTTCAAACTGTGAACATACAAATGAGAAAACTAACGAAAACGGAAACAAAATTAAAAACGGTACTAACTTAATGAATGATTTTTTATTTAGAGCTTAATCAAACGAAGGTAGAATCGATTTCATCATTCCCATATTTTGTAAGGTATATATAAAGGTTCTTAGACCGATGACGAATATTTTTTATTAAAATTAATTTATGAAATATAGCGAATTGAAAAAATATTCATACCGTTAAGCACATTTGAGACGATCTAAAAGTAAAGCGATCATGTAGTTATACGCTCACTTTCTATCGTATCTGAAGAAAATTGCTCCGTAAGTATTTCTTTTGATCCTTTTTCACGACATTCAAAACTGGTATTTCATTACTGCTGTTACTTATGATAACGATTTGATCCGAAATATTTCTTTCTTCTTTTAAAATACACTTCCTCATTCATTCCGATCCATTGCGAAAATACAAAAGGCTTTTCCGAGAATATTTTCGTGTTATACAAACGATAAATATGAGTAAAGTTTAAAAGTGTTTTAATATAATAATATAACAAGTCGCTTAATACTTACATAATATTACCATTCAAAAGAAAATCAATAATTTTAAACTCTTTAAGAGAAATAAAAATTTGAAAGTATCTAAATATACATTATAGCGAAAATATATTTCAAGAGAAAATATGTTTTCACTAATGAAAATATGGCTAGCCAATTTAGTCAGCATTATGATGTCTTCGGTTTCAACGGAAGTAATGTTACTGAAAATATATGCCGAAATATTTTTTCACGAGTAGAATAATAGCTCAACTAATGATCCTCTAGCTAAGTCCTGGGAATCGTTTTACGGACGTGTTAGCATGTATCATACTTATCAACGAGTAATAAACATTCAATAAATCTCTAATGAAATTTAAAGTTGATGCGATTTTGTTTACTTATATTATTTTCTTTTGTTTGTAATATATAAATAACCAACATTTATTATTTAATATTTAATGTCTGTTTCATTGAGTTGATTCTTTTCAATAAATGTATTTTTCATTGATCACTTTTAAGGTGTTAACTTTCATTTCTTGATGGAAAGGCATGATATTTTAAATAATAAAAACGCATTTTTTAGCACTACACATTTTGTAATACAATTACCAAAGATGATTTGGCTTTTATTCTATCTTTTAACACTCGATTTTATTCGAAAAGCCTTTTTCAATCAACAAAACACGATTTGTTTAGTACTGATACAGTCTGGGACATTCAAAAGAATTTTGAAACTCTAATTATAAAAAACCAAATTCGATTATAATAAGCTTAAATAATAAAAAAAAAACATCTTTTTGGGGCACGTATCATGAAATACAAAAAGATTTCGATATCAATTTATGTGAAAATCGCTTATCAGAACTATTTTGCACACCTCTTATATATTCTTCGTATCCAATAATCGGTCCCGGGAAGCGTGGATGAGAATTCGATTTCAGCATCACAGATATCCGTATAAAAATCTATAAATTGAAATAAAGTGTCCATTTTGGGATTTATACTTTTGACCTCGTTACTCTAGAAACCCTAGAATATTGCCATTGGCATTGATACAAATCTAACCATATACTTTTATGCGATATAACTATTCAGTTTTTGTGTATGTAAAAGATTCTTCAATTCGAAATTCATTCTTCATTAATGGGAATCATTTCCGTTAAATGATATGAATTTTTAATATTGAAACTATAACATATACGCTTGCTTAGACAAAATGTTATAGATATATACTTCAATTGCTAATACCAAAATTGAGACACAAATAAACAATATTCGTCGTTATGCTTCTTTGTTTTAAAACAATCGGAATACAAAGATGTCCTATCATTTTATGTGAAGTTTTTTATATTATAAGATTGAGACAGAGTAAGTTCGGCATAACAATAAAAAACAAAAATATATTTTTGAATGGATACTAAAATTAAATCTTCTAATACTATTGGCGCGTCCAGTTTAATGGAAGAAGTTTTCAATTTATCTTGATTGGAAAAAGTCCCTTGTAATATTCACAAAGCAAATATTTTTTATAGCCTTAATTCGTAGTTGTAAGCTATTTATAAAACATTTACACGTCTTTTCATGAAAATGACATCCGTGTGACTTTCTCGACACTATAAATTTGTAATGACAGTAGCGTTCACTTTTTTGTATTCTACGTAATTGTATGCACTTTACAATTAAAAGCCAAACTTTTTTTTCATCCAAAAAATCGCTTATTTGTTCTCTGAGCAAAATATTCCTTGGAATTATCATTATATGAAGAAATTCTTCAACTCTCAATTGATTCTGTCAAATCAATGATTTCATACAAACGGAATCACTTTGAAAATAGGATAAGGAGAAATTTCTTTGGATAACCGCTCTTTGTTATAGGAACTCCCTACCCTAAAAGAGCATTAAATAATTATTTGAAGTGTTGATTGAGGGAAGTGATCTCGCGGCTGCTAACCGAGATTAATGAAATACCATATTGGGTTGATTACTCTTCTATAAGACGGCAGTTTAGATATATACATATAAATTTTTGTGCTATTGTATTTTTATTATTTCATGCATCAGTAACTTATCGATTTACCGAATCCATTTTTTTTATTCTAGTTTGTATGACGCGTTTTATCGAATTGTTTTCGGCTGTGTACACCACTGTATAATAGCGCTGTATGATTTCACTCACGTGTTTGTGTTTGCTTATATAACACCATTGTTTCCAGCGTAAACACGTGCCCGACGGCTTCTTTCTGTCTTTTCTCTTGCGCGAACCCTTTGCCCAATGCCAGTTATAAAAAGTAAATCCTTTGTCTTGTTCTATTCAGTCTTGTGACGTATATTTTTTTCTTCACTTTCTGAATATTATATAAAATTGTTTTAACACGAAGGATCTTATATGCGGAAAATGCATTGTAATACAAGTTTTGAGATTTGTCACAAACATACTACAAACAAATGCATACTACGAAAAATATTTACAAAATCGAAACATACTTTTCGATAATAGTTGTATGAAAAATGGAATAACAGCACTAGAAAAAAAAATTTGAGGATTTTTTAAAGTTTCAACGTCTGGCAACATTGACCTCGAAGTTGATATTAAATATATATATATATTACATAGATTAGTAAAGTTAATCTATCAGAAATAGCTTCAAAATCATCTGCACAAAAATGTAAAACTGACATTTTATGAGACACTTCATCTTTCAATAGATATTTTTTTGGATTTTTTTACTAAATATTTTATTAAAACAATGTTCATGCATCAACCATCTTCAAAGAATTTGTGTGCATTCATATTGTGCCGTTTAATGTTTATTCATACAAAAATGAAAGTATAACTATTAACATTGTTTAAAGGGTTCATACGTATATCACAAAAGGAACAATATTGTTTTGATAAATGATGTATTAATTAATCGCATATCCGCACCAATTGGCTCAATGAATTTAATGTTATTTCCATCTTTTGTGTGCGCAGTGGCCGCTTTTTATACTTGCACGTCAGCGATGTTTCTAATGCTTAGATTAGAATTGCATTTTCCATGAAGTCAGACAGCGTGAGTAATGGTTTTTTAATGTTGGCAGTTAACATCTTTTACCGATATCATCGCCACCTACTAGTTTTCCCGCGAGATTGAGGTTAAAGTCATAAGCCACACATGAATCCATAACAACATCACATGTTAGCCGCGTGAACCTTTCCTGAAACTATGCCACTCGAGTAAGTCATGAATTTTGAAAATCTTCTAACATGATAACACTGCAAAATAATTGTATACAAAAGGAAATACGTTTCATCTGCAATACTTGTAACAACTTTAAAAAAGGAAAATATTCCAAACTTTTTGGCTTTTGTATTTTCGATACCAAAAATAAAATTGATATATTAATATTTTACCCTTCTTATAAGCTATTCCAGATGAACGTGTGAAATAAAAAAGCATGAATTAATATACGACGCAAGCTTCTACGATAATTTATTTCCCACAATCATTTCGGGCTTAATTAAACGCATGTATAATATATGTAGTAAACATTATTGCTTCCACTTTACATTATTATTCCTTTCTTATTAAACTTAATTGAATATAATATTAAGTTTATTGAGAATTTTTTTTTTCACAGACTTATCCTTCTAACAATTTTCTGGCGATCAATCAAATAAAGCAACTGTCAGTTGAAACTGGAACTTTTAATTAAATCATTACTTTTGCAATTTGATTAAGGAAAAAAAACAGATCTTATTAATAGATCAAAATTGAACGACAAGTTTTGCGAGAATTTCCAGATAGTAGCGTTTACTTAAAACTTAAACAATACAATATCATCTGTCCGAACTTTCCCACGTGCGAATTTTTTTTCTTTTTGATAAATTTCCTTTTTGGTCGTATCCGTTTCAAATATGAATATGGACTTCTAATGCTCTCACCATAAATATTTGTTATTCATTTTCCCGATCAATGGGTCAACACGAATAGGTCAATTACAAATAAATAGATCCCAGTTTTTTCACTGTTTTTTTCAACGCAAAAAATGATATTTTAAATAATAAAAACACAATTTTTTTTAGTACTTATTTCCACAATATATCTTTTGATCAAGACCGGTTTCGCTGCATGCTAGCATGATAATGCTCTCGATGAGCGAAACCGGTCCTGATCAAAAAATATATTGTGGAAATAAGTACTAAAAAAATGTGTTTTTATTATTTAAAATATCATGCCTTTCCATCAAGAAGTGACAGTTAAAACCTTAAAAGCAAAAAATTGTAACAAGACCCGTATCGAATTATGTTAATTGTTGATTTGGCTGTTTGCTTAATTCAAGTTGTGACGACAATATTATATGTAAAAGTTGTATTTTTTTGTGTGCCCAACCGGTATTGCTTTCTCAATTTTCCATAATTGTTACTTTGGATTTTTCCTATTTAATACAGAAAAACTAACTGATATATGTGTGTACATATATATATTCGTCAGGTAATACGATTTATTGAGTCATACCAGTACATTTCAGTTAAAAATAAAAATGTATAAATAACCTTAGAATTATCCCATAAATTACTTGAATTTCCATTGTTTTGAAATATTTGAAAAATCTTATAGTAAATGTAGTCACAGCTAGTGAATACATTTGTTATATAAACGCTATTCTTATATTTATAATTAACACAAAATAATGTGAATGCTAAGACACTTTGCATAGTCAAAAAAGTTCTTATATTTTGCATCATTGTACTTTTTTCTTTAATTACTGAAATTGTAATCAATCATCACTTAATATCACTTAACATAACTTAACATAATCATAATATTTTATTTATTATAAAAGTCTTGCGTACTTACTAAATATTAAATATATTTTCTATGCCTGCATATTTTATTGATCTCGTTCGATGTTATTCGCAATGTTTCCAGATAAAATAAATATCTTGAAATAGTTTCTCGGCATCCGCTTTGGCTATTGGCAATCATCCACAATTTAGATTGAACATATTTACTTAGAACCATTGCGTTGGAATTAAGTTATATTTTTCCCGTCCTGTGATGTACATTTCCATCGAAAAATATCAAGATTTCATTATAATACAACAGAAGTAGAAATATTTAATACCTAATCTAAATTACATTACATAATTAATAACATTAACAGTGTGGCAAAACTTGGCCTAGTGTATAACCCAATTATAGGATATTTTTTATAACTAAGCTCTATATATTTACAACATTATATCCCACAGACTGTTAGCCACATTTAAACTAAAAAAAATCTCGCTTGACTTGAAAAAAAAAGAAGTCTTTATGTAATATATATAGCAAGAAATCCATTAACGAATAAAATCTGTCCACCGACATCAGAAATTTTAGTGTTATCAAGGGTGTCTTAGAGAAGGGGCAGCAGTAGTTTGGTACAGAGTCCCAGCATGAAAAAAACTGGTAATTTAAGCCTCATGAGACGCCCTAGATTATAGAAAGAACACCGTGAAAAATAAAATATATCACGTGTATAAGACATTTACGAGATTCTAGAAAGACTGGGGCGCGGAAATATTTATGATAATCAATAGCAAACCCATAATTATTAATAACAACGACGTATAAAGTGTGTTAGAATCGCCACTTAAACGATTCGAGGATTAAATATATGGATGTTTGATATTTTTAATTGGAAAGGGATAGATTGAAACTGAGAAAGAAGTTTACAAAGAAATTAGTTTCTTAGAAATATATACATATTTTTAAATTCTCTAAAATATCAGTGACATTCATCAGTGATATCATTTTTAATTGCCGCCTAGTAAAATGTTTTCTGGTACTGCATACTTTTCAAACGATTAAATCTTTACTCTTTAAAAATAGTCCATATTATGAATTATTGGTTTTTCATTGGCTATAATTATTCTATATTAATCATTCATTTAATTTAATTGGTAGGAGGCAGTGAAAACCACAGGGAAGAAAATATATCAAAACTTCTCGACGAAAATGAAAATAGAAAAGTTTCATAATATGGCAGTTTTGTTTAATTAAGTTAGTTTTTTGTACGAGCGCGCAGATGTTAGAAATTTCTTGCGACCTCTTTTTCCAAGTTTTCTAGCGTCTTAGAATGTAGGATAATCACTAATTAATGATGACAGCCTCGAGTCACACGGTAAAAAATTCTCTTGAAAATTATTTCATAGTGTAGAGATTTTTTATAATATTTTCTGAAAACGTCCGCATTTATTGAACCGTATCTTTTAATTTTGTTTAATTTTGATTTGTGTTTAATTAACTGAAACGGAAAACAAACAAAATAAATTTTTCGAATAAACATTAGTTCCTAAGAATGGGCGTTGATTTTTTAAAAATCAATTTGGTCGCTTAAATGATTATCAATTTGATTTCTATTTATCTAAGATATCTAAGGCCTTTATTTAAAAAATATAGACTTACTGGAGTATAAATGACAAAGTTTAATTATAGTTTTGAAAATGGCAGAAGTCGAAATATCTATCAACAATCATATCTCAATTTTTATAAAACAAATTAGTTTTATGCATAAAGTTAACCCATATTCTTATAAATATAAGTTGAAAGCAATCTCTCTACATTATCGTGCAATAAGATTGATTGATTTATTCTCTTCTACTACACTCCTATGGCGATAAAATGTGCAACACGACTCTTCTATATTTTTGTTTTGTCTAAAGAATAAACGGATGTCAGTTTGAAGCAGATAAGAATCCATGCAATTTTGGATGTTATTATAATCAATTAGATTGGCCATTCATTCCATTATTTCTGTATTTACGAACATGCACAACTTGAATATGGAGTTGAATCCACACGAAATCCATGAACACGTTAATTTTATTGACATTTTAGTGTGGTATTTGTGAACCTGTATTCTCTTTTGGAATTTTCGCCTTTTTTGATATATTATTACAAAATTAGCATTGTTGTGTCAAAAACTCATGTGCTGTTTAGCATAATGTTTTATTTGACTGACGATTCAGATATAAATTTAAAAACAAAGCTTTACCAATATCAGCGATGAAAAATAAATGGAAAACGTATAACGTGTCTTATGTAAATACTTAACATTAAATGCAAAGCCAAAACACTTGTAACGATTTCGGAAAACGAAACAAAATAATGATACAATATGTGAAAAAAATGTACTAGTGGAATAAGGCAGTCCACAAATAACTGAACTTTTTATTGATATTATTAACTTAGTCACCTCATTTTCAATTTGATGAGATTTTTTTGCAATTATAATTACTCTAGCATATAATGTTATTTTTTAAATTTTATCTTGTTTTTACATTAAAATATGTGACGGTTATTTTTTGGTGCGATATTTTACGATAATTACATTCAGTGCGTATTTAAAATATCGTCAAAGAAAATCTTTATATTGCGCATATTATTTCTAGTTTACCAGGTAGTCGTCACTAGTTTTATTTTGAGTAGATTAAAATTTTTTTGTAGAAAAAAATTCTTTTATGTTTGTTTATAGGGGGGCAAATAATATGTATATAGAGCAAGCGCTTAGTTTCTCATGGAAATTGAGAAAATAAACCAAGCAGCTTGATAGCGTAAGTGCCATTTTATGTAACCCTAAAGAAAAACATTAAATTCTACTTATGGGAATTTCGAGAGAAAATAGCGAACCAATGAAATACTCGATACAGTTTAGTATACCCAGAAAATAAAGGGTTGAATTGGTTTAATATATAATAAAGGTTTTACGCTTTGTTTGTTTACGGATGTTGTTTTGAAATATGCTTGTATATTTTTATTTATTACCTGTAATAATATTTACCTGGAATATGTATGTTTGAGGTTTATGATAATAGAGATTATTTTATTGTAGTGATAAGATTTTTGACTGTTTGCATTAGTGAATTCGTATATTCAAGGTGTGGTAGATTGGTCGACGTCATTGTCTATGCGCGAATCCCAGCACGGACACTTTATGTAATACATTGATTTTGATTATGTCTAAAATAACGTCTCACACACCAAATCCTGAAAACATGGGCAGTGAGAACGATTAGCTAGTCCTAGTCACTAGCCCTGTCTGTCTTAATTTGAGCAAGAGCAAGCAAGTTCATTCGGGTGCATATTCCCAAATTTGAGAGTGGATGTGGCTTGAAAACGTGTATGAAATATTGCGATATAAGTTCCACCATATTAATAATATAATTAATTTATTTACAAAGCAATTTTAATTTGACAGTCATTTCTCCTTTATTCAGTGTAGTATTCGGATATTCAACTCACTTAAGAATACATTCAACACTTTTTTCTATCCGCATACTTTAGAATTATTTTGAATATAAACACAATTTTGACAAAACATTTAATATGTCCATCTTTTTGAATATAACATTAAAATATTACACTACTCAATGGATTACCATTCACAGATTTATTATAGTGTTTTTATTTTTTAAAAACGGTAACACAACAACAGCTGAGTCACGTATCAGAATTGGACAGTAATCCATTATTGGCAGATCAAAAGTCGGTCAATTTCCCTCAGAAGACAAAACTTTCAGGCATTGTACTTTATACGATGGAATATAATACCGACGTTCTATCTTAAGTATTATATACAGTAATGATAAAGTAATCGACAGTAATTCTGTCAAAAATGATCGAGACTTTCAATGTCTTTTCGTAATGCTTTGTCATCTGATTACGTGTCATATCGAATAACTGAATATTATTCTAACCAAGGAATAAATGATAATTACGTTATTTCAAACAAATCAAATTATACATACAAATATGAATGTTTTGTATTGATAAGTAACTAATATGAATACTGTTGTGGTAAAACAAACAAAGCATATATATATTATATAATAAATTAAATCCATTCTTTATAAAATTATTTTGATTGCTTTGGTAAACGTTATTATTAAGACGTATAATAAAAAGCATTATGATATGATATGATAAATATGTTAATGTGTTATTTTGAGTAAATCATAATTTTTGATATATGAAAGTTAATAAATATTTTTTATTGAAGTATGTCTATTATATTACTTGCCAAGAGCGAGATGATATTTATGAATTTCTTTACGAAAAAACATATGTTAAGTGTTTATAAAAAATGCTTATTACTCAGTGTCTTGAATTGGAAATTGGAAAACGATTGACTTATTACTCAAATTTTGTAAAATATTCACAGTAACATTTACGTCAAACTCTCAGATAATATAGAAATTATGTTTTCTTATACACACGTTTATTACTTCAAAATCAAATAAAATATAATTAACTTTAGAAAGTGTATAGGTTGTACTCATGATAACACGGTGAAAAAATAGCAATAGGCTCACGTCATCATCAGAACTATGATGAACTATGAACTAGTTCTGATGATGGCGTGAGCCGAAATAGCTATCAACTATATTTGTTAAAAATAATTTTGTAGAACTAAAATACATTGCTATTTTTTCACCGATGGAGTTCTACCAAGTGAATGCCAATTCAATCAATGTACTCATGATATTTAAATGTAAATATATGCTACTTTAATATAATGCACCTACTTAGAAATACACATTTTTGTATGATAAGTACTATGTAAACTGTGATATGTAAGCATAATCTGGAATCGTGCTTTCATTCTTCAAGGAAACTTATTTAAAACAATCAAAAGCATTGCTCGTCGAGCACGTTAAATAAATCCAACTGGCAATTTGTCTAAAGTGCACTATTTTCTTTTGTTTCAGGTATGTTTGTTTTCCTTGGCTATGGAGCCTTAACGATTTCTCCGTTGCTTTGCAGCGCACTACAAACTTAGAAGCTTCAAATAGGCTCTTGGTCTGCCAGCTTAAAGCACACAACATTGGATAAGTTATTATTTTAATCTTTTAAGCACTTTCCATTCTTCTTCAAAAATATGAAAACGAAAATCGAGTAAAGCTTAACGTGATATTTTTATAAACCTACAATACACAAGCTTTTTATGTAAAATTATATTTCATTTAATTTCTGATGGTATATTCAAATGAATTTTTTATTTATATTATATATCGAAGTGACGAAACAAAATTCGTAGAATAAGCGTGAGAACATGACATTAATAGAATTAATTACGATTTGTCCCATACAGAATGTATATGTTTCGTTTTGTAATAAATATTTCATTGTTAATCTGCGAAAAGGATACATTATTGCTTTTAAGCAAATAAATTAATAGAAATTGTAACTAAACAGCAAGTAAGCTTAAATTTTTAATCAAAACTACTCTGTGATAACGCTTCTCAAACTGTAACGTAATTCTTTTTTTTAATATTTGAAGCGAAGTTGTGTAAATGTTGTTGAAATCTATTAATGGTGTAAAAAATATATAAAATTTTCTTTATAATCGTATAACATAATTAAGGGTACATTTTAAAAATGTGTTTAACATATCATAGAAGCTTTATTTCTATTATTAATAAAGTATAAATGTAATATTATTTTTTGATAATGTTTGTAGGTGAAATCTCTAAAATAATATCTTCATATTAAATAATCAGTTTATTATTTAAATTTAATGTTTCCCTCATACTCGTATTTCATTCTTCTCATTTCAGTTTAATTTGATATTTTAAAGAGTAATCATCGTAAATAATTTGAGGACCACTGTTGTAATTTATGTTTCTATAAAGTAAACGAGTACCGTGCGTATCTTTGATATTTTAGTGAACGGTTGGCGACCCTTTTCTGCCTCCGAATTCCAATTTAGGCTTCTAAACAAAAAAAGGTTAGTTGATAGTCAGCCCGTCGACAAGAATAGCTGTACCCAACTTAGGTATGCGAGGAAAATCGCCATATGTATTTTTTTGGATCGTTAGCTAATTGTTTTTCAAAATAATAGAAAACATCTGATGACATAGCGAGAAAACATCAATGTATTCTCTAAGCCAATTGTATTCCTATCGTGTGTCGTTATTCTATTCAGCTTCCTCGTTTATCTTTCAGATATACGTCTTTTATTTAGAAATAATCAATCTCTATTTTATCAAATAAAAATATACGAACATATAAAAAAACATTACAATTGTTTGAACAGTAATTTTAATTCTGTTAATAATAATAATAATTTTAATTTTAGTTCTGACGATGGCGTGAGCCGAAATAGCTATCAACTATATTTGTTAAAATAATTTTGTAGAACTAAAATATATGGCTATTTTTTCACCGTGTTAGTAATTTTAATGTTTGTAATAAGTATCGTTTCATCCGTATTCAATGAAGTTTAAGTTATATCTATCACTTCTTGAAGAAAAGGCACAATGTTTTAAATTAACAATATATTTTTTGATCCAGAACGGTTTCGCTCATTGCGAAAATTATCAACTGATTGAACACAAATTACAAATAAACCTATTTACACAAAATGTTGAATTAATAACAATTGGTTTTGAATACCTGTTAGATATTGAAAAGTTTTTAATTTCTTTTGAATTTCCAATACGTAGAATTTTTTGAATAAAAACATATTCATTTTTATAAAACAATTTTAAATTCGTGTGAGAGTACTCTCCTCTCTTCAGTTATCATGATTAGATATTCTGTTACTTAAAAAAGTTGGCAGTTTCGTTATAAATAAGAAAGTGATCAAATCTTAAATTTGGTTGAACAAGTAATTTATGTCAAAAAATAACTTTGATACTAAATAAAATTTATTATTCTCGCATTAGTAGAGCTTGAGAGTTAATTTGTTAGTGTGTTCTCCGCTTTAATAGTAAGTGGACTGATTTTGTTTTGTCGTGGAATAATATTTCTTATTTCGTCATACTGTTGTGTTTTGTAAAGGAATGCTTTCTCCGGCAAAATATTCCAACATGCATTGTATTCACATGATGCTTCGTTTATTTTTAGAGTTATAATGACCCTGTCTACATAAATAGTTAACCTAAAAATAAATATCTGTAAAGCACATCATGTGCGCAGCGTCATGATTTGTGCGACAGCTGTTCATTTAAAATCACCCCCTGTTTCCTTTGCAAATGAACTGTTACAAAAAGTTGATAGGGACACCATATCGTAAAACAGTTAATTAGCTTAATTTTTTTACAAAAAAAAAACTGGATGAGAAATGATTCTAATAATTATGAATACCAGAATATATTATTTTACGGTCGTTAAAAATAGTAATAATTTTGACACTGTTTCTATAAATGTCGCTCTTTATATATACAAAAAAACCTTTACCATGAACTTCATAGTGGTGTGTAACATTATTAAATACTGAGAATTGAAAAGAATCTAGAGTATTGCAATCTTATTTTATGAGTAATGAATAAATATCTCAAATTCTACGAATTTCTAATGATTAATGACAGTATACGCTAGCCAAGTTATACGCTATTTTGTAAAATATGTGTAAGACGTACAAAAAAAATATATATATAGTACGCACTGGAATGGAAAGTTTTTAAAAAAACTTTCGGTTCCAAATGATTTTACGGAAAATTAACATTAGACATTCCATTGAGCGCAAACTATATCACGGGCTATTTAGAAGATATTTTGATGACACGTGCTGTATGAATAATATGTTGAATTAAATTATTTTTGAACGATTCATCATTTTTATTTTTGAAGTGCTCTTGGTACTACCCTTCAACCAGCACATATAAATATGTTAATATCAATATTTTTAGCTATACTACTTTTTTCAAATAATTTTATGTACGCGGTAACTAAGCAATTAGGTAAAGCTTAGTTGGGAGTACTCATCCCATATCCTCGTACCCAATAGTATTAAATAAAATGTCAATAGACTATTTAGTTTTTTTTTAAATTCTAATGTTTACAAACCAAAATATAATTTTATTCAATTGGTTTTAAGACTGCTTTAATACTTCACACCTATCTTACGGCAGTCTTTGTTAGTCTATTCTTAGACGCCAATCGTCTTTACGGCCTGCCGGGCCGTATAACATTACCTAGAAGAAGTATTTTTTTTTGTAAAATTTATTTCCGTACAAAGTGCTCACTTCCCTCTGCCAGTGACTTCCCACCCTAACGCTCTTCCCTCGCATCAAGGTCAAACGCCTTTCACATCTGGAGATTCGTAAAAGAAAAATGCTGTATGACTCTTTTCTATAAGACTAACATATTCTTTGAAAAAAAATATATACACCTTCGTCGACGATATTTAACATTTCTCATGTTTTTAAATATTGTATAATTTATAATAAAAAGTAACTCACATAAATGAAATAGTGGATATGGATATGAATTGCAGGTATCCAGGTCGAAGCTTTATATCAATATCTCAATAATTATATCTGACAGTATGTCGTTTTGTGATTACCAACCTTCGTACTACCCAATAATCTACTTGCTGTACCATTTCTTTACGAATTATTTTACTCCTTTAATTATTTTATTTTACCATTAAACTATCATAAGCAGTATTCATTGGACTGATATTATTATTCTACAATATAAGATATTCTCTTCTAAGCTGTTTACAGTCAATCTTGTTGTAAAGGCATTATAAGGCACAATAAATTTATAATCAAGACTGTCAAATAGTAATGACTTTATTTTATTCAAACACTAAAAAATTTTCTTTTTCATGATCAATCAACACATTATATAACCTAATACGAATTATAGAATAAACAGAAAATGACGTACAAAATATTTAAAGCGATAATATTATTCGGTGGTATTTTTTAGGAATCCGGAAATTCTATCAAAACAACGCATAATTTTATTATCTTATCTTATAGATAACATTTCATCTATGGTATTATGTGGGTTACTCAGTTGTCTTAATTTGTAATAAAAAAATAATTACTCTTTATTGCTATTTGTTTACCGAGCGATATTTTTTGTCGCAATAAATTTTATCCGATCTACACGAAGTACAAAGATATTGCTCAACAACAGCATATAAATCATACAATTTCTCTTATGTGCTTTTATTACCCATTGAGTATTCGAAATGAAATCCTTCCTTTTTTGGCAAATTGTATCTACGAAAAATACAATTTATAACCAAATTAAAACGTGTTTTCTAAGCATTTTCAATGATTCACAATTTTTGAAATAAGAAGACGAAATTACAATGATTCTTCAATTTCGCATGATTTTATATAACAAGCGACGATTTTTCGGGCCTCACAGACCACTTATCTAACAATTTTTAATATCGGGGTTCACAAACATGATTTCCTGTTACAACGTATATATAATTATAACGATAAAAATCACATTTTAATATGAATGTTATAAATATGTATATATGTATATCAAATCAATAAGACTAATAATGGCTGCTAAATATTTGTAATCAACTTAAGAATTTACTGACCCTATTTCGTAATTGCTATAGCTTAGCGGGCCATTAAAATATTCTCATAGACTCCCGGTTGGCAACCCCTGATTGGATACACCTCATTCAACATAAGCTAATGTCTTAACACTGAAAGCTATGAAATATTTTATTTATAAATGAAAAATACTACTAAATGAGAAGAAAAATATTTTCAACGCTTTAATTTAAACGTTTTGTATAAAACTCAAGTATCATCAAATATTTGATATCAACTGAGAGTACTTCATGGGACTTAAATAATTTCAAAAAAAATTCTCATTATAATTATTACAAGTACAATCAAAATTTTCTCACAAATACAATTTGTTACATCAAAGATTTATTTTTTCCTTCTTTTCTGACTATTATAAATTAGTCGAATCATTATAAATCTACCTTCAAAAATGAAAAATGCTCTCTAAACATTTTTCTCACAACCTCCCTTATTATGTATCACCTCACAGCATTATGTTTCCGGGTATTATGCTTCCGGCATAACAATACTAGTAATTCACTTCTTTACCAAAAAGCCCGTGGTACGATCCGCCTTAAGTGAGCACTGTATCAAGATAAAGCTTCTTAGAAAAATGCGATGAAATGCTTATGAGATTTTTCCTACATCTTGATAAGGATACAAGTAAGATTTATCAAAACATTTTATAATATTAACGATTCGTAAACATCTATAAATTCCCGTATTTAAGGGTATAAGGTATTTTTTCAGATGAAAGGAATAAATAATATCGAATACATAAGTATTCTTTTATCTATTGCTATTTATTGAATACCCAAGAGTATCCAAAAGTTTTTCGCTGTCTTTAAATTATGGATATTTGAGATTTCTTTTCAATACAAATTTAGTCACAGTACAGAATATTTTATTGCCATATAGTTTGACTTATTTTACTAAGAATTAAATTCTTTCTTTGTATTGGCACTTGCTTCATAAAAATGTATTGTAATGTGATCAAAATGTTTTTTTACTGTGTTTACTGTATTTAAAATATTTTTTTGTTACATGTATTTAATTACCTAAAGTTATCATTTTTGTATAGTAATGTTGTTTCAAACAAAACAAATATTTTTGTTTTTTGGTGTAAATGTCACTTATACCATTGTTAAGTTAAATTAGAAGCTCTACAAATATTGATTAAGTCATATTGATATTTTATAAATATCAAGCTATCGAACTTGCTGCGTTAAGAAAAAAAGAATTTATTTTAACATATCGGGAACTATCATTCTTCCAGCCTTAATATTTTTTTCTATATTCTTTATTATTTATATCATAAATATGGTTGTCTCAATAATAAAGTTATTTGATTTAATAATAAAAGAAGGTTTAATCAATGATGGTGCATGGATAAAACAACAAGTAAATTTTGAATAAAATACCGAAGTTGAATCCTTAAAATTTTGCATATATGAAAGATAATAATATGTGATTCAAGCAGCCATGAAAATTTTAATAGACACTGATTTCAAGATAGGACCGTGAAACCGTATTATAAACCGTATATAGAATAATTTTCACTATATTTTAAATATGTTTGATGTATTTTACAACTCTGGACCCGAGGACATCTCTTGGAAAATGTCCGACAATGGCCTTCCCAGCATCTCTCCGCTAAATATGACATTGTCATTAAAGGCTGTACCCACGACCTCACTTTTGTAAATGGGCATACCTTTTCTTCTGGAGCAAAGTTTTATGTAACACAGCGTATATCATTTTGTAAGACCTCAGTGATGGTAAATAATGATAATAGTACGTAATTTTTAAATTATATAATGATAATAATGTCGTATATGAAGAGTTTTCATTAGTGGTTCTGTTAAACCATTGGAAGAGTGGATTTACATTTTTGCGATTTTTCGTAGTAATATTGTGATAATTGGAATTAAATAAAATATCCCTTCACAATAGTATGTCATAAATATATTCACTATACGTCACTCAACACATGAACTTAAAAGCTAACCAAATAGTTAAACATAACAGCCTCAAACAACATGTAAGAAATTGAATCGCGAAATAATCTTTTTTAACAATTAATTCATAAGTAAAATAAAAATCTTTGAAAATAAAGATATTTTTGATTCTTAAAAAAAAAACAGAAAAACTGAACGTGGGTTTTTTCAAATTTCATATCAAACACACCATTTTCTGAAAATTTCCGTTCACCCACTCTTCCTTGAAAACATAATATTTCCTTTTTTTTCCTCAGCAGTATTGTATGATTTTAAATTTGAATATTTGAAATATCAAAAAAATAGGATACCATTAATTATGTGTTCGAAATAAACAATTCACGAAAATAACTATTTTTTTATTCTTATTGAATTGCGTTTCTTTTTCGTTAATTTGAAAGTCTATACAGTAATACATTTTGCACGATAAAACGTGATAAAATCGGTCGAATAAGTTTTATAAGTTTATAAGTTTTCTTGGTAATATTGATGCAAAAATCGACGAGATACAAATTATATAACTAATTCATCAATTATAATAATCACGTTCACAGGAATTGTCACAATATTGTGCTCTAATAATCCCGTCCTTCAATTGTAAAAACAATGGCGTATCAGAGGCTGATTGTAATTAAATTAATTTAGAGAATCGTGTATATTAATTAATTATAATACTAATTAATTAAAAACTCGTTAGTGAATTATGTAAAGATTATTTACCTTTATAGTCCTTATGTAAAACATATATAGCCCGACTCTCTCAACACTATCAGTCAAAGAAGTCAATCAATAATCTGGAGATAATAATTATAATATTCTTGCTGACGGTCGTCATGTGTAAAATGGCTCGTGTAGGTATTAAAAAAAATCTATACTTATCAATGCGCAAAATTTTTCTAGAAGTTAACATTTTGGCTTTATAAATTGTAGGTTTAATTTCATGTTGAATTCAATAAACATTGCTTTTGTATTCATCATTTAAAATCATTATAATTTATTATGTATTTATTTCCCAAAGTAAACGATACAAAGAAAAATTGTTTATATCGTATATTTTTTTGTTTACGTATTAGTTTACTGATTCATGGATTCATGGTTGGCCATTACTGAACTTAGTATATCTAAATGTAATAAACATGACATTATCACATATGTAATTATTTCATGACTTTCACTCATATATTTGTAGCCATTACTTTAATTCACATGTAGATAATAATATTTCTATTTCATATGAATACGGTTTTATCCAATTTATTGTTAATAATAAAGTCGTTATAAAAATTACATTTCATTTCATCGCAAATTGTATAATATGATACATATTTGTTAATAACATTAATTAGATGTACGGTTGGCATAACAGCAATTGTCGTTTAAATTCTAGAAATCTTTAATATTTCATTATTTTTATTTAAGAACAAAATTAATTTGCAAGTGTTGGCAACAATCGTAATATTACTGTTTTCGTAAGAAGCTTTATGTTACTAACCGAATATACCTATAGTAAAAGTAAACATATTTCCTTTATACGTAGCGCGGGAAATGGAATATAAATCAACGTTTATTTAAATCTAAAATGAGTTCTAAAATAATAAATGTGTGTTTGATTTAACTAAGCTAATATTTATTTATTGTATTTACATGTTTTGACTGCAATATATATTCATATTAATGCCATCCATTCTAATGATCCATATACGGTTGACGTATAATATAAATTTGTGGTCTAGTTGATTGGTGTTTCACCGAACGTTTTTTATATATCTTGTAATTATTAACTTAACATTTTGTATAAATGGTGACACTCATGATCTTCATGAGTGAAACCAGTCCTGATATTAATAACATTTTTAAAAAATCTTACATAAAAATAAATATTAGAAGATGAAGCATATCGCGAATGCTTAAAAATTTTATTGCATTCAAAGAATGAATAGCGTTTTAAATGAAGCAATAAATTTTGCTGTTATCCGGTTTCAAAGGTAAAAAAGTTCTCTAGTGTCCTTCAGTATATCAAATAATCATATTTGGTATGTTAAAACTGGATTCACACATAAATGATTCAAAAATCCTATTAAATGTGAGGTAATAAACTGATACTATTAGAATTTTATTTCCTCTATCAAATTCTACATCCAATAATGTTTTTCTATCTGTATTGTAATGCAATTATTTAATGAATTTCATTATTTATCAGCATTGGTTAATTCTTCTACAATAATAATCACATTCCTACTCTCTGTGAACAGTACTATTATTTTTGTTCTGACAATGTTCACTAGATGGCATTAATAGAAAATGCAATTTCGCGTCTACGATTCTAGTCATGCTATTCGAAAATATATTTAATTTTTTCAATATATACGAATAATATTAAATCTGATATATCAAGACACAAATAAAATTATCTTATTTTCACCATTCCACTTTCTTTTGAGTGTATCGAAAGATGCCAAACTTTCGCGAGGTTAATAACGCGACGTTACTAAAAAAAATATTTTTACGAGCGATGTAACGTATTTTAACAGATTGGTTATTTCCCAGCGCTAAAGTGTTTCTCCCCTTTACTTTGAGATAAACAGTCCTTTGAAGTTAGCATTGTCGCAAAAGTCTCTTAGAAAAATGTCTGATGGTAGCTTAAAAAATATCAAACCCCACGACGAGCTATATGGAAATTTTAAACCAAATCACACACATAAAAAATATTTCGAGGAAAATACGGATTACCACATCATTTACTTATATGTTGTACATTAAATGGGTACAGAATGATACATTTTTCCTTCGCCATGATTGATTTATTATACTCGGTGCAGCTTATCGCATTTATATTTTATCAGAGTTATCAAAATTGAATACTTTTTCGATTCCAATTAAATCAAGACATCTCCAATTCCATTTTATTAAGATAATTAATTTTAAGATATGATTGCTGACATAACACAAAGATATAACACCAAGTGTAATTCACTATGTTGTAATTAATATTGTTATATTATCATATAATCATTTATTGTGCAACAATCTTTTTAATATATATGTTTTTGGCGTAGCTTTTAAGGAAAAGCACTCGCAAGCATAATGATATATTATATTTTGCTACGTCTGCGACATGCGGTTGGAAATCTAAACAAAAATTTAATGTTTCTAGAATTAAGTATGTATTGGCATATGTTGATTTCTTTTCTTTGTTTTTTTTTGTCGATCTTTAGCCAGTTTATATACAGTCTTTACAGGACTTATTAATTCAGAAAATATTAATGATATACTTGGTTCTATACTCATTTTTATCGTAACAAGGTTGTGCATTTGACAATACTAAGAATAGTTCATATAATTTTCTGGTAGGTATGGTATTTGACTTTATGTGTTGATGTGTAAGTGAGGGTATTTCATTCAACGCCACCTAAAGATGTCAAACACAAAGAGGAGTTTTGTAAATGGATCTCAAGTATTTATTTTTCCCGCCGTTCTCGAATTGAAAAGAATACTTGAGACTTAAGTGGCGATATTGGATTTTCAAGTTGGACGCAGGTCCTTGATATTGTGAATCATCTTATTCTTATGCGTACCTTTTTACGACATTCTCGCCACTCGAAGCTGGGATTATTATTTAAATCGGTTTGACAAACTTTCAAATTGGCTGGACTATTTCTAACAATACTCAGACGAGAATGTCCATTCATTTTGTTTTGACCATTGGTTCAGCTAGGTTTACAAGACACTGTTGACGTTTGGACTTAATACGATTGCAGGGATCCATAACCATAATAATGTCAAAATAGATTTTTCATGAGCTTGCTTGGTTGACTTTCTTGCTATCCTTATTTTTTGTTTTGTTTTGTTTATTTATTTAATTTCCAGCATTAAATCTTTAAATATTTTGACATTACAAAAGCAATAAACTTGTTATTTGTAATTTTTGTAACTACTTGTATATATAAATAAATCAATAAAAAATCCGTCGTTAAATCGTTATTATCTAAATACATTATTGAAAACCCAAAATATCGGGAATAATATTAACATAAAAAGCAATGTGTTTTAAAATGATTATGAAAAAAATCTAATGAGGATCTAAAGGATATCTAATGATAAAAAGAATGACGCTGAGCATATCAACTTTTGTCGAACAAAGAGGTGATTAGATTCGATATTAAGCGAAATGAAATATTTTTTTAATGATGCAATATAAAAGATAAGTGATCAACGTTTGCTTAACACGTTTTTATTTACTCTAGATTTTTGCATGCTTTCTATTATTTCAAATTAGTCATCATTTCTGTGAATAATACTATAAAAATTTTATGGTATTCAACTAAACGTAGTTCTCTTGCATTCGATTTAACATTTTACCTACGATCTAAAGAACTGACAGGATTGAATAAATATATTGATAAGTTTGTACAGCTAAAGTTTGATAAATATAAAGGAAATGTGGCATAAAATACCGATGAATGATATGAATGGTACCACTAAATCGTTACATATTTGAAACAGCTATTTTTTACTATTTATATCTAACGGTGAAAAAATGATGATACTTTATGAAATATCATTTCAGTGAGCAAGTATTATAAATCAAGTCACATTATTTTCCAGTTAGCGTGTGTTCACCTTGACATTAGCGTAACAGTGATAGGGTCAACTGAAGCATTACTCAGCAGACAGTAGCCGAAAAGTTTGCGGTAAACCGCTTATCCATAGCTGTCCAACATTTGGCAACCGAGACTGTTTATTTTTATCAAACTTTAATGATGATAATCTGTACAACGTCACTATGGCAAAATTTTTCTATTTTATATTTATTGATATGCTATGTTTTTCACAAAAGAATTTAATAATATTTTTTACGGCGATCCGACTGGTCCGTAATGAATGAAAAAATCCATATTGGTCTTAGGGTTTCGAATAAAAGGCTGTCCTTTATTCAAACGTATTCATAACACCTTTTTGCGAAACGTTAAAAATTCAAACAATATTATGAATGCATAAATTTAAAAAGCATTATAAATGACCTCATACTCAGTAAATTTATTCATAACAGAAAACATTTTTTAATAAAATAATAAACTTTAAAAAAAGTAGCATCTTTCATTCTGTGACGTCAACATACTAAAAACTGTCAATACATGTTTTGAGATACAAGTTATATTGTTTAATTATGTATATTTCCCTGCAAACGTATTATAATTTCAAAATGGTCGTTAGTATAGTGTTTTCTTCGAATTCATTCATAATCTGCATGTCCATCATTTAAACGCTCAAATACTATTAAGAATCATTGTCCAACAATTGAACTTAGTGTAGCGTTTTTATTTGAATAAAAAAAGAATATCTTTAATAACAAAACTGTGCAATATAACAAAAACATCAAAAAGGTTTGCGTATCTCTGCCCTATTTAATCTGTTGTGATCCTTGTTTTTACGAAAACAATAACACATCGAACGTAAAAATCAGGGCCTTTGAGACTTTGGTAGTAAAGAAGAATTATTATACCCCAGACGAGCTTTCGTTGAAGTTTGTTATATTTTTCTCATAACAGAGAAAAAGCTTTCTACGCCGAGCTTTCAATTGCTCTTCACCTTCAAAGTTTTCTGTAGGTGTTTTGAATTCATGATACTTTTCACACAAATTTTTGATACGAACGATCTGTTTTAGGTTAAATATTTTAGAAAAAAAATATTTAAAAACACTTCTGACTTAAAAAAAAAAAAACAAACATAAAAGACATATATATATTATTTTATTTTGAAAACCGTTCGAGAATATTAGGAATTACAAGATTTGAAGTCTACGTTTACGATTTATTTTAATCAAAACTTCACCCAGTGTACGTACAATAGAGGTGAACCTTTTTCTTTACAAATTTCCTCCAAATTGCATCCCGACTACCGAGTCACGAGGGTGACATTGTTTGCTTTCTTGTTCAATTCGTCTCCTCTAAATATTATAATCACTTTCGAAACTCATCGTTCAACTTTCCTTTGTCTAAATACATAAACTTGATCTGACTAATAATTTACAAATGCAACGCTTAATAGGTTTACCTTAATAAATAGAACGATCAATTATATGATATTAACTATGTTAGAAAACACGTATACATAACTCGTAACACATACAGACTCTGTATCACCTAAAGGAAACTTTCAGACACTGGATTTTGTGATTTTTAGAAAAAAATATAAATTTAAAGTAGTACAGTCTGATTGAGTCAGGAAATTTCATTTACTATAACAATCTCGAAAGAATTTATTCTCGTCACTTTATGCCAATATTCAACTATTTCTCTCATAATTTTTAAGGTGTTAACTGTCACTTCTTGATGGAAAGGCATGATATTTTAAATAATAAAACACACGTGAAACAAAAAATGTGTTTTTATTATTTCAAATTTCTTTCACCATTTTTTCACTAGAGTTTCATGAACCCAACCCAATATGTAAATATTCGAATTATTGATCTAAAGTATTTATTGGGTAAAAAATATTTTTATAATTATTTACTTCTGAATTTGACTATTCTTTGCATGCACTAGAATATCTTTTCATGAGTAAGCTATGTGAGCTGTCAGTATTTATTACGGATGATGTACACCAAGTTACCATTTGAAACTTTGACGACGAAAACGACATTGTAAAAATAAAACAATGTAGGAGTGTACTCGGTCGAAACCACTGTCACGAATCGTACAATGTAGCGAACGTGTGGACGCACCCTTTGCTATTAGTACAGAATAATATTCGATTGAATTACCGTGACTATGGCAGTCAGCGCTGTCTGTAAATTTACATGCGAGTGCTCCCGCATTTGGCGCAGTCTGAAAATGTAGAATGTTTTTGTAGATAATCGAATATTCTTGCAATTTCAATTCGTGAGCATATATATTATACATTTGCGATGATCCGTGAAATTCTTGGAAATACGAGCGATAAACATTAAATATCACACTGAAATTACATTGCGCGTAATATGTGGATGAAATTGGTTTGATAAAAGCAACTGTATTATGGTAGTGTACTCACTTATCGTCGTTGTACCGTGTGAGCTTTCATTCTTTTTTTTTTGAATCTTATGGTCAATCGTTCGTTTTATGGTAACCGACGTCGAATGAATACATCAGAAACGGTATAACAAACCTAAATGACAAAGAGCAACAAAAAAGTTAATTGTAATCGCAAAACTAAATGAATAAATTTTATTAAAAAATGTATGTCATAAACATAAAATTCTGATTTTCATTAATGTATCGCATTAATGAAACTACCACTACTAGTTAGTATGTAAATATGTCTTAAAACTTTTTCACCGTTGAATGAATTTTTGAATCATGATTGGAACTTCACGTTGCAGAAAATTCTTTGTCAGATTCAATATTCAAAGTAAGACGAAATGTCATTATTTTGCATAATCATATTGGGATCCCAGTTACCTCAACTTTGAATCTTCGAGTGGAAACTTTCTTATAAATTGAGTGTGAATCCTTATCGAAAGGTATGGATATACAATATGTGATGATGTCACCTTTTCTCTCCCGCACTATTCAATCCTGTCAATGTGTCGTAGCAATAAGGTTTTTTTTACTACTAATCCATATAATTGTCATCACTCTGCCCTTACCATTTATTAAATGGAAGATTGAATGTCTGTGTATTATTTATTATTTCAATAAATGTTATAAAAGAAGTCAATTTGGTAAATTTTCCAACAACACGTCACGGATAAAAAATTCACAGATACAAAACCATGAGTGAAACGTGAACAAATTAACTTTTGTCGTATTGCTAACAACATTTTTAAGCATAAATATAATAATTTCTTTTATGGTGTTGACTGTCACTTCTTCATGGAAAGGCATTCTATTGAAATTATAAAAAATGATATTAGTACTATTTCAAAAATTTTATATTTTTATATCAGAACCGGTTTCGTTCTTTGAAAACATTAGCAACTGAAATTGAATAGCACAAAATTCTGTGTCTATATTCTTTTAATTATGTTTAATTGATAATTAATTGTCATATTTTGATATTTCATTCGGACTTCATTTACCACCATTAATTTGTTTTAATTAATTATAAATCTTGATTTAACGAAAAAAAAAGATATTTTATGATTTATTACATGTGGTGGTGAGTTATTTTCGACGACAAAATACAATTCATCCAAAAATTTTATAGGCTTTTTTAAATTATGAATTGTTTTACGGACCTGTCGCATTAAACAAAATGAGATTTAAAATTCCATACCTTTGCTTTAAAACAAGAAATAATATCTAACATAAATTCCCTTCGAGTAAAAGTAGCATTGTGTTATTGTATAGACCCCAGAAAAGTTTTAAGTCTCATTTTCGATTAAGTTGTGTAAGATTCTTACTTCTTGGTTGTTAGGTAACGGAATTCTTGCAGAACCATTTTAATTATAAAATCTTCGTTTTAACATTGAATTATATAATTTCAGTTTTTAAAAATAGCCGAGAGAGAAATTGGGATCAAAACTTAGGAAAAATATTTGCTCTTCAAAATCAAATTGAAAATGTTTTACTTTGTTTTCAGCCGATTTGAAATAAATTATGTTTTGTTGAGCTACATGTTATTCGTTATTTAAAAATGGGCTTGAAATATGAAATCATGTTGAATTAGAAAACCACAGTATTTGATTAAGCGTAGTAATTAATGGTTGTGTACAAAATGTTTTTAGTTTAAAAAGTTGCGTATAGTAACTAGGTATTGGTATCACAGTTCATAATGAGTCGGCACAGGGAGTGTCGTCTGGCTGGAACAGGACGATGAACTCGTCTCTTGTTTATTGGATTAACTCCTGGTCAGACGTTGTGGAGAGCGAAGATTACATCTTCATTCATAGCAAGCATTATTACTGTCAAACGGTTCGGTCGTATTTGTCTTGGGATTGAAATATCACCGTGGTTAACAGAAAATTAAGACCCATTACTTTGAGAAGTGACTTATCAGTTTGAAAATAATTTTTTAATGTTTAAATCGCAACACAATTTTGCAAGGTGATATGATAAAAAAAATTGAAAATTTAATATAAACGATAATATCTCTTTACAATTTATCTTAATTTTCCACGAGATTTCACGATAATGGTATTGTGAAATCGCATATTTCCTGAAATGTTCACTTGTATATACATTTCTTTCTCATTGGGCAATCACCGTTTATTTTTAAAGATAGATTAACTAAATTGAAATTGCTACATTCCTTAATATTTTATATTTAAAAAGTAAAGATTTCCGCAACTCATCTGTTTGTAAGGCTAGTTAGATTTTTAATACTTCATCCTTGACAGCGCCTGCAACCTATGCAAGGATTTTTTGGGATACGCCTTAAAAATGACAAAATTTAACCTTCAAATATGAACCAAATATTGAGATGCTAATTTCCAAACTCGATCATCAAGGGATTCATTAATGTTTAAATATTGTTTTGGTTATAGTCAAATATTAGCATATTAAAGTCAAATATTTTTTTTATAATTAATCGAGTGATTAATACTTTGAATTATCCGTTTGATACCACTCCACTGATCAGAGTGTAGCATACGATGAAAATAACCAACGCTGAGTTTACAGTAACTTATGCGATACAAAAAGGAGAAGACCTTAAACATACTGTAAATATTTTTTTCTAGATCAGATATTTTGAAGTTTTATCATAAATAAAAAAACTTCTTATTAAACTTCAGTTAACTTTACGTTTACCATTCCTCGGTACTTACGGGTACGGGATGACGTTTTATAAAGAAAAAGATTTTGTAATCCACTCTATAATTACAAGACTATAATCTTTTGTTAATTTGTTAGTAATCTAAAAATAATATTATGTTTCTATATACAATATGTTTAGTAAATCATGATTTAGAAATTAATGACAAGTATTACAATCCTGTACAGACTCTTTACGATATATTGTTTCATTGGCCAACAACTGCTGTTGAACTAATCTATTTGATATCTGTATTTAACCGAATGTTTCTATAATGAGCATGCAGTTTATTTTAAATTTATTTCACTTTATAATATTTTTCAATATTATTTTGCAGTGTGGCGGGAATCGAACTGCCGTTCGACTAAAAGTTGTAAGTTGCATTGCCACACATTTTTTTTCGTATAATACTATAATTATGTACAATGAATGTCGTATATAATAGCAGCTATAGTAAACCAGTGACATATATGTATGTTTAAAAAGTGATATCATAAATTGAAATTATCAAGAAAAATGAGTACCTGTAACAATAATAATATTTCATTTAAAAAAATATTCTTAAACGTTCATATTCATTTACGAATTGAAGAATAATTAGAGCTATAAACTTCAAATGTAATTAAAAATATCAACTGATGGTGCTTTATGAAACACTTGGCAGTCTATAAAAGTAAGAACGATTCTAATTTCATATAGCATCATAAATTTTGGCAAAATACCCGTGATTAATACGCTAGATTTTTGTAAATAATAAAAACACATTTGTTAGTACTTATTTCCACAATATATCATATGTATAATAAAACGCTTGATTATATTTTTAGAATGACCGTGCACTTAAAAACACGTAAATCAAGATTCACGTTTGTATGGAAGATGAAAAATTATAAAAAAAATTTTTTTATTAAAGATAATTAATGATATAATAGTTATTACTGTATTGATTACAAAAGAAACCTCAAACAGATATGCGATATAGATATATAATCGACCTTTTTAAATGATGACCCGTTTCAGCCATATTCTTGGTTTTATACAATTATAATTTGGTCTGTTGATTCTCGTATGATTATAAATGTATGTGAGTAAATAAAATCTATACTGTCATAAATTAGCAGCAAACGTTATTTTAAATCAAAGTAAGCTCTATCTTCTGAGCTTCTTTCCAGTTAATTTCTAGATTTATATGCGTTAATCATGGAGTTAGATTATTTTTATTGATAATGAATATTAGTAACAATGAATTCCTGATAATATATATATAAAGTGTTTAACTCTAAACATCCTCTTTTGAGAACAATGTTACCATTTTTTAAGAGTTTGCCATCGCTGAAATACAGAGTATTCTCAAACCAACGTGTGGCAGCTTATTCTTTAAATATTTGAAAAAATCCGAGACAGCGTTATTTATAAAGTGGCATTACTTTCACTTTACATGTTAGGCAGCTATGACACTATGTGCTTTGCGAGAATTTATTTCGCCGGCCAAAAATGCGAAAATAAACACAAGAAAAATTTGCATATGTTTTTTTTCGGTTTAATATTATGTTTTGATGGCGTGACTCACTGCCACTGTAACATTTTTTTCAATCAAAATAAATAAATTACCATCTCATGTTTACGGCTTACATGTTTAAATATAGCCGTTTATGTTTTAAATGCCATGCTCATGCACAACTAGTGAGCTCAATGTCAGATATTAAATATGTAGCAATTATTGTATTAAAAAATTGGATAGATTGTGTGAGCTTAATTGAATCAGGCATTTGATGTATTCTGTATATCGGCAATAATCAAAACATTCGTGTGTTCATAATTGACATATCTCTGCGTATAAATGATTCTTAAATATAAGCGTCTATTCATTTTACGCATATAAATAACATCATGGTTGAGATCTGTATCTATATTTTAAGGGGTTGCAATACCTTGAACATCAAGAATTTTAATTCTTACGAGTCTCGATAAAGAAATGAAGTTTCAAAAATATGAACAATTTTTTAAATAATCTGTATTTTCAGGACGAATATATGTAACATTTTTACATTGAGAATTTAGTTATTTTTCTATTGATTTCCTTTTTGACTTATTTTGTATATTTAAAGATTTTGTATATTAGGCGTTAATGTTCATTAAATTTATTATATAATATGTGTCTGATTTCATTTTTTTGTGTTGATATATGAAAATTGGAGTCCATATAAATTTGTAATCAAAATATGTTTGATAATATTAGGGATCTACCCCGTAATCTGAGCCATATACTCCTCGATATTTGATTTTGGCCGTGTTAGGACTTCACTAAGAAACCTTCTGTTTAGCATGATACATAGCTTATACCACTATGCAACGGAGAGTGATAGTCAGAATAATTAATAAAATATATTAAATTTGAATTGTTACAACTTTGTACGATTCCATATGTCTTATCACAAACGACCCGGGTTTCGCCCTTCGGCATTTTCAGGTATTCCATCGCACGGATGCAACAGAACTGACAGTCAGTTCTGTTGCATCCGTGCGATGGAATACCTGAAAATGCCGAAGGGCGAAACCCGGGTCGTTTGTGATAAGACATATGGAATCGTACAAAGTTGTAACAATTCAAATTTAATATTGAAGTTCCACCAAGCACCTTCAGTCGATATCATAAAAAATAAAATATATATTTTATAATTATTTATTACAATATAACCTACTAAGTTCATGATTCCATGTGAACAAAAAATAATTAATTCCTCAAATGACGCCTGCAATGTAACTTTGCCTTCACTTTACGAAATCGAATAAAATACTGAGCGCTCAATTTGTATGAATAAATTTAAACGATGGCGGTATGAAAGCTTCCGCCGCCATTGGGAGCTTTGAGGATTCACGGGAAGTGGGCGGGTCCCCCATCCGCCCACCCCACCCGCTTCCGCCTATCTGTCTTACGGGTCAGAGATTACAGAGCTTTAATAACTCATTGGCAGGTTCACTTGGGAAAGACTGCCGTCATTTTTCAACATTTTCTTTATTTAAATAATTTATATCGAACGAGATAAGTTCGGGAATAACGGTAGGCCTATAAAATGTGAAAATAATGGTTTTCTTAAATTACATGACTGTGATTGAGAACGCTATTTACACGTCGATTGTATATGAAATATTTGTATACTTTTTAGTAAATTCAAGTGACGTAAACTTCTAGATAATTTATCGATGCATTTGCACATGCCATTAGATAGTTTTCTACAAATTACTTTTTAAAAGTCGATTTATCACATATCGGCACATAGCGTTAGACAAACTCTCTAACAAAGTGTCTATATAATTTATGAGTTTGTCGTTGGAAAACAAAAACGTGATCGAAATACAACGGAAAATAAAAGCAGCTTTCGATGCATCACCTCCTGCTAACGTTACTTACTTCCACTGAATTCTCACAGTATATTACTTATTATGATCCTCTGAAATCGAAGATGACAGTGTCACGTCCTTTAATCGCGCAATGGAAAAGAATGAAAAAAATATTTGCGGCGAATTTCCGAAATATTTAGATGAAACTCAACAATTTTATCTAGTCCAAACATCTACCTTGACATAAAAAAACGATTGTCTGATAAAAATAGAAAAGATGCCGTGAAAACCAAAAATTAAAATAACTTAACTTAAATTATATAAAATTTTACTGTTTACTATTTCATCTGCTCTAAAAGTTTTCATTTGTTCATTAAATTCTACCAAACACATTTAATATGAAGTATTGGAACTCTTAAAATATCTCTATTAGACTTCTTTAAGATCATCTCAAGAGTATTTTCTACGAGAAATACTTGTAGCAACTGAATACTACCTCCTTCTGTTTTCGAGGAATTAGGGATATAAGGAACTGGCTAATACTAGTTAGTCGCTTTCGCTTTGCTTCGGTTTTGGAGTAGTGGATTTTAGAAATTACTGAAACCCATGCATCGTTGTTTAATACTTGATATATAATATATCGTTTCGATATATAATCGATATAATAATAAGATAATATATCGAATAAGTTTTCATTGCTTATGTTCCAATTTTAATCGTTTTATCAATTTTATCATGGTAAAATTTTTAAAAAATCCTAGAACGTAAGGTGGGAATTTGTTTCAATGATCGCTGTAACCTTCATTACTTATTAACGTACAGATGCGTAGATCACAAAGTCGCTTAATCGTTAAAAGAAGCTTATTCAACAAAAAATTAGGTAAGCCCTGTCATAAATCGATGTTAAAGTTTATTATTCGAATATAATATCGCAAAGAATAAAGAAATTTACATAATGCTTTTGTTTTGGAAAAATTGTTTTCTCAAACTGTCGTATTTTGCGTCCCTGTGCGCCAAGTATTGACTATCCAATGGTAGTTGTTATGTAAGGAGCTTATTCGCCCGCTGAAATAGCCTTTGAAGTGAGCCTTACGACCTCAATATCAGCACAAACTCAATAATATTTCTCAAGTAATATTTTTGTACAATATCTATGAGCTGTAATGCTATGTTCACGTTATAAGGTTTTTAAGTGCTTGGTTTGGTTCTTGTTTTATGAGCAATCAAGTGTCAAAAAATTATCTAATTAAATTTTTGAAATGATCTAGCCAAGCTATAATTATAAGATCTTTATTTCTGGGATTTTCCGAACTCGTTCCTAAATAGTTCCATTTTCAAATGTTGATTTTGTGGATTGATCTTCAGGGTTCCCACATTTTTTTCAAATTTAGAATTGAATGAAAACTAAATAGCCATTATAGTTGAAACGTTACATATTCGGGAAAACTAAAAAAATAATTAGCCTTAATGACCTCTCACTCACAATTTCGTTTTTGTAAAAATAAATAAATATCACATAACATTGCCGCCCTATTTTTGAAACTGTACTCTTGTGGAAAACAGCTTTTTGCACGCGTGGCGTGAGGACAATAAAGCACTTAAAAGTATCTATGCCCTTTTTCTTGGACGGCCTTGCTTTTCAATGCACGGCGCGGGAGACCGAAAACTCTTTCTTCTTCTCTCTCCGGCAATTTCATATTATTTTTGCTGTTTTATCTTCCTCTTTGTAGCTCTCTGTGCTAAATTCTCAAAGAGAAACAAATATTTCGTATGCATTATTAAGTTGTACGATATAATGCTACAAGCGATATGTAGTAAAATATTTAAATTGTTAACGTACATAACAATTCTACTATGATATTCATCACATTTTTACGAACCGATCGTCGTTTTTATATATTATGTTATATTATCAATGATAATTCATCAATGGATTTTGTTGTTAAACGAAAATATGTAGTCTGTTGAAACACTTTTTGATTTCTCATAAATAAAAATAAAACTAATTTTAGTAATAGTAATAGTAATAGGCATTCTTCGCCATCATCATTTCAATACGACCCTATTTCACATTAAAGATTTTAAATAAAAATATACTTATGTTAAAATTTATACAGTTTCAGAAATTCAAAATTTAATAAATATAACCGTTGAGAATGCACATCTAAAGTTTAAAGCTCTCTGGTAAAAATACAATGAGCTTTAGAGCTTGGAGGCCCTTTGGCGAATGTTCCACAGGGCCCCAGCGTGCCATAAAAAATTCACGCTGACCAATATTTATTTGGCAAAAAGCTCGTGTTACGAGTGCATTCTCATCGACCCAATTTTCTGTCTCGCTTAAATGCTTTCAGTGGTGTTTCATGTTACTATTATGTTTATCAAAGGTTTTTTTTAAATAATTTATTACTTAAACAAAAATAATTTTGCTTACCAAAATTTAAGATTACATTTTTTTACATGAAAACATTTATGTAAGTATTATGTGTGTATATTTATATATACAATAGCTATCTTCTTATCATGGACATTGAAATCCAACATAATGTAATTAATGATTTGTTCTCATTATGTCCTCACTGAGAGTGCGATAGAGTTTTTTTTAAATTTCAATTATGCTTACACACTGATTTTTCTACTATTGTATTTTGATTCGTTTAGGCCTATGTATACAGATAAAACATTTTATGATTTTTCATTTGTTAAAATACGAAATACGCAGTTTGATTTAAAACTCAAATATTTTAGGAGAATTTTTCTGTTATTTTAATAATTTTTGACCTCTGACAAGTTTTTGGTACACCAATGCACTCAACATTAAAGTGAAAGCATGTATATAAAACTATACATTTTGGCATCTCGTTAGCCTCTGGGCAGGTTAATTTTGTTTTCCTAGTTTTTATTATCCGAGTGAAACGCATTTAAAATCTGCTCTAAAACGCTGTAGGAACTTTCCAAGCGCCTGTTTATACACAATTTTGCCTACTGATTTATTTATTCATGTTTTAGTTAGCTTAACAAAAATTCTAACAGATTATTCTCGTTGATGGTGCAAGCTGTATTTTCTTTTTAGAAATTAATTATGCATATCGAATAAAACAAAAGCTTAAATAATCATCTGCACAAGTTTCGTGTGGTTGTAAAGGGTTATAACAAGATATTGAGTTAATGGACAACTTGCAATTTGCTTACACTGACGATATTAATCCAAGTACTATTCATATTTTGTTAAAATCCCATAAATCGATAACCTCTACACTAATGTTTATCAATAAGTTTTATTCACTTTTAAAACTACTTATTATGACATAGGTCCTTGTAATGGTACGTTAATATAACAATGACATAATATTTCAGGTGATTTGAAATTCTACCGGGCAAACGATTTATTGATCTGATGCTCATAAGCCCTCACGTTTTATATTGAGTTATCGATGATGTTATTCCGAAAGAACAACTCACGTTTATTGCTTATATAAATTTCAATTATATATTGTGTTCGTACCTGTGATGATTTTTCTATGCTATATAAAATATTATATTTTATTTATGCCATCGTTTTATATATTGTAAAATTTTTCTAAGCAAATATCATTTTCCGATCTTTATAGTGATTTTTTTCCATAAATAGAAGATACGATTCAACAATACATTGTTTTTGGTATAAAGCACAAACCGCCAGTTTCAGTGAATTGGTCAAAATAATACCAACTCTATATTGTGCAATTGAAAATAAGTTACATAGCGTTCTTAATTATATCTATAGAAAGAGGATTTGCAGATACGTCAACTGCGTTAAATAAGTCTGATAGTAACGGTTCAGTACGGTAGTGTCACTTTTATCGGAGGTCATAATTACGATAGTGTCATATTTAATATTTCGATATCTTTTCACAATAGTACACAAATTAAAGATCGGTCCGTGCAGCGTTGTATCGGGCTAAAAATGAGAAGTATAGTTTTTATAATATATATGCATTATGGAAAGCGGCCGTGAAACAGTGGCTATTTATGTATACAATATTCATCAATAAAGATTTCTTTATTGTTATATGTTGAATTGTCGACAACCCTCGAGTATTACATGGTGAAAAATAGCGATGCATTTTAGTTCTACAAATTTTATAAGGTATAGAGGTGATAGCTATTTTGACTTACCCTTCAGCAGAGCTATGTAAAAAATCTTTGTAGTAAAGGCCTTAAGCAAAGTGCATAGGAATAATTATGGATTAATAGATGTCAGCAATCCAATGATATTCTTAATAAACAAACAAATATTTATGAAGCCATCACCACTTCTCAGACATTACGGAAGGTATTGTATGTTTTAAATAAATAAACTAAGTACAATACTTATTCACTATTTGCGTTGAGTCGCACGGAATAAAAAAACTAGATTAAATCACACTTTGAAAAATACATAAATCAATTTGCCACATTTACAATTTATGATCACAATATAAAAATAGGATGTTAGAACAGAAGATTATCTGTATTGTTTATCTTTTCTACACCGCTATATATACATTTTAGATAAGTAAATTTATATTTAAACATAGCTCTGATAAGGGCGTAACCCGAAGTAGATATCAAATATAATCCTTATAAATTTTGTGCAACTAAAATACATTGCTATTTTTCACCGTGTTATAATGGAGTTCTACTATGTAAATGCAAATTCAATCAATACTATATAGTATTAGTCATAGTAGTAGTCATAATATAATCAGCATTATTTTATGATTTTTTTGTATTTTTCTTTCGTTCACAAAAGATATTAAAATTTAGAATCATTGAATATATTTGTATACGTACCGACCATTGTCATTATGATATTTATTTTATTTTTATTTTCATTTTCGGTTACATTGTATTAAAAGAAGAGAGCGATAAGCTAAGTTACAGTAATAAATT
This sequence comes from Himalopsyche japonica, assembly GCA_028555115.1. Lineage (NCBI taxonomy): Eukaryota > Metazoa > Arthropoda > Insecta > Trichoptera > Rhyacophilidae > Himalopsyche > Himalopsyche japonica. Next base: position 6,361,614 of record JAHFWJ010000430.1, read on the forward strand.
GAAAAATCGTTAAAATTGAACTGCGTACAAAAATATGATATAAATAAATTTTCATGTTGTCAGGTGGAATTTCTTTGTTTATCATCCTATCAAATCATATTCAAGAAAAATCTATTAGCTTTATTTAAAAATAAATTATCTTTCCTTTTCAAATAATAAAAACGATTTCTTCCAACTGGAAATGTTACAAAAACAAAGACGAATATTCATTTTATACGAAAAGACATCTTGAAGCGCTATCTGCCGATCGGCCAATTTACTTATTTTTAGAATCGGCTTCAGTAAATTGGTAAATTGGATAAATATTCATTTTGACGGTCAACAAAATTAAGTAAACATAATATGTGTTGTTATGTCATTCTTTTACAATTAAATAATCAGAGTTATATATTATTTATGGCTTTCGGAATACGCTTTACAAATATTTACATAAATATGTCGATATGATAAACATGTTAATGTTAAACTGTAATGTAATCTTTTTGTTTTATAATTCATAAATCATTCAAAAGCCACATCTCTTTTTTATTTTACACAATCTTTTAATTGACCTTTCTGAAAGAGAAAAATACATATTGAATTGATATATTTCGCTTGTAGCTTAATTTAATTGGTTGAGTTACATTAATACAAATGATATCCATAAATCAAGTAACTATATCGAAGAATATTTGCGAATGTTTTTGTTGAAACGGGAATCCATTGGGTGTAATTAATTTCAATTACGTTTGCCCTTTTTATCTGTCGAAAATTTGCAGTCCGTGTTTGTATCAACAAATGTTTCAATATGCACATCATATTAATTATCCGATTTATGTACAGGTAACGCTAATTTATTTTTACTAAATTCAAACAAACACATTCTAGTATCGATATAAAAATTTATATTGAAAAAAAAATGTTTTAATTAATTGAATTGTTTGAGAGAGCTTGGTCTTAGAAAAAAAAGATTTAATCGAAAAAGCAATATGTCATTATGTCTCACGATTCTTGATTTTTTTCTCCCTCAGTGAACTTAAACATTTTTAAATCATGGCAATATAAAATGTAACATATCTAAATTTTAACATGCGGCACATAGTAATTCGATGAAATTATACTAAATAAAATTCTATTCTAAATGACTGTTTTGAAATATTGCTTTATAATATATATGATAATATCATTTGCGTTGCTATAATAATGTTAACTGAAATTATAATTAAAATATCAGTAAAACAGAATACAAAGAGTATATTTGTAGGATTTATGGTGGTATACTAATTTAAAACAGCACTTTAATTTAGATTGTTCGCAAATTTATTGTAGTTGTTATGATAAAGATCTGTTTTCGTGTGATTCGGAAAAATAAATATATCACATATCTGCGAGATAAAGTCACAATACCTCCTGACAAAAATTAGGTGGTCCCAATCAAATCTCTATGCGAATTAGATCAAGCAGAACTATATCGTTTGTACTTCGTGTCATTATCAAGGTTTACGTAGTGGTTTTAGGGCGCTATTAATCATGAAGAGGAATGCGTGGAACATAATGCCGCTGAAGGTAAAAAAGATATTTGGTGTCTTGTGAGCAAGGTTTATTCTCACAATAGATTTTTCTGTCATGTTCCATATTTGAAATTTCGCAGTTTGACTGAAAATCAGATATGAAGGTTACGAACGTTTTGTTCATTGATACTCGGTACTTATCGAGAAGTATCTATATTATCACTAATTTTTATTAAAAAAAAGGATTTGTAATATGTAATATCATGTAATAGATTAAACTACAGTAAATATGATAAAATTGAAGCTCTTATGATTATTTTGTTATTCTAAAGCGTTTTCCTCAACTTTTACTCAACCTGATAGCCCCCGAGAGACGTAAAAGTTGTGAAACTTTTTGTTCAAATGTTCTCAGCAAGCAAGGGCGAGATTATTATATATTTCATACAAAACATATGTGTTGTAATACCAACCAAGAGTTGTTACAGTAGTGAGAGAAGCAATAGACAAACTCTTTGTTATGCTTTTATTTGTTCGTGTTATTGTAGCTATCCATTCCGCTCTTTATTTTTCATTTAAAGCACCTCTTTACATTCATTCTCTTCCAAGCAATTTACTAGATTGCATTTGTGTTTTATATTATTAACACTGTTGTGGTTTCGATGCTATTTTTAGCGGTATCTTATTAAGTTAAACATATTGCTACTGTTAAAACTCACAATATAAAATACTTTACAGAGATGGGGAAGGTTTCAAATAAGTTTACTTGAATTTAACGTATAATATGTATTTAAATAATGTTAATGATATTTATTAAATTTGTATTGTTGAAACATTGTACTATTCCAAATGTTCTGTCACTAACGACCCGGGTATCGCATGAACTTAATTTATGTGGAACCGTAAAAAGTTTCAACAACGCCAATTTGATATAGGAATTCCATCAAGCATCATCAGTCGATATAATAAATTATTGTTTATATATTTTTCAGTATCAATCCAATTTATAAGTTTTGTATGATACAAGTAATATTATATGCATGATTATTTAATGCATTGTGTTTCCTAAAATATTAAATTGCACATTATTCGATTGTGTAATTTTCCCACTCGTTATTCTTGATTATGGGTATTTCATAATTAATTCTAAACTCTTAGTGGATTTGTTTTATTGTATATTTTAATTTAGTACAAATAAGTCTTTAACATTTTATTTGTCAACTATTTTACTTGATTACGACATATATTTTATGACTAATTTGGTTATCAATGGTTTTGTATGTGGTATCTTTTAAGCTCAAATTTTTTATATATTATATTATCAGTTAACAACTCTCGTATTGTACGACAGTGATCTGAAAAATATAAAATTTTGAAAAGATTCCGAAGCATTCTGTTTTTATTGTGTAAATATAGTGCCTATTTAAAAAGCATATATTTTATTGAATTGATAAACTAAAATCATTGCACACAATTGATCGTCAACATTGTTTTTTATTTGTTATTTAAAGTATATAGAATATAAAAACTCAGAGTCATCGGTGGTAAAAAAATTGTCACGTATAAAAGTCTATAATAAAGTTTTCTCCTGGAACCGTTATCCTCCTTCGTGCCATTTGCCTCTTCAAATCTTTTGATCATTGATCTCTTCATTTTTCAAGTTTCGATTGAAACCCTACAAGAATCGCTTAAACCTTTCGATATAGTTTACCAATATAATAAAGAATGAAAAAATCCTGAAGCTTTTAGGTGATAAGTTTTGCTTGGTAATGCTTCGGCTTAATAATGCAATTAACCGTATCTTGGAAATATTTAAGAGCTTTATTATATATATATTTCATTCATTTAACATAAATTTAAAAACAATGTAACCCAAAACTTTATTGGCACATACCACAGATAAAAATTCCTGAGCTCTGATTTTTTATTATTAAACAGACTTTTACAACAATTTTTTACTTGATTCTATTTAATTTTCTCTTAATATTATAATTTTTCTTAGTTGGCTTCAGTGAGCTCGGAAAATATATCTCATATATAAATGCGCATAATATATTTATTTCATGAATCCATTGAACCATATTCGTGAGTTAGTGAACAATTTAAGAGAATTCGGTTAAATATTAAATGTGAAATACAGTATGATTATATTTCAAAGACTTTTGTGAATTATAAATATACTTCTACGAAGTGTATGAAAACTGCCATAAATAATAACGAAATACTTGAAGGCAATTTGTTTCACTGTTCAGAACATGTATTTATATTGTATAAATGAATAGAGCAGTAGGAATAAAATGATAGAAAGTATTCATAGCACATATTATATCTGCATTTTTCAAATTCACTAATCTAACAGTGTTTTTATCGTAATTTTGATGCAGAAAACACTGTTCATAAAATTGACTAGTAACATTGTTTTATGAGGTATCGAAGTACTTAAATGGACTCGTAAAATATAATGCCCTAGCGTCTTTTAGTACTTCGCTGTTTTCTTCTTAGTCCTTTAGTTCTCCATTCTACGGCAATGCACTTTCCCACGGGAAGAGTCGATCAACAGAGGTGTTTTGAAATTGACAGGCAAGTGCAAATATGTATACACTAGTCCAGCGAAGTCCAACTGAAATCGCTCGATGTACTAAATAATAAAAAAAAGAAACAACCAAAAACTTTATCAAAATATTGTATGACGAAATAGTTATGTTATTTATTTATATTGAAATTTTTTTTCAACGGTCATCGTAGTTTGTGTATGTAAATGTTGTCGAGCCTTTTGCGACATTTCATTATTGTTGTACTTTTACTACCATTTATTTGGGATACGATGTCTCAATGAAATATTTTAAGTAAAATGAACTAAAATGACAAGAACTTATGTGCTATATTTTATTATAATACAGCCGTCTTCCAGTGATTGTTATAATTGACTGGATTGCTATAGAATGATCTCGCGACAAAAATATACCCGTTCGCTCTTTACGATTTCTCAGAGAATGGCGCGACGGTTCGTCTCGTCTCGGCGGGCGTCCATACTTCAATTCATACCACGTCGTCTAGTGTTTGTGAAGTCTGGCCGTTTGTCTTTGATGTCGGCATCACCAGAGACATCATTCACGTTGCATCACATACTACCAAACCTTTATCTGCTTGTATATATTCACGCTCATACAAACGACGCATACCTACCTTGTCAGTAGTATCAAGCATATATAATATATCAAACATGTGTATTGTTTCAAATACAACCGGGCTTTGTACCATATTAATTTTGTCGTTGTTTTGATCAATAAAATGAATATTTTAGTAGTCGGAAATATTAATTCAATTTCAAACGTGGAAAATATCGTGCAACGCTTTTTATCTTTCAGCAACGAAACGCAGAAATTCCATTCGAGGTTTGCTGTTCACTTATCTATTGTTCCCAATTTATATTAATTATAATTAATATGAATATTATACATATTTTTTCACGTTAAATTTTAATCAATTTATAGTAAAGTGGTAGTACATGTAAATTATACCGTTCATTATTTATTTTTGTTTTCATACTGGATGAAGATTGATTTTGAATTTTGATTATTTTTTTGTGTACATATTTTATGTTTTAATATCTGTATATGTGAGAAGCATATCAACGTAGTCCAGTGCATCAGTTGATAATTATAGTTACAGTTGGTATTCACCGGTCCTGATCTTATGGTTGAATTAATAATAAAAATTTTGTGAGCGTATAAAAAATAATTCATTTTTTATCGCAAAAATATAATACTCAAAGGTGAAAAACCGGTCCATATCTAATTGAGAATAAGAAACTAATAAATATTAATGTTTATAAAATATTTACTTTTTCAAATATATTTTTACCAAATAGTTCCCAATTAGATTCAAATTGGGTGAGTATCATATGGTTGTAGCAATCTTGAAACCTTCGCGAGGGTGTAAAGAAGATATTTTGAAAGATTCAAACGTTTCTTCTTCTTAATAAATCAATACACAAAGAACATACATACATATAAACAGACATTCATTTTTATGTATACTATACATTATATATTATAATGTGTTGTAATAGAGTTTTACCAAGTAAATGCCCATTCAAGCAATGCTACATATACATATAATAAAGTCAATTCAAATGAATATGGAGGTTGATCTTACGTTCATTCGAAACATCAATGATTATTTCACTTTTATTTATAAATTACTTAAATATTCTTAATTATGCTTAAAAGATTGTTTAATTTATTTTTACATTATTAATTTTTTATATTAACATATTTTTCTGCTAGACTCTTCCCTATTGCTTTGTTATGCATTATTTTTTTTTCAAAGTAATAGAATAGAGACAACTTCGTCTATATCGACACATTAAGTTCTTCTATCTATTCTGTCCTGAGTCGCGGGACTGACCGACCACTCTGTAGACCTCTTCTAAATTGCCCTTTGAATTGTTAATTCGCTCCTTTGTCAGCTACGGACGTGTCCCACGGGCCAACCAGAATTCCCGCTCTACCAGTGACGCATTAATCCGATGGGGTTATTTGATTTGGGAGGGATTTCCACGGGTACCTGCGACTTCCTACGATTGTTTCTTGTCACCAAAATGCTCCTCGATTGGCGTGTTACAGTATTAACTACTTGTTTATGTGGTTGATGCCACCTTTTCATTGTGCATAGGTTAACGCGAACAAACTCAAAATAGTTCTATACGATTTGATTATGCCATTGTAGCAATAATTTACAACTATAATATATGATTTTCAAATTATATACACACATATCTACACAAGCACGCCACTTATTTCAATGCAAAGAAAATAGTTTAAGAGCAGGTTTTACGCAATGTAAATCGCCTCATCGATAGGTACTATTAATTTACTTATAATTGAATCTGAAGTTTCTTCAAATTTAAAAGACAGAAAATGTAAGGGATAATGTATGTATTGTTTACTCAAGCGTACGACAAAATTACTTATTTGAATTAGCGATAACAAGTATATTCTTCTATTAGAATTACATCCAATCGAGCTAAGGAACATTTAAGAATAAAAAAAACAGATTCACAATTCGCTTATCACGTTATAAAGGAATCACATAATATAAATTCAAACTCAGCGCCTAAGTGTTTGCATCTTTGTAGTAAGGGTCGCTGGATGGAACACTGATGGAACAGCTGGAAATCAATAGACATCAACTATCACAAAGGATTCTTAACGAACAAACTAATATATGTCTGTCACCATTACTTAACCCTCTGCGGGGTGCTTCTTTGTTTCTGTAAAAGACCATTTCCGTGCCATATGTAAGCTTATTGATATAGCCGCCATTTTAGTTTCATTTACAATTTTTAGTTTTATTGCGAGCAAGAAACAAGCTAGGTCGTTAAAACAGGAGAGAAGATGTATTGTGTACCTTTTCTACACAGCTATATACATTGTAGATAAGCAAATGTTCGCTTAAGCATAGTTCTGACGATGGCGTGAGCCGAAATAGCTATCAAATATATTTAAAAAAATAATTTTGTAGAACTAAAATACATTGCTATTTTTTTCACCGTGTTATTATTAGATACTATTAGTACGGTTAACGTAAATATGAAAGTCGTATAACCAATAAAAATTTGAATCTACTAAAATTGTTTTTGTTTGTACGTATTCCCTCTAGATTAAAACTTGTTCTTACAAGTTTTTTGGAAAGCTTATCTTTCATCTCGTGCTGTATAAGTATGTTTATTTATTTATCCAGTGTTAAATGAACCGTGAAGTAATCTATTGGTTTAATTTCCCCATGGTATTATTATTCAATTTTGTGAGCCAAGGTATTAAGTGGCATGAAGATAATGCTAATGAAAAGTGCTTTATACAAAATTTATAAGCACTGTTAAGAAAATTAGCTTCCTTCAGTGTTTATACTAGTATTTGGTTGTTTATTATTTAATAAATCCTGCACAAACTATTTAATTTTTTTATGGTTCTTATAACTAACTGCATAATGGTATAATTTCCTTAAATTGAAAATAAAATCTCAATTTAATTTATCTAGTTACAAATCGGTGATATATCGCTGGAGTGTAACCATATGGTATGCTATACTGCCGCTGATTTCACCTTAACGATTCAGCGTCAGCAATTTGCGAATAACAAACAATAAAGTATCGAAAGCTATCATTATTTTATTACAGAATTATTTAAGCTTCATTTCATTAATTTTCATAATAAATAAAGTTTTATCTGTTTATTCGAATATTTATATTAAACACACGATATTTATTTTAAAACTACGCTGCTTGTCGTTTTTTTAACACATTTATTGATCCACGAAAGATATTTTTTATCTTGATATAATTCTTTTCCATTTTCTTCATTAGCATCTTAATGTAAATATCTTACGGAAATTTAAATAATACAAAGGTATTGTGTACTAAATAAGTAAAACAAGTTATTACTGATAGATCAGTCTTCCATTCAACAATATTAAGTTTGAATAAATATAAATTTTAATGTTTTTAGTACGTGTAATACCACTGCCTATAATATTTCTTTTTAATTATAACATTTATATTTTTTATTTATATATTCAGTCGTCATCATAAATTATTTATATTTTCAATAATAAAAATACATTTTTAGTGATATTTCTACAATATTTTTATGATAAGGGCCGGTTTCGCTCATCACGAACATTATCAACTGGTTGTCGCGATGAGTGAAAGCGGTCCTGATCATAAAACATCTTGTGGCAGTAGTACCACGAAAATTGTTTTTATCATCTAAAATATCGTGTCTTTCTATCAAGAAGCGACAGTTAAACCTTAAATAATGTATATTATAATATTCTTCAGGCTTAAAAGACTTAATCATGTATTATACTCATCTAAAAAAAATTATATATTTAAACAATGTTAACAATTGTAAAAATATAGATTATCAAAATTTTCTTGATACATTCCCGACGACGAACAATTTTACGTGTGCGCTAATCAGCTTGAACCTTTTTATAATTCATTTTAGGTGGTCCGATGGCACGTGTAAAATTAGTATTAGAAAAGTTGCTGTCGAAAAAGCTTTTTAAACATGTGGAGTTGTATGAAAGTTTCAACTATTGAAATTTGATCTTAATATTTATATATATATATATTTAATCTCGATTTATATCATCGATATCGTCAAATAAATATGAGAGAAAAACTCATTACACTCCATTACAGATATTAACAATCAAACGATTTGACTATTAATATCTGCAACGTCAATAAACAATCAGCTCGTGATTATGCAAAGTTAATGCTGCATAAACAGCCACTTTGTAAATTTTCACGTTCGTTCATTTAATAACAATAATCTGCACGAATTAGTGAAGTATTTTGAAATATTAGATTTAAAATTAACATGATATTTCAGTTGAATTCACGATTTCGTTCACTTAAACAAATCACTATCAACCAGTACAAATTTTAATATGTTTTTGTTTAAATCCCCTTTGTACAAACATATAACAACACATTATGGAATAGTGTACATGTTTTATATAATAAAATCGTTTATCTACATATTTGTACCAGAAGTCCGCAAAGTTAAGCATGGTAATTTCATAAATTGAATATATCAATGAAAAACTCAATTTACTGTTAACATACTTTAAAACGTCGAAGGAAATATATAATTCAAAAATCAAAAAACGGTCCCTACATATTTTATGATTGAAAAATAACTAAGCGGTCATGTTAATGAACTGAAATACTTTAATTTATATTATATCTGAGTTTCAATTGTTTTCGCGTACACATCTAACTGAATTATTAAAACTATACGTATTAAGTGGCTTGTAAAAGCATTGTATTTTGTTTCTTATAGTTTAACGGCGGGAATAAATATCTGACTTCAAATATAAAATATCTAACAACGATAAATTATTTTATGATATGAAATAGTAAAATGTATCACTTTATGGAGAAAAAAATCGTTTCGAGAAGCTACCAATATCAATAATTGAATACAATTATTTGTTTTCGACAGAAAAAAGACAAGCAAAAATCTTTCCGCCGCGGTGCAATGAACATCAGCATGTCATGGCGGTCGCTATGATCTTAATTAATAATAATATACGAGTGTACGTGACGAGACACGATTTCCACACTTCCTGACGACCCAAGACGCCCACGCACCCCCTGGACACCCGGAGGGCCCGACCCCGCCCTGAGATGGCGTCGCGACGTGAGACTTGACACTTGAGCGTAATGCTTACTAACGATATTCAATCATCCGTCAATTATGTATTGGTGCATTATATACATGTAGCCAGAGCTTTACAACGTTCAATTCACTGATAGATGCGGGCATTAAAGTGACACACGTGTCATATTTCCGTTTCAAGGGTACTGGAAATATTTCAGCGTCTGTGAAATCTAGTACATTTATTATTATACAAAAAATGTTTCTTTAAAATTTTTAACATAGCGCGTTTCAACAAAGGATATGATTAATTACGATATTTTGTGTAGACATTTTTTATATCGCCTTATTTTTATGTCAGATAGGGGGCTATAATTCGAGGTAAACAACTATATTTATACTCAGTGAATAAAACATAGATTGAGTACTATTTCTACGATTTTATAATATAAAGATTAGAAACGGCTTCGCCATCATTGCCAGCTAATTAAATACAAATCGTAAAATAACACATTTATATTGATCGAGAGCTCATTACTACCAGGTACGTATAAATTGCTCGGATGAGAATTTGCAGGTAAATTGCACAAACGAAATTTGAAGGAACTCTTACAAATTAATACCTACCAATCTGTAACCAAACATTAGGCTTCAATAAAATTGAATTATGTAAGAGAAATACTACGAATTAAGAAATAATTCTAGAATATTCGTCAACACGAAAAACAAACGAAAAGATTAACAATTTGATAACGGACTTATAGATAATATTATATTTTTATAGTATATATATATATATTTAAAGTTATAATTTATTTTGTATAATGATGTGTTAATTCTTATCTAAGTGCTTAAACTATTTATCTTGGCAGTTATTCATTTTTTTATAGATAATCTTATTACGATTTGTATTTTATTTGTTAATAATGATTTTTTTTTAACTCTTATTGACTTTCAAATTTAATTTAAACTTTTGCATCCGTGTATATAACGCCAAACTCTTTCCGCTGTAACAAAGTTTCTTAGCAATTTATAAGCCTTGTCTCTCAAAAATAAATATATTCCAATATATCAAGTCAAACATATTTTCAATCCATATTAGACATAAAATAACCTTATTAATTCCAGTCTTTACTTGTTGTCAATAATAACACAATTTGTCATCTTTATTGCCAAATCAACACCGATCTATTACATTTTCTTAAGTAATAATGTAAACTTATAACAATTCTTTGTACTAGATTTTTTTTTATTGAATTCATATTCAACATAAATAGTTTTTCCTTATTTTTTTCTTATCACAGTAATTAAATGGTATTTAAAGCAAACTTTTGGGTTTTCAATTTCTATATATATTTAGGTTATTTGGTTGTTTTCATCATACGATATAACGTTATTTTAACTAAACATTTTTAATTGGAACAAGGAAGAAGGAGACAAACTCAACTGTGCAAACTACCGTGGCATCTCTCTTCTTCCTACTGCATACAAAGTTCTGTCAAATATTATTCTCGAAAAAGTTCTGCCGTATGCTGAAAACATTCTCGGTGACTACCAATGCGGCTTTAGAAGAAACCGCAGCACCACTGATCAGATCTTTACACTGCGCCAAATATTTGAAAAGAAATGGGAATACGCCCAAGATGTTCACTGTCTCTTTGTGGATTTTAAAACTGCATATGACTCTATAGATAGAGAAGCTCTCTGGAATATATTGAAGGAATTCCAAATACCATCAAAACTTATAAATATAATAAAAGTATGTATGGATGGATCCAAGAGCAGAATTCATATGCAGGGTAGTCTATCAGAATCTTTTGAGGTGACAGCAGGACTAAAACAAGGAGACTCCTTATCACCTATGCTATTCAACCTAGCTTTAGAGAAAGCCGTAAGAGAGGCAATGAAAGCAGAAGGCGGAGTTATAATGAATGGGTCCCACAAAATATTGGGCTACGCGGATGATCTAGTGGTGCTCGGAGAATCTGAAGACGAAATAAAAGACATTTTCACTCCTTTGGAGGACACAGCAAAAAGGTTAAACCTACGAGTAAATGTGGGAAAGACTAAGTATTTGAAAATGACAAGAGGCAACGAACCCTCTGGAGACATTGTAATAAGAAACTCCTCGTTCGAGAGAACCTCTCTTTTCAAGTACTTGGGCTCTAATATTTCCTCTAGAAATGAGATGACTTTGGAGCTTGCTGACCGACTGAGAAGTGGAAATACAGCGTACTTCGCACTAAATAGTCTGTTTAGGTCCAAAATGCTGTCCATCAAAACCAAGTGCCGGGTGTACAACGTGATCATTAAGCCGATAGTCATGTATGGATGTGAAACCTGGGGTTTAACAGAAAAACAAGAAAAGGCCCTCCAAGTATTTGAAAACAGAATCCTCCGAAGAATACTTGGACCCGTTAATGAAAACCACCAGTGGCGCATTCGTACGTACGCTGAGCTCTTCGACCGATACAAACCAAGAATCATTAATGTCTTGAGATCGAGAAGGCTCAGATGGGCGGGTCACGTTGTACGATCTGAGAAGTCTAGAGCTCTCCATAAGACTTATGAAGGAACACCAGCTGGCACCCGACCTCTCGGTCGCCCTCGACGGAGATGGGCGGATAACATTCAAAAGGATGTTGAGAGGCTGGGGATAGTCAACTGGAGAGAAAGAGCGCTCGACAGAGATGCCTGGAGAGAGGTTGTGCAGTCGGCCATGGACCTGAACGGCCCCTAGCGCCATTTTATAATAAGTAAAAATAATAATAATAATAATTTTTAATTGGTCATAAGGAATAGTTTCGTTTGATGATTAACTCGTTCTTCAAATAAAATCCTAATTAAACTAACAAATAAAAAATATTTTTTGATAGTCGATACTAAGACAATATATGAACAAATAATAGCAGCTTTGTAATTCGTATCCAGCAGTGAAATTGCCAGTAAATATTATTTTCTTCTTTTTTTCTCATGAAAAATTCATGGAAAATAACTTTTACGGCATAAACGCACATTTTAGACGAGAGCAGAAAAAAGCGTCACACGAATGGCGTCGTAGCTAATGGATCATGTAAAAAAGTTGCCCGTGGCACTGAAGGTTGCAATATGGATACGGCAACTACTTCCCCGACACGTGCCCCATGCCGAACACGTGTCCCTTACTTCAATACTTTACTATCACTTTCGACGTCTACCCTTCCGGCGAGTAGTTCGCCCTAAAATAGAGTAGACGAAAAATGTTACGTCAAATTCGATATCACTCGTCCCCCTCAAATTATATTTTTTTAAATATACCTTCGCACTGAAAATAATCCTAAGTATTTATGTTCAGTCTGGGTAGATTTATCTAAAAATATCAAACACTTGATTACAATGCGAAATTGATGAAATAAGATGTGGCGTTATCGATAATCATACTTTGTCTGCAAAATCAGCGGTCGCCAAATTGCCACCATAAAATTTCCGGTAGTTCCACAATGACATATTCAGTTGGCGTGAATAAAAAATGTAGAGAAAATTATATGTCACCTTTATTAATACTTTTTGAATTACAGACATATTTGCATATTATGTGTTGTAATACGTTTCAAAAACAATTTCAGTTACATTTAGTAAATTAAAAAAATAGTATTTAGTATTTGAAAGAAATTCAAAGAAAATCAAGTAAAAATCATCATCAGAAACCCTGTGCCCTAGATGTATATGTATGAATATGTATACACGTTAATATTATATATATTATGTAAAAATGTTTATATGAATAAGATCATCATCCATGTTATATATGACCGCGTACAGGTTGTATTTGAATTTATAAACGATTTATAAAAACTAGTAGCGGATTTTCTCATTTTTAAAAAGCCAACAGTGCTATTTATTCATTTTTTTTTTAATCGCATTTTAACACTTGTTAAATATAGTCACTTTCCAGTGAAATCATTTGATAATTTGTAAAAAAAATACACATGCAATAATGTTACTAATTACACAATTAGCATCACATAATTTCACTTCAGAAAAATATGTGATGCTAATCGAGTCATTTTTCATAGGTGGCTCACATTCAGTTGAGAGATGTCTATTAAAAATGTTTACATTGCTATTTCAGGTATATTCAGTAAGTAATGTAGTTTATTTCAACGCCATTTTTTTTCGAAAATGCACTGCTCACTGCGATAATTGAGAAAATATAATTTGTCATATGCGAACCACACGATACTATCTATCTTGTCACTAGTCGTGAAAGTTCGGTTTCTTTTTATAGAAAACGGCACACATGCTACTGATTGGCGAGAGCTGTACCGTTTGGTAAAATTGCTGTTACAAATCGAAGAAATATTATCAACGTTATGTTCTTATATGCCACGGCTACGAAATTATGTCTTAGCATTTTTCACGACTTCTTTTGTTAGCGTTGCTCATAGTTGTGATCGCTATCATCAGTTATCTTTTACTTCTAGGCAGTGTTGGCGCTCGATGTGTTCAGTCTTTTCTCCAGAAATCGGCCTAGTGCTTGTCAGAAAAATGTGTCTTCAAAACTGTAATTGTTATACGGTAATAAAAATTAAAATTGTAAATCATGTTTTGGTGGGAAATAAAAAGTCACCGGAATAGATTAAATAAAAATATATATTAAATTTGAATTGTTGCAACTTTGTACGATTCCATATGTCTTGTCACAAACGACCCGGGTTTCGCCCTTCGGTATCTTCAGGTATTCCATCGCACGGATGCAACAGAACTGACAGTCAGCCGGGTCGTTTGTGACAAGACATATGGAATCGTACAAAATTACAACAATTCAAATTTAATATTGAAGTTCCATCAAGCATCTTCAGTCGATATCATAAATTATTAAAAATATAAATTTATTTATTGTATTTCATATTAGAATTCTAATTGCTATTCGCTGTAATGAAAATAATAAAAAAGCAGCTCATTTCATCCTAGAATCCGATTCTTTCAGCCGTATAATATATTAAAAAAATATTGCCGTAAATTTTCTTTTCGGTTTTATTCAGAGATCGAGCGGCTTAGCTTGCGGACAAAACTTTAAGAACACAAAGAAATACTATTGACAAACCGCATAAAAAATATTTTTAGTTTTATTGCTAACGTAATAGGGTTCGATCAGTATAGCTACTTATATTTTTTTCGTTGTTTATTGTGTATAAAAAAAATTTCAACTAAGGACTAGGAAAATCAAATAAACCGGTTGACAAAATTGTGATCATTTTACTTTTTATTGTTTTATTTTTTATAGAAACAATAGATCGAAAAAAACTCAAAGCTTTATTTAAATTTAAAAATTTATCCGATAAACAATTCTAATAAACATCTGCAGCGTGATTAGTATTCAACAGTAAATTCTCTGGTAATTTCATATGAAATATATTTAACAATAATGTAATACAATCAAAGCATTATAAGACATCTTATCAAATCAATAAACCAGCAAATTGATAATATAATTCCTGTTATTGGAAAAAAGCATTTTAACCGCCTGTATTTTTTGATTAATTTGAAACCTCTATTCAAAATTGTTAACCGAATTAACAACGTGTCTTAGCTTTGATGCTTTATGCTTTGATGCAGCGATTTGTCAATTTTAACATTGAATACGTTTGTGTACAGTGTCTTACCACGTCCTGTTTACTATTATCATAAAATGCATTTGTAAAATGATTGGGGGAAACACAGCCGTTTTTAATAAAATAATGTATCTGATCTTAAATGGACCTAGAAGATATTTTAAATCGAAATTGAAGAGCCCAATTTGAAAGAGTAATTTATTATTTTCACTCAAACGATGTATCTAGGAACCACTCCTTCGTTTTTTAATATGCAAGTGCAATATTAACAGGACAAGTGAAATGTATATTTTGTCTGTCTGTTTCCTTTCAAATCGGAAAGTTCATCGTACGAACAAGTTTTTATACTAGCTACAAATTAATTCAAATGCTGTCAAAAGTTATTGAGCTTATTGTTATATAAAAAGTCGTGAATGTTGCGTAGTCATTTTAAAAACGATTACTATATTGTTTCTGCGCCAAACATTAAAATATTGTTTTTGGGAATACGATAAAAAAAACAATATAACACCGTCAACGCCTAATAAAATCGCTTGAGGCTTTTATTTTATTTATGAATGTGCTCAAGGTTTCGAATTGGTTCAACACATTGAATTTTAAATAAATTTATGGATTTTGTATCTAAGGTATGGGTGTATGTCATTTCATTTCAACATTTACCGCCTCCACACCACGTAAAATAATAATAGATAGAACAGTTATTAAGCAATATTTTGTTTTCTTATCCTTCTTAAAACTACTTACAGGTAATTCACTTAACACCTACATATTCTAAATCCATTAAATCGGGAAAAAGCATAAATAAATAAAAAAATAATATGTCGATTTTGCGTCTCAAAGTTGCCTTCAGACTAAAGCAAATTGATCATAGAGGTACATTCGATACAATGTTGCGCATATCTAAAAACATTTATATTTCAAAATGAGGTGCAATGATTTGATTGTCGAACAAAATTCGCAAGAGGAATGAAAAGAATATGTCATTCAAAAAACGTATTCTACTATATACTGTAGTAAGGCTCAATTTGTATTGTACAATAGTTTAACTTTTATATACATTAAATATACACTTGTGTTATGTAAACATGTTTATTGGTATAAGTATCTTCAATCGATGACTAAGGAGTAAAATGTAAGACCGTGAAGATAAATTCGTAGAAGTTCAGCGATGTTTTTATTTTGCCGGAAAAGGAAATTACATGGTAGCGTGATTGTGTTCGTCCTTCCTTCCAACTTATTCGTCGTTAGAAGCTGAAATTCGAACGGCGAAAGAATTGATTGCGTTTCCGCAAGTATACGTACCACAAATCACAAAGTTGATAGAATATGCACGTAGTTGTTTCAAATATCTATTTATTTTTCTATAACTATGAAAATGTAAATAACATTAAACCGCAAAGCTCCTGGTCCTGGTTAATGCTCATATGAAATTTTCGCACTCTTGTATGTATGTTTGTATTGTATGATAATTTTTATTTCTTTACTAAAGCTATACATTACACCGTTTGAGAAACACTGATCTAGTGTAAATCGTCGTAATATATAATAGTATTATTATATTTAATAGGTTATATTAACATGAAATTTTTGTATATTAGTAGTATGAATTACATTTATTCATTGAAATCAGTTTAGGAAACTGTCTGAAAATAAGATATTTTTATATATCAATTGATTTTAACCGTTTCGTGACATTTTTCGGTGTTTTTTACGAAATTATTAGAAATTGATAAATCTTTACTGTTAATTATGCAATGGACCGTAGAGCGCACTAATTAATATTAAAATTAATGGTTTCGACTAGGTGACTGATGGAATTTAAATATCAAATTTGAATTGTTGAAACTTTGTACGTAGCCGTACAAAATTTCTACAATTCTAATTTAATTGATTTTATATGTAATTTTTCTCTTATTCTAAAAATAGTTTGAGAGGCATTGATTTCATACAAACAGTGTCATATTTAAAAGTATAAACAATATATTCATTGATTTTTAATATTTATTTCATTGGTACACGAACTTTGGAATCACTTTTGGAATCTTTGACCTATTAAATGTATGCGTAAAATAAATACCTAATAAAAACCTTATTTGTCCCGAGCTGATTGTAAAGTTTTACTTTGAAGTTATGAACTGTGAAGGAACTAATCAAGATGTAACATATCAAATCAACACAATGTTAACAAGTTAATGTGATACCAAAAACACATAGCATTTAATTTTAAAGTTGTTGAACTGGAAACAAAATTGAGATAATTAAAAATAAACTATGTAAAAATCTTTCTATCGAGAAAATGGTATCCTCCAGTGCTTCCCAAATCAGGGGCTGCGGTCTTATGATGGGCCGCGAAAATATTCAGTACAAAGTAACAAGTATGAAAAAACAAAACATCTTACCAAATCAAGTTTGAATTGTTACAACTCTGTACGATTCCACATGTTTTATCACTAACGACCTGGGTTTCGCCTTTCGGCATCTTCAGGCATTTTATGTCTGTGAATTGTCAGTTCTGTTGCATCCGTGTGATAGAATGCCTGAAGTTGCCGAAAGGCGAAACGCGGGTCGTTAGTGACTTAACATGTGGAATCGTAAAAAGTTGTAACAATTCAAATTTGATATTGAAATACCATCAAGCACCTTCAGACGAGATCATAAATTAAAACTTACCAAATCAATTCAAATTGTATAATTTACACTTAAACCACAAAACTTCTTTCTAGGTTGCATTAATAATTGCTAAATTACAAAAATATTAATAATCAATGAGCCTTTGAACTATAAAACTTTTTTGGGGTGCCGGGAATTGATTCTTTCAGATTTGGAGGCCCTTAAATGAAAGTAATTGGGAAGCACTGCCCTAGTCGACCTGCAAGCAATTCGGCCATTTTTTCCCGTACCTCTTCTGCCCTTGTAGAACGATGAAATTGTCAGCGCTTATGTAAGGATCATCGTTTTATAAGACTGGACAAATTTCTATTACCTACAATTTCAAGAAATAATAAAAAGAAATAATTAATTATGGAAAAAATATTTATTTTCTAAATAATATGTACTAAAAAGGCAAAATTTTAAAAACCATCAAAATGGAATTTTATAAAATTTCGTTAGTATCCTAAGAGCATACGGATTAAATGAAACATACTTATTACGTTATCGATACTTAAAATAATTTATTATCACCTTGTAAAATTCATTATTAAGCTGCATATCGATTGATTTCATTTAAAATAAATACCACTTAGAATTCACTGCCGATTATTGTTTGAAAACAATATTTCTTCATTGTGCCTTGTATTTTTATTGCTGAATTTCATAACTTCATAATTGTAATAATTATGAAAAAAAAATAGCTTTATCTTTGTAATACTTATTACTTACTCCAATGTATAATATGTTTGACTATGCAAGAATATAAACAAAACTAGTCTTTCTTCTGTATTATATATAAAAAAAGTTATTTTAAACTGAATTTATGGTTTCGATTCGTACTTATCTCAAAGCATATTAATTTAATGCTGATTGCCAAGAATTTAATCAAAACTATATGAAATAAATTTTATTTGAAGGCTGTAGGTTAATATGTCAAATTGTGGTTTCTTTCACAACTTTATATTTTTTATCAAAGAAGTCGATGGTACTGTCAATTTAATTAAAAAACTTTCATGTCCTTGGCTGTTTTATTCTCTTCTTTTCATGTTGTGTTCGTAATCTCGGTCTTGATTTTATCCCTGGAAGACTTTGAAAGCAAATGCTTGCGGATCAGAAATGAGCGACGGGCGAACTCACCTCTAATCTTGTTAGGTGCTCAGATGCGTAAGACAGGTTAATTACGAGATTTTCCGGAATCCACGGCAGTGAAGACTCTTGTCTTTAATTACAAAAATATTACCTCTCAGAACAACTATTAAATATCTGGAATGCTTTACGGTAAATCTTTGACTTTTCAACATTTCTTTTAATATTGAGTGTTATATTATAATTCTGTACCTTTTTATGGTTGACAATTTTTTTTTCCATGTATGTATCATAGAATTTGACCTGAATTTAAAGTTTTGAAACTTTAATAACATAAAATAAAATTTTTTGAACAATTTATGAATAATTATAATAAAACAAATGATACACGAATGAGAGTGGGTGGCATCGTACATTCACAATTAGTAATGTTTATACTAAAATAATAAGAAAACAAAGTGATATCCTCTAAAGCTAGAATTCGTAGAAGACCGTCTGTGTTATGATTTATTATAATATAATCCACCGGTTGATTGACACTACCGCTAACAAAGCCTTTTGTAACATTAAAACCCATTTAGAACTTAAATGGCCGCAATTTCCTCCGGCTTTATCAATTTGGGCCGAGATAACCATCATTCGGTAGTTTTCCCACCGGGATAAGGAAATTCAATTTGTCTTAAAATTTTCAAGGCCGACAAGACAAACGAACCTTTTGAATCGCTTATGAAAAACGATGTGAAAATAAAAATCCGTAAAGTTTCGAAATTTTATAATGCTATTTCAAACACGTATTATGCATTATATGGAGGGGACGATTACGATTATTTTGAATTTCTCGAAAAATATAGTTTTATTATGAAAATAAAATACGACTTTTAACGTTTATAAGATTCAGCTTGATCCGAAAATAATGCCACGCTGATAAATACTTGGTATAGACAACAAAAATGCAAGAATCAACAGTAAACCACAATATATAATATAATACTAAACATTTTCAATGTTATGCTCTGCAAACGGGATTTTTAGGTATTTCACTTTTTATGAGGCTCTTTGTAATGGATTGAATTGGAATATACACGATTTATATCTAGTTTTACAACAAGTAAGTTCACTGATAGATTTCGAAAAAATACTTTCTTTGTTACATATGTTTTTTGTATTATCATAATGCCGCAACGTGACGCACTACCACAATAAAAAAACATATATTTTGTTTGATTGCTATAAAAAAATGAACTATGATGACACTTTGGAAGAAAAAGTGGAATTTATCATTTGATAAGTGAGATCCTGAGTATTCTGGTATAGGCTTTTTCTAATTGACTAACGGATTGTTTTCGGAGCTGGGAATATGTTCACGTATATCACGCTGTAGATTGTTTATTTTATTAAATATTACGGTTAGCATTAAAGCCGAATATCCTTCTCTGATCAAAAAAGATTTGCAAATATTTTATTTTTGTCGGAATATTTGTGCGAAACAGTGTTATATATTTGTAATTCGTGAACAAGGTCTTAGTACTAATGCGTCTGGTCATTAGAATTTTCATTTAGTTGCCGAGAGATTTATTAACAAAAATATGCGAGTGCAAAAATGGTACTTACTAACCTTTTTTGCGTTGTTAGTATTTAAACAAAACAAGTGCTGAATATGCTTAGAATGTTATCATGCGATTTTTTCTCTTCCGCAAAAATGGTGGATTTTTTTTGGTACTGGTTAATGTCTCTCAATTAAGAGTAAATTACTAGCTTTAAACTAATGAAAGGATGCTATTGAATAATTTATCATCAATCAAGCAACATCTTCCAAGTATTGACATCCGAATTTCACACTCTCCAATTAGAAAACGACATGGCAGCGTTAAGTGGTTATTTCGTGAACAATAGATTGGATGACAGACCATAATATTATTTAATGTGAGGTGATTTAAGTAAATTCTGAGGCTCCAATGAGTCATTCGTTCCTATATCGTCTTCATTTAATCAAATTCATCGTCATTGGTCGCTGACTACCGAGCAGCGATATCGTGTTTGACTTTTATATAATAGAAGTCTTATTTATTGAAGATAAATGCCTTCGAAAGGAATTTTTATTGGTCTTCTTTGTCGTTATTGCGTCATGGAAATCGAAAACTATCTACTGAATCTCTATGTTACAAAAGTGCGTACTCAAACGATGTACCGGTTACCGATTCAGAGATATAATAAGTCGTATCCTGTAACAAATCAGCGTCACACACTTTCAAACTATTGCCAGGAGTGTCTTAGGAGGAGTAAGTAAGAGAAAACGAATTTTTTTGTTATGTTATTACGATTATGAATTGTAAATTCATTTCATTTTATACAACGCATCTTAGCCACTCGTGGAATCTATCAGTAGTGTTTGTAAAGTTTATTCATAGCAGGGTTATAGCGCAAATATAAAAGAACAATAATGTTTATATATTGTTCAAAACGCTTCATGCTTATAACAATATAATACAAAATGGATGGTTTTATAAGCATACAACACGTTCAAATTTCAGTATCAAATTTGAATTGTTATAAGTTTAATGCATGTAGATGCCAAAAGGTAAAATCCGGGTCGTTAGTGATAAAACATGTGGAATCGTACAACGTTGTAACAATTCAAACGTTCATCTTAATTTAAATAGTAAATCAAAAGTTTATTGAGATTTGAATATAAATTCACGCTTGAATAGATAATTCATTTTATGTTATACATGTTGCTTAACTAATTTATACAGCTTTCCATAATAATTTATTCGTGATTTAGTAGCTAACTATCAAGAAATTTATGTTATTATTATGTCGTGAAGTCATTTTATAACCTGTAAAGGATTAATAAAGTGTCTATGTACGTTGTATCTACAGAAGGTCTTTATGCAGAGAGGCTTGACTGGCGCGGTGTCGCCTCGCTAACGAATGAGTAGGCTCGCGTTCGCGACGCTCGTTAGCGTCGGAAAATTTATCTTTGATGTCTGCCACTCGAGATGAGATGTGTAAAGTGACATAGCTGACGTTTCACCAACTGTAAGATATTAGATGTGAACGCGTTCTATATGAAAACGTATGTGTTATGAAAATGCTTTACCCACTTTTTCACGATTTCATTCCATCGTCTTTATGGTAAATCTGTTTTTCACATCGTTAGTCTCCGCCACAGATGTACTTTCTATACCACCCATGCGATTTTAAGACGGGGTAGGCAGTAGGGAGGCTCAACGTTTGCGTTGCCATATGCGATTTTGTCTCAAAAATTGACAAGAAATTCTTAATGAATGGCTCGTCATCGGCGGGATATGATGTTAGTTGACAGCAAGCAGTTCGTCACTTTAAAAGTGGGACCTATATAAAAGAAATACGTTCGATTCAATTTTTCATGAAAAAAAGTAAAACGCAATAGGAGAAAAATAAATTTAAAGCAATTACAACAATATATATATCTCTTATCTTTTTTATAGAATAATCAAATTTTTATGAAAATCATTTCAGATTTCTTAATAGGAAACTTTTTATTTTTACCACATATATTTGTGTTGCGACAAATTGTCAAAAAAGAGTAAATGTATTCGCTGAAACGAAGTTTAATCAGTCAAAGAAAGTGGTTATTAGAATCAAATTAACTTGATAACATTCTTATTTCACCCGGTATAACTATTCTTCCAATCCAGTAATAGATTTTTTTGCATAATATATGTTACTTATAAAAATCGAATGCAAATGTTATTTAAAATTGAATCTCTAAAGAGGAATTGTATTAGTAAAGTCAACTTCGAGTTTACTTGACGTAAATTTGTAAATAATGACCAGAAAAAATAATTGTCATATTATTCTTTCTGGTCTTCTTTGTTTCAATATCAATAAATATTTCTTATTTGAATTTTACCGTGAAGCATTACAGTAAACAGTTTGATTATTTTGTTTACATTTTATTTAACCTAGGTCAGGGGTAGTCAACCTTTTTAAACCCATTGTCCACTTGTATTTCTGTTAGTAGTAAATTTTCTAATTGCTTACCAGTTCTAAAGCGATGGTGATTTTTGAAATAGTAAATAACGTTTAATTTTTGTTTTTTAACCCGTTACCGGCCATCATGGGAAGCTAGAACACCTGGTAGGTAGGGACAGGTTGATTATTCCTGCCCTAGATACTAATTATGATACAAATTGTGTACAAGCATGTGTTTCGCATCCTTATTTCATAAAATAAACTAATGGTAGAAGCTGATTATTTTATTTCATAGAAATTTTTCAGGTCTTATTTCACTTTAGAGGAAAAGTATCAGAAAATATTGAATCTTTACCCGGGAATATCGCAGCAAGGATGAAGGAAGATCCGCTCCTCGCTATCCGTAGGTATTTATTTACATTGTAAGAGTCAGCGGTCTTTTCTAACACAGCGTTGCCGGCTTTCTGCCGCCGCGCCCCGCCGGCTGTCACGGCGCCACCGTCATCTCTTGCGGACTGCACTCAGACCGACGTTGCCGGTTTTTATAAATCTATCTCTCTTTGAGCCTTGACGTATTATTGTATGTCTCGTTTTCTCTTCGCGCGCATTTTCTATCAGTATCTCGCTCTTCTCCCTGCACGGCCTCTACTTTAGCATCTTCCTACTCGCTCTGTTCCGTGCGCTCTGCGACGCCTTTCGTAGATTGGTTAGTTCGGCGGAGAGCAGAGCTCGCGAAGCACTTTTTCCTTCATTATGTGAATTACTGCTATATTTTCTGTTTACATTTTCAATACCGTTGGTGCAATAGATTCTGACACAAAAGTGACGTTTAGTTTCGATATCCGAGTGCTAGGGAAGTTTATGAAGTGTGTTTACTGTTTGTTTATTTGAATAAAAGTCCGTTGGTGCTCAAAAATGCGTGTGTGACAAGCCATGAGTGCGTAATGGGAGGAGGGATGCTTCCTCATTTTTTTTTAATTTTGCGCTGTAGATATCTACGAATCTCTGTTCAGCAGAATTACCATTTGGGTATTTTTAATTTAATCGGTTAACAAAAATCCCGTTGGTGCAGTGTTTTTCTCGTAGTTGCTGATTGTTTACATTGGTCGGGGTCGGTGGCGCCGAGCGGGCAGACAGGTGAATGCCTCCGATCGATCGTGTCCGACTATCTCGACCCGATCAACAAGTATCAAATACCACGTGCGTCTCTCAAGATGATAGCATCATCGCTCCAATATAAGTTTCCTAAAATCTTTCAACTTTCTGCCTGTTGATAGGCAAAATATATGAAGTCAGACTAGTCGCTAAAAAAAGGTTGAACTGTCACTTTTAACTGTAAATCTTAAAACCATGAAAATTTTTTTTGTGACAGCCTTAACAATTTGTCTGCTTATCATAGTATTCAACCATTTACAGAGATGATACTTACCAACTATTTTTATTTGTAATTGAATAACTTAAATGCATCTTTATATATATGCAATCATTATAACCATTTATTTCCATATTATTTTTAAATAAATTAATTAATTTTAAAATCAAGCAAATGTAAAAAAGAGTATCCGTTCTTGTACATAAATGAGCGCAAATATTTACATTTCAAATTATAATAAGTGGTTTATTATTGTTTCAGTAAAAGTACTGATGTGCAAGTAAAAAGTGTAGTGAAAATTTAAAGTAAAATTCATAATTCATAAAAAAAAACCATAATCAATTTTATGGATATGTTGTGATTTTAACGTACAGTGCAAGCGATTGTCATTTCCTGTTGTTTTTCATGAATGCAATCGTTAGTTTGGTTATCAGTACTCAAAGTGTCAATCATTTATTTAATAGCTGCGTATAAACGAGCTTGCGATCAGATTTCCTTATTTTACCGTCTGTTCGTGTGCTGATTCGTGGTTCATAAAATTGTGAATAGTCGCGTTACGATCCGATATCGTAATTGCGAAAAGTGAAATCAATATGCGGGGTGTAGCGAGATGAAGGGTGGAGGTCTCGGGTGATATGGTATGTCCTCGGGCGGCGGCGGCGCTATGCCCTCGGAGGAGCAGGGGGCCCCTCAGCGCAGCGGCAGCCTGGACTACCTCAACTTTGAGGAGAAGCGGCAGCTGATAGCCAGCTCGCTCTCCCTTACAGACTTCATACATTGCGGCCCGCCACCGACCAAAGAGGTGACGGGCTGCGTTGTGGGAGCCACCACCACTGTCATCGTTGGTCAGTTATATCACTATCTAATAAAGTCTCCCGATAATTACTCCCTATGAGTAATGCAGTATAAATAAGTATCTTACACTTCTTAAACATAGCCCCCTTAGTATGCATTGTTATTAGCCGCAGATAGTAAAAACTATTCTGGTTTTATTTCAAATTGTGACGATCCATTATATTGTTTACTACTGTGCTTAAATTT
Source organism: Himalopsyche japonica (assembly GCA_028555115.1). Lineage (NCBI taxonomy): Eukaryota > Metazoa > Arthropoda > Insecta > Trichoptera > Rhyacophilidae > Himalopsyche > Himalopsyche japonica. Next base: position 6,386,974 of record JAHFWJ010000430.1, read on the forward strand.
TCATTTGGGTTGTGGCATTACCAATTCAGTAAGTGACATTGATGGTTTTCACGTTACCTTATCTCTGTGCTCTTGAAAGGCATGTTTATGGCAGTATTGATATGCTGTTGGAAACACTACACTTGTAATTGACAATAAAAAATCGTTTTTCTACTCCGTTCAACAAGTTATTTATTTTACACATACATATATAATACACTCACATTGAAAACTTCTAGACAGAGTGTTCTAGTAAACATCATAGTTTTTTTTAATAGAGTGTGTGGTTATTATGATAATATTTAATAAATTATAATAGTCTTATGCGTCGTTTTCCAATCGGTTCTGGAAGGGACTGGGGAAATGTAATTAATTATCACAATATGAATAAATTTCCATACGCATCTATCAATCATTATTTGTTACAACAATGTTTAAAATATTACATAACACTATTTTAACCACATACCGCCTAATCAAAAAATCTGGGAATTCAAATGACGAATTGATTTTTTCAATATGAAAAACTTTTCTCCTGTGTCGCGAAATAGTATACCTTGGAAAAAAATTATCGCAATAATTAAATACATATTTTTAATTTGAGCTCCTTACATGACCATATATCGCTTCGAAGTGTTTTTTACATATCGCCTTACTTGGACCACTAGTATGTAGCAGGGCAAAAAAAAATATTCGTACATTTATTTATTTACTCGTGTTAATATTATTTTGTATATATATGCATTTTTATGTACAAGTTATTTAACAGTCATCTCGTTTTAGCCATTGTCATTCCTGCTATGTAAATTATATCGATTTACGGTTATTATATTTTACTTTTCTGCTAGATACGTTTTCCTCATAAATTATTGTATGAAAGATATTCATTGATAAACTGCGATTGTTTATTGTATTATTGTTGATTGTTCGCATCAAACTAATCATTCGAAATTTAAAAGAATGAAGCGTTGCAGAATCTACTGTTTTCTAACTATTATTTCAAAACGGTTGAGTATGCCGGTTAATAAAAAGTTATTGCGACCTTGATGATGTGACTGATTGCATTACATAATATGATTTTTTTCAATATCATACTAACATTTGATACAAGCTATACTGTCATTTAATTGTTCAATTAACACATTTAATGCAATGTGAGAGTGATATATAAAATAAAAAATATTTGTAGTTTTATCAAATTTAAGAATCAAACATCCGGAGTAATATTAAAAATAACACGTATCCTTTTAATAATATTAGACTGTTATTAATCGAATTAAAAAGTTATGTTCTCATCAAAAATAGTGGCGCTAAAAGTTTGGATGATCATAAAAAAAAATTTAAACTTATTTTTATTAAAAATTAAAACTTTTAATAAAAGTATGGTCATTACTTCGAATCCGTTCTTTGCTCGTTAATGATTGCCATTTTGACAGTTTATCTCAAGACGTGAGATTATTATCCTCGCTAATAGAGTATACATATTTCACTCTCAAAATGATAACCATACAAGATAACGATACCATATTAGTATATATTTGAAAATCGCGTAACACTTAATTTTAAATATTTCGGCAGTTATTGACGTGTTAATGTAAATAATCTAATTAAATACAAAAATAAAAAAGAGTGAAAATTTTGCAACATTAAAAAATATATGAGATTATTTGCAAAAAGAGCGAAGATAATCTTTAATTACTTTGTACGATACAACATGTTTCGTTACGACTCGGGCTTCGCCTTTCGACATCTTCATGCATTATTTTGGGTTTATTATATTCTTGGGTTTCAACTGAACAGGTAATATGTTGGTTAGTTCTTTTGCGTCCGTGATATACATTGCCTGATGATGACGAAAAGCGAAACCCGGATCGTATACGACAAAGATTCAACAATTGAATTTTATATTGAAATTCCAGCAAACACCTTTAGTCGATATCATAAATTAATACATTTACGTAAAATCGATGCTTCGTAATGTACTCTTGTCAATTGTTTTTAATTTGTGTGCGTACATCAACTATATATTTAAAATTTTTATGTTACATAAAAATAAAACGATGATAGATTGTATGTCGTTTGTTTATCTCGATAAAGTTATTTTATGAAACTTTGAGATATGATATCGTTGAAATGATTAAAATGTTAAATTACAAATTTCTGTTGCGTCTTTTATTAGATTAATTTTGTCAATAGTAAGAGGGGTCGCATCTATTCTGATATAATAATAGACAGTCAAGATGTTTTATGGTTACTAAGTTTACTTACCGCTGTAATAATGCTCTCTTTTTAAGCGCTTCCATTGCTTTCTCTGCTTCAGCTGCGACATATTTTTACGCAATTATCTTTTTTCATAAAATATGTATGTTCGTCGGCGACGTGTGTGTACAATATTATCGCACGCTCATACGAAGGAGCAGAGGTCATTGCCTGATACAAAATACTGCTTTATTTATCATAGGAGAAAGGAAGCACTAGCGGTCCGAGCTACTCGTTATTTTTTGTTCTATTACGAAACCGAGAATGTTATTGACACCGATTAGCTTTTACGAGTTCGCCGGCATCAATGTTATGCCTAAATTGTAATGATTAAACTTATTAATTTGGTAAATTACAAATGTGATAAAAGGCGCATTCACACGTCGCTGCATGTGGGATATTTTTGCATTTTATTCCTTCACTCTGTGGTATTAGTTATTTCACTAGGGATGGAAATATTTTAAATGTATTTTAAACCGTATGCATAGCTTGATTGCATATACAGTCAACCCGCCTATCGTAAATTTTCTGCAAAACGCAAACTTTTCTACGTCGAATAAGATATCTTATATTGTCAAAATCATTGGATTGAAAAAATGCTAAGCAAACTTACAATATAAAAATAGTTCGATTTGATGGTTTCGTTTAATTCGTAAAATGTAATTGATAAAACCTAACTTTTAATTTTGTGTGGATGCCTAACCTTCCATAAGGAACTCTCATATGGCGTGGTATCTATAATATAATCTATCTACGGTAGAGGTTCCGAAACTTTTTCGGTTTCCTAAGTCAAAACATTGGTTATCTCATGGCAAACCTTATGTTACCTTTATTATTTTAATAAGTAATGGTATTAATTTTATTTTGTAATGGAAATTTTCACGGCGCCCTGGGGTGCACGATTTGGGTAACTCTGCTCTACGCTATATGACGATTGATTCTACTTAATATGTATATACATTTTTTATGCAAATGTCAATTTTGGATTCACTCTAAAAGCCTCCGGTTTCCGATTAATATTAAACTGAAAAAATAAAATTAAAAAATATTTTTTTTTTATCACCAACGAGAGCTGGTCTGTACAAATTTTATTATGGATGCGTACCGTTTACAAAGAGAATCGGGCCTTCGTTGAAATATGATAAAAATTTCCATACTTATATCAGTTTACGTTTTGAACCATGTTATCTTTCTTGACGATATCCTAACAACGACACACTTACGAATATTTGCCAGCTTTGCCAAAAATATTTATAGATTATCCCAGCAGCCCATTTTTTTTTGTAAATTCGGAATATCTCAAGCGACTTCTTGTTGACCTACCAGCATATTCGTAATGTGAGCGAAGTAACGCAAAAAAAACTGATCTATAACGTATGGTATGTAGATATTAACATGGTACGCTTAGCACAAGCGAAATTCATTATTCAACGAAACACGTTAATAATATAATAGTTGTGATGAGGACGTAAACCGAAATATCAATATTTTTCTCGATATCTGACATGTTGAAAATACAACAATGTTTGTAAAATTGATTCTTTTCTCTTTTTGAATAATTAGTTTAAATTTTGAATGGTTATAATTACTTTTTGATGGATGGCACCATTTTGAGATTACTCTGAATCTTGTGCAAATAGGTACCTACACGTTGTAATGTTTTCACAAAATTGGACATTGACCTAGCGCTTATGTAATATGTGCTTGGTCTCGCCACACTTTGATCTGATTTGAATAATGATAACAGTGAGCATATTTGCGTTCAATTAAATGTTTTTTTAGGTCTTTATTTTTCACCAAGTGGAATAATGAATCTATCAATTTTTTTTAATAATGTTTTATAGGACGATATCGTTTCTCACAAAATGTTTTCTATGTACCATACTAACACAATTAACTTGTTGAATGTCTTCCTTAGTCACGCTTTAAGAAGGCCATCATCATACTTTTACCAAATGGATAAGTATCCGGTTGTGCAGTTTTACAATAAAATATTCAATCGTCACGATGCGCCTAATATCAATAGAACATAACTCTCATATACATTTTGACCTTTCGTCGATTATGGCCGTATCTGATCTCTTCATCCATTCACTTAGCGGCCCTGAGTACTACTGCTGGCTCTCACCAAATCCAACGCCCATCCGCCCCTGACCCGCCTGATATGAAATTTAAAATGATTTATTTAGTTCCAGTTTTGAATTGAAATTTACATGCCATTTTTTAATATAATTTTTCTAACTGGTCCTTGAAATGAGTCTTATTTTATGAATAGTGCCTTCTATTCTAATGTGTTTCTTATTATGTGATTGTTATAGAAGTTTATGTTGTATGCATAATTAAATCCATTCTAATTTGGTCGACTTTCGTACCATATTTAATTAGGGTCACGTGATCCATGTGTCCTTTCTCTCTTCCTGACAAAACCGCTGACAATCATACTTGTTATAATTTACACATTTTTACAATATATATCTATTTGTAACACTCAGCACAACAACTGCGTTTTAACTTGTTTCACTAAGTATGTGAATGAGATCAAAAGTGTCCTGCTAACTCGTGTAAAATATTCCGAAAAATAATTGTAATGTTTAGTTGTTGACGGTTATTTTCTACGTTATTTTATTTCGTTACAAATAAATTTACATACAAGAACACATGCCGACAATTAGAAACAAAGCAACCAATAACTATGACAAATAATCGGTCGCATATTTCATCAAATTGTTGTTTTTAAAAATTAAGGTAAAGGGAATGAGTCTACACGTACTGATACTCGATACATGTTTGTTTGCGGGTGAAACTAAATCAGTCATACTCAACCTTTTTCTTACTCGAGCCGCACACGACAGATGTGTTTACTTTGTTACCGGTCCACAGCCAGTAAACCATACCATAATGATTATAATGTAAATTAAAAACTCATACAAATAAATACAAATCTTTATTGAAAAGTGTGATTTTTGCTGTTGAGACACTTATAACTACCAGGTGTATAATCGAGTCATGTAAGGACATTTAGTGGGCCGCTGATTAAGTTTGGTTGATAAAAATAATATTGAGAAGACGTTCTCATTGTCAAAATATTTGTAGCAGTGGTTTAATTAAGACGATTCGTATATCTTTTTTTAAGCTAAAACTATTTCTAGGTCTATCATTTTGTATGTAATACTTCTTTACGCATATCATTATAATCATGCAATTTTATATTTTAGAAAATTGAACTATTTTTTTATACCTTAAGACTGATGATGCTAAGCTGTGTTGAATTAATTCAGTGAATATTTTATATTTGAACTGGGTTTTGTTATTATTTTATTAAATATTTCCTCGGTTGTTAATTTAGCATCTTGACATTAATTTGGGATACCACTTTTCATAAATATATCGCAATTAGTTAAATTTACATGCATGTCCATATGGTTTCCGAAAACTCTATTTTGGTAGTGCAATCTTTACGCGACGATTATCCTCATAACAGTATGTTTAATAGTTATTTGCTTTGAATCATTCGTACTTTTCCGTGATTCATTGATGCGTTTATGTTTAACTAAGTTACGTTTTCTTTACATCTCAGTTCGTTGTCTGCATTAACCTTATGTCAATAGTCTAGACACCTTTGTATAGAGAGGATTATTTTAGAATAACTTATAAATAACATGCCGAAATGATCGCTTTGTGGCATAATATGTATTACAATATGATATTTCACGTAACATATGAATTATTATATATTTGTTAATTTGATTGAAATGTCAAGGTTGAAAGGTTGTTTAACTAATGTTATTGCTGGGCTCTATAATATTAGCTGATTTCATGTATTTTGCAGATGTCGGTAATGCTGACTGTGTAGGAGCCCTCTAAATATCAATCAGCTGTTATGTGTTGTACAGTACCGTACTGCACTACAAGTGCACGAGGAACTCGCTGAATCACGTATTTTAAAATCAGCTTTCAATAATTATTCAATTCCACGTCAATTCTAATATGCGCTATCGTTATATATATTATAAAAAAATGCTTCCGAATTACTGTATATTGCGCTAGGGGTGGGTCTTCCTAGTGCTCAATCCGCCACTCATCATGGTTCTGTGTGTTTACATATAATTTGAGGAATTTCACCTTTGTCGTGTATTAATAATACCATTAATGTATATCACCGTATAATAGGAAATAATGTATAATATATACATTTGTATCGCCCATAGTAATGTTTCGTATCATTTACTTGCGCCATCTTTGGCGTTTTGCGCGGGTGTATATTCGCTTTAGTACCCGTCACTTTCTGTGAGAAAGTGTGTGAAGTGAATACATTATTATGATTTCATACGTCCTTGTTTTTTTCTATTCAATTTCACTTCGTCTCTTCTCAGCTGACTTTGTTTATTACGTTTTGTCGCATGCATGTGGGATATTTATTATATGATTAGTAAACGTGGAGATTCGATTTATGAATTAAGCTTAGAACACATTTAAATTAAGTCTGTTTAACCTTGCATATATGAGTATATTTATGTACCATATTATCAGTTATCGATTTTTTTTATCGCTTTCGTTATCTTCAAAGAGCTATTAAGAAAATATACATATTTCCATGTAATTGTTGTTTTGATGTCGATCTGGGAACGTTTTTGTCGCATTCGTTATTATTTTCGCGTAACGTTAATTTTTGACAGTTTGCTAATATACCATTATATTTTCCTTAAATTTACAACTTTGAAAAATTAAATAAAAATATTAGGCTTACCATTCTGATGATCATTTAAAATTACCATACTATCCAATTTGCCGAATATTCAACCCATGGTGGGATAAACGGTGTTGTTATGTTGTATGTATTATTTGTTTGGTAGGTGTTTAAATGAAACAAAAATAATTATACGTGCACGTTTACAATGCTGCGTGGATGCCTCTTAAGATATGCATTTTTTATGACTTGTCTTATATTTTAGAAACCAAGAGTGCAATTGTTTAGTAAGTGGATTAATTATTGCTATTGTTTGGATGTAATTGTTTCATTAAAATAATTGCTAATACCACTGTGTGCATTGTTACTTCCTTAGAATGACTATTAAAGAGAAGGGAAACGACTCGCGGAAGTATAATCGTAATCCATCAACGGGCGACAATATACGTTTATTTTTTAGTATTAATTATTTTGGCATTTCTGACAAAGAATTTTAGCCCACGCAACAACAAATTCATACATTTTTTAATAACGTCACATCGAATGTTACACGAAACACGATAAAAATAATCTTATTGAAACATGTTTATCATTTTGAAAAAAATATTGCTTTGCCGGGAGAGATTACTAGTTACCTATTTTATTAGATGGAACGGATGAAAAGATTACAGACATGCTTGTATGCGTTATCTTCAATATGAATGCTATTCGGATTTAAACAATTTGCTAAACGACCGAATACGGTGAAAACCCACACTAACATTGACTTAAACATATTAATATTTTTTCTATTCAATATTTGCTACTACAGTATTAGGTATAACACGTATTTTTATAGTCTTTTGGATGGAGTTATTTCACTAAAGTCGTCTCCTAAATTATTAAAAATATTCTGCAAATACCTTAGTTCAAAAAAAAAATATGTGCCTTCACACAGCCAGTTATCGGTTCATCCATGTATCATGGTGAATGATTTTTTAAGTACTATGTTTGATATTGATTTCTTTTAACGTGAAGGTAAACCATTCGAAGGATCGCTAATTGCCTGGGTCAAATGTTTGAAGGCGACTTATACTTGCCCACGTTAATTGCCGTAAAATTGAGCTACTCCCACCAGTTTTGTATTAATTAAAAGTAACTGTTGCCAATGTGCTGTAGGTGATTTACTAGTTCAAGTGAACATTATTTTTTAAAATTTATCTCAAGTTCTTTATATTTTTAATAATACACGTGTTTTTAAATGTCTGAATTTCATTTTGTTAAGTTTGATCAACATATGAAGTTGAAATTCACCGAATTTGATGAAATAATTTGTAAGCGTTTTATCCAGCGTAAGTTAAAGTAAAACACTTATATTTACGCATATATATTAAAATAGCTATCTTTAAATTTTGCATTTATTTTGGGAACATCAATAGGCAACCTCTAGCATCTTTCACGATGAAAGACGGTGAAGGCACGTGCTGGGATTGAATAAAAAAAAATGCCTGAATTGTCCATATCTCTTCTGCGTCAATCCTCAATCTTCCACATTTTTCAAAGTAGTAGAATGATTCATAAATCATTTTATTATGCCCATTCAGGATAATTATGGGAGCTTTTATTTGAATCACCAACCTTCTTCCTAACATCCATTCATTTATTCATTAGTCATTTGTATTGCGTGTTTTTGTGCAACTGCTATATTCATAGTTATGATGTAATTCGATTTTGCGGTTGTATATTGTGATATTGATTACTTACGTGCATGAAACGTATACGTATTCAGATTCAGTGAAACATTCATCCGAATGATGTCATAGATACTGGGCTTTCATAGCTCCATAGATGAGTAAAAATTAATGTTTTGTTTCCATCACGTTGTACGGTGTGTTTGGTGGGTCACCGGCTCAATGGAACGGTAGAATTTAAAACAATCGTGGGAACTGGCGTGATGTCGTCATTTGCAATATGAAACGTTCCATATTGATATTTTAGAGCTATGAAAATATCGATTCGAACAAAATTAAACAATGTCTTTTTAAAATTTGGTACATAATGCGAAGTTTTTTTAAATTATTCTATTCCAAAGATTTTTTTTTTTTTATTCAGAAATGTAATATGTATTTATAATTGCGCATTTTATTTGCTTCTTTTATGTAAATGCTGGGGTCAGTAAGTAAGATCGAATACATTCGATTGGATGAGATTTCAGGATCTGGAACTAGATGGATTTGTATCCGAATGAACCGAATGCTTGATATCCTTTAATCTTCGAAAAACGGAGGATATGTAACTCGATTTGTTGTATTTTTTTCATATTCCGATTCCAGTCCCGTACGTCTAATCTTAGCGAGAAGTTGCAGACTTGGAACTAGTTCCCGCTACACAACTATGCTGAAATTGTTCTAATTCTTTAGAAATCCACGAGTTCGGCATCGCCAATGTACCAAGTTATTTTTTTAATATTTCAATTATATATTTATTCCAAAACAATGTTAGTAATCTTCTTACGCATTTATGCTAAGTGGTTTAAATATTTTGACTTAGCTGTTACAGAGCGTCCAGATTACACATATCTTTGATTTCTTGTAATAAAAACTTTCCAATGTAATGGGACATACTACAATATCTCTGTAACCGTATCTCCATTGTAAAATATAATCCAGTTTATTGTATACATCCTTCTTTGATTTTTTTTGGCTACTGTAGTTTGACTGCTACTGTGTACTAGTCTAGCATAACGTCTAAACAAACTTCACAAAGTCATTGGTTTCATCAAGTATCCAGTGCTGTTATCGCGTAGGCAATTAACGAGGGACATGTTTACAATATTGACATATAGATTGACTGACTCATCCGTCGGACGGAAGGCGACTAGCACAATGTCTCGATGTTCGTCTTTATCGACGCCAATTATTATCTCTATTACTGTTCCCGAGGTCATTGTTTAAATGGCATACCTCGTGATATCAATTGAGCGAATTTTTCATTCACTAATTTAACGCAGAACTTGGGTCCAATTAAAAAATAATCTCGTGCCATTGTTGCTTAAAGTCGTCGTAAATTGTGCCGCTGACTTATTCGCTTTCTCAGAAGAACTCAAAGCTGTATGGCGATACACTAAATTAATTCATTTGATTATCTGATCATATGAATTGAGTATTGATTGTATTGGTTTCACTTTAAAGGCCAAAAGTCTGGGATAGATGTCGCATGTTTGGTGAAATAAACATTTTCTGTAGGTTTAATGGTGTGGCATATAGGAATACTTTAATCGGCTTAGAATTGACAGCGAGCATTGAAATAAACTTTTTTGGCCGTTCAGTCTTATTTTTAATGAAAATATTGAAGTTTGAGGGAAATGTTATACAATAAAGTTGATCATTGCAATGCACAAAATTATAAAAGGTTTTTTATTTCACAAGATATTATTTTGTGGAACAAAAAGCCGTTTTATTCAAAATTAAGAGGAAAAATGCGATGTATTGTTGTAACAATTAGTTGTATATAAAACCAAGTAGCTCTTCAATCACTACGGTGAAAGTTCTCATTGCCGATGAGCACCGGTTCTTTGTTTGCGTGAAATATTTAAGCGTTACAGTTCCCACGTCTTTATCTATTAATTTATTATATCTAATGTTCAAACTATTCATTGTATTATATTATTCGATTTACTACAGTGGCAACGGTTATTAAAGCTATTTTCGTGTTTAGCATGTTTCTTTACTACTAAATGAGTTGTGGTAGTTCGTGAATCGGGAGTCTTTGTTGATATTCTATTATATGACTCATTAATGTGTGGGATATTTTGCTCAGAGATATGACGTTTTAAATAAATTATCTATTCGAGGATTTGTTTATGGTTTCGAAACACCTGCTGTATGAACGTTAAATTCCAATCGAATCTTAAATAGCGCGGAGCGTCGTCCATAAAGAAATTTTTTCAAGACATTACACCCGTGTATCATATTGAAAAACGGCTTGATATAACCATTGGTTATATGATTTCATTTATTATTTCAAAAAATGTTTTTATGTATGTTTATATTTTAAATAACATAACAATTTTATATCGCAATAACTTGGTTATTGTTTCCATTTAAGGTAAGCACTAATGTATTAATACTGTAAATTTTGTTGTTAAACAGCCGTTATGGCACTCAGAAGTTTTTTTAATCGAGTTAAATAAAACGATAACTGTAAAATTTAATTGCTATGTTGAATAAACAGCTTTGTTTCAAAACATTGTACATAAATTATTGCAATAAGGAATCGTTATTCCTATCAGAAAATATTTAATAATATTGTTTACATTTTAGTAATATTAATTGCTTTAGTATTATATATCCAAGATTTTTTTCATAATAATTGATGCAGGGTGTTACAACACTGAAATTTCAGATAAATATTCCTATATAGTTTTTTTAGTAGAAGAAATAATTTTTATAATTTGTGGTATTTCTGCACATTTTCGCATATGTAACATACAGCTTTCGTAAAAAGATGTTCATGAAGCGGTAATTTGGACGGAGAAAAATATATTATTTTCATATATGTATGTATTTATTCGACAGGTAAAAAAAAACATCAAGGCTTTTCAAAGTGGAAGTATACTGTTCAAATTTTAAATATTTACGCATAGAAGCTGTTTGAAATAAACGAAGTTGAATTATGTGTACTTGCTCTCAATGGAATCAGAGCGTCACAAAACAAGCACCAGACCACGCCATTTTGCCATCGTTCATCTTTTCATACGGGTATTTGCCAAATTTTGTGTATAAGCATAAGGATCAACACTGTAGAACGTGTAATTTATTTTGCGACCCAACATGCTTAAATAAAATCGTAATTATACATCACGGTCTATAAAGATACCTCGCGACTTGAAATCTTTCTAAAAGTCTTGGGCCAGCTGTGCGTTTGAATTAGCATTTAAAAAAATTCCATGCTTTAATTTTTACTAATACATATTTTATATTTGACTTGAGATTTGAGAATATTAATTAAACAGATTTAAAATCTCTTGAAGCCTGCCTATTGGCGTTAAATTGGCATGCTTACTGAATATTGAATTCTAAATTACAATAAAACCATTCAAATCCTATTTATACAACAAGTATTGTGTAACATTCAAATTTATATACTTTATTAATATACTTTAAAATTTCACAAACTTAGCGTATCACGGTTAGAAGAAATCATTGTATCAATTAAATCATGTTTGATAGAATTTGAAATATTGCATTGAAAGTTGAGGATTGAAATTTTGTCAGTTTTCCGCAAAACTTTATATACAACGTTTGTGTGCATGATATACGTGTTAAAAAAAATGTTCTGTTTTCTAAGGTATCCCAATACATCCAGTGACAATTTTTACGTTCCGTATTTGAAAACCTCCCTAGCTACCCTCTAATTTTGACAATCTAGCATCTGTCATTCATCATTCGCGCGTGTGGCCTCCGCTTCGGGCCTGTAGGCGATTTCCCGCTGCAGCACAGGTAGTTGGGTTCTGAACCCCCTCTCGACCAGCTTGCCACAACCATAATTTAAAATAAATCCCCGGGTTACGCAATCAACGTCCTTTTCGTCGCAGGTGTACCGCTCTCTACCTGGGTTGGTTTCTGTTTGGGGGAAATATGTTTTTTTTATCACTGCGCTGCGAATACAATAATATTAATTTGCTTTCTGGTTATTAATACAAAATATTTTTTTAAATATAAATTATAGTTGTCATTCTTTTTAAATGGTTGTACAATAGTCAATGATCCGTGAAAATTCGCTTTAGAAGGTGGCCAACCAGAAGAATATTTATACTAATTCAGTCTTTAAAAAAAATACATCACAAATGGAATAATAGAATTATCAAGTGTAATGAAATATTTTACATTTATGAAGTACAGTATCTGTTCGTTTCGGTTTTAACTTTCTAGCCCTCGACATTACATCTATATATATATACAGTATGTTTCCTGATTAAAAAGTAGTAAGTATAATCAGTACTATTTCTTATGAATGGACATTAGTTTAAGATTAAATCAATCGAATCTGTGCTTACTCCAAGACCAGCATTGCTTCACTATTTAAAAAGATGAATATCTAATTGATACATAGCACATTTGCTCAATTTCACACTATAAAGAAAAAAGTAAATTGTATTGGTGTGACCGCAGCCAAAAAATATGTTCTTTTGTCATTCAGTTCTACCCTTTGTTATTTCGTCACCCTACCTAATTGACGGTTCATACAATCACGTGTGTGCTTTTTTTATTGTTTGTTATCTAAAAGTACCCACTACAATCTTCTGCGCTGCGATTGGTCCGTCTCACCTGTATATAATCTGTGTGTAATTCAAGTGGAGGTAAAATATATTGTGATTCATATTTAGATTGTATTTAATTTTTTTCTTAACGCCTAACTACTGCATATGAATTTCAAATATCACGGGATTTGCAATGATATTGATAAATAATAATCTTATTATGAATGTGTATGTATTTTATCACATAACTGTTATTTTATGAATAAGCTAGTTTATTGAGATATATTAATTAATTGACGTAATAAATGAAAATACTGCTATGTATGAAAGGCATGTTTTTATAATAATATTCGTGTTACGCCTTCTGATTATCCAAAAATGTTTGCAGAGTGTAAAATCATAAATTTATATATAATCATTTTCATTAATTGGGTCTGATTATTTAAGTTTTATGACAAGAACCCGGTATTAGAAAATATTTTTTATGACTTCAAAAATGTCAAATATTCCGAGACACTCCATTGCCCATTTCTATAACATACATATATAATATGTAATATTTTTTCGAATTTGCTATAAAGAGTTTTTTAACATTTACATTTTGATTTGAATTGTGAACAATTCAAATTTGATATTGAAATTCCATTTAACACCGCTAGTCGATATCATAAAATATACATTTTAATTTGAGATGTTAAGAAATAATTTGTGTATATCAAAAATATTGTACTTGAAATTTTATCAAATGTTGTGTTTTCACATTCTATGTTATTGGAAAACTGCAACCAAAGACATTAAAAACCATCTCATTTCTCTTCATTTCTTTTTTCACAATTTATTTTCGTATCATTGTTAATTTTCTAATACGCCTTTTGAAGAGTTCCGTTTATGGCCAAGTATTTTACCTATTCATCGGTTAATCTTATTTGAATGTCATGAATCTGAAATAAATAGCGACGGGCGGGTGTGGCTGTAATTTATGACTAGAATCTTATAAAAAGTGAACAAATGACTATCTTGTCTAACTTATCAAACCGCTTAAACGTGTTACTTATTCCGAATAGTAAACTTGTAATTTCTTTCTTTCTCGGACTAGTTTATACTATATCCGTCACGTAAGAAGAAAATAAGTTGTACGAATAGACACTTTGAACCAACATAATGCACAGTGTACAGATATTTTCTTTTGTATACCGTGACCTACCTAATGCAAAAAACGCATTTTTACACGCATCGTTGGCTTTGACATTGACTAGAAAAGGCAAACAATACATTCATAAAATGCTATATATTGAATAACACAAAAAAATCACCGGATTTGCAATTAGATTTTATCAAGATCTTGCAATAATTTCATTCACACAACAATATTGCTTACTGTTATTTTGCTGTGAACTACCCAGGAAATGTTTTTTTGTGTAAAATAATATATTAAATAGTTTATATTCATGAGCATAACGGTTGTTATTCGGAATGGAAGTTAAATGATACGTTAAAAATATTAATTATGTGTATCCTATAATATTTGTGAGGCGTATACAGAAATAGAGAACGCACAATTAAATGCACAACCTGCTCTGAATTGAAAATAGGCCGCGTGAAATATGATTTTCTGAAATAATTTTTGCTATTGTTGAAACAATTTTTCCTTATATTATGTTCTGGATTTATAGTTAATATGATGTCATGTCTATCAATTTTCAGTTCGCCGAATGTAGACTAATCAAAATTAATTTAATTAATCTGCGTTTCAGGAGTGGGAACCATTTGTAAAACATGATTCATTATTGTTCATCCTTATTTGCGAATGCAGACATACGTCGTGCAATTCATATCGTTAATAAATGTAGCACTTTTGACTCGACAACTAATCTAATTTTGATTATATTTTTTACAAATAAATCTGATTTGTGCGACAACTCTCATTATTGATTGCATTTCATCTAAATTCTTAACACATATTTATATTACTTTTAATGTTAGTTAACTGTCACTTTTTAGTGTAAAAGCATTATATTTTAATAATATAAACTCAATATTGAGTACTATTTCCACCATTCTTTTAGAAAATCTTTTTAGTGACTGTTTGACCACCCTTGGTCCATAATGAGATTTAATTTGGGACAGTTTTCATTCATCAATATTACTAATTGAGCTGAAATATTTTTCATGATATCATACTCAAACTTTGGTCGAATCCAACATAGCATTTGAGTTTTCGGCTTTAAAAGAGTCAAAACGCTAAGAGGTATCAGAGTCTCATTCATTGTAAATATTTTTATAAATAGTAAAAACCTCGTGTTAACTTTATTTGTTATCGACTCACCGGTGAATAAAAATGTTAGAATCAGTTGTACTCGAGTGTAACTCATGAATGACGTTTCCACTCATAAAAGACGAGTCGCTTTTTCAAGAGTTGTAGTGAATGCAAAGTTCTGATGGTGAGTTAGTTATGTTAAACATTTATTGTCCGTATCGATTCAGCTGTATATATTACCAGCATTTTTAATAATCTACAAGACATATTTTTTTCGTAATTAATTTTGTATAGCATTGTTAATAAAGCCACGAGTGGGCACTGCTCCATCATAGTTGTCACTAGGATCACGCAAATTTGATTATTGCATCGCGTCAATTAGGCATATGGCAACAGTCATGTTATGTCAAATGCTAATCGGTTGGTTTAATCAGTCAATGCACTCAAGGACACATATTGTATATACGATTATCAGATGACATTTGGACGTACAAATTGCCTCTTTTATGCCAAGATAAAATAAAATATGCTGACAGATTGATTAGAAGCAATTGAACATGTTTATTGATCAAACATTATTTTTTCCGTATCAATTTTTCGACATAAATACCAAAAATGGCTTTTGGTAGTGTTTTGTGATGCACTGATCAAGAAATAAATCAATCGCATATAATGTCTATCTATCATCGAATTGGTTTAATTTCAAATAATCAAATGTATCATGAAGATTTTGATTTCCTCGAAGGTTTAACCGTCATAACATCGGAACTTATTTAACTTATCAACTGTTAAATCCTTGAGTTTTTTTTTTAAATTTTAATTCGAGAGATTTTCATTTAAACATTCTACAGTTTAATTTACGAATACGATCTGAAAGCTTCCGAGAAATCAACAAGTTTTATAATATATTTAAAGAACATTGAGGTTACCTTAAATAGTTCCTTCATATTTATGAAACATATGAGTATCGCTGAGATAACCTTTTTTCAACATTCGATTTGAAAGCAATGCGTTATAAAGTAAATAATTGATTGTTAATAAATTTGAAAAACCGTAATTGTTGTATATAATAAGATAATAATGAATCTATAAATGAAGTGAATAAATGATGATTCCGTTGTCGAGCTTATAAAAAAAAAATGTTTTTCTGAGTGCGTTCCAGTCGACTGATTTGGTCCGGAGCATGTCCGATCGTCTAGCGCAGTGTTCCCGAACCTTTTTACATCTGCGGACCGATAAAAAAGGAAAAATTGCTATGCCATTAATACTGAAATAATTGTTTTTTTAATCTTATGTTTTGACAGATGGACATAACTTTACAAACAAGTAACAGTATGATACTTGTCTATACTTCGAATTCGAATGTCTGATACTTCGAATCTAAACTTCTTGAATTAGATAAAAATAATATAGTATATTACTACCGCTATGTAGACGATATCTTGATTTGTTGGCAAGGCACAGATAGACAATTAGATAAATTTCTACAGAAAGCTAACTCTATACATAGTAATATTAAATTCACACTAGAGATAGAGGTAGACAACTCCATCAATTTCCTGGACTTAACCATTAGCAGAGTTAAAAACAGACACTTTTTTTTTTTTTTTAGATAACCTACCTTTTGTGATACCACAATTCACGCAAAGTCCCTCCACTCATGGAATCATAAGCTTGCGGCTTATAACTCCATGGTCCATAGGCTAGTTACTGTACCTATGAGTCAGGTAGATTACGGCAAAGAACTGCATACTATTAAATCCATAGCCCATAATAATGGTTATGAGATAACGACGATAAATAATTTATTATATAAAAAACCATTAAATCTAGCTAGAAAACTCATTTACCCGAACCCAATACAAGATAACCGCTTCTATAAATCTATTAACTACCTAGGTAGCATAAGCGAAAAAATTCATCGGGAGATTAAAAACTCAATAAACGTAGCTTTCAAGGTCAACAATAACTTAGGCAGACATCTTAAAAATAGTAAAGATAAAATCAATATACTGGACAGAATCGGTATTTATAAAATGTCCTGTGGCTCATGTTTATCCGTTTATATCGGACAAACAGGTAGAAGTATATCTACTCGAGCTAAGGAACATGTAAGATCATTCAACAATAAAAAAACAGATTCACAATTCGCTAATCACGATATTAATGAATCACATAATATAAATTCAAACTCAGCCCCAAAATGTTTGCATCTTTGTAGTAAGGGTCGGAGAATGACGGCTTTGGAACAGCTAGACATCAATAGACACCAATTATCACAAAGGATTCTTAATGAACAAACTAACATAATAGTATCGCCACTTGTCCAGCCGTTGCACAAAGGGGTGGTCTGATTTACTTCCAGAAGGATCACTTCCGTCCCACATATAATCTTATTGTCATAGAAACCTATTGTTTCATTTAGAATTTTGAAAATTTAGTGTCATTGTGTTAAAGTAACAAGCTAGGCCGTTGGAACAGGAGAGAAGATGTTTTGTGCGCCTTTCCTGCACAGCTATATATATATATATATATAGATAAGCAAATGTTAGTTTAAGCATTGTTCTGACGATGGCGTGAGCCGAAATAGCTATCAACTATATTTGTTAAAAATAATTTTGTAGAACTAAAATACATTGCTATTTTTTCACCGTGTTAGTATGATACAATTTAAATTTAACAGAACCAATGTGTTTTTCAACAAACTAATGCGAAATCTGTTGTTGCATCTTTGCTAATATGTTTGGCTGCAGTGCTGTCTCTGACCGTTAATATTAAGTTCCTTGGTGTCGCATCATCCTATGAATAATTATTATTTAACAGAAACTAAAAATACAATTGAACGTGCGGGCGAAAAAAATCCTACAATTTTAAATATTTTTGCATAGAGAATTTATTGAAATTTGACATACTGTTTACCCGATAACGGACCGCGGACCAACGGTTGGAGAACACTAGTCTAACGCCTATACCGAACTTTAGTTTACGACTACCTCCGATGAAAAATAAAAACATAACTGTACGCTGGCTACGCACGGACATTTTCACCTTTATTGCTGTGCTGCTATCCATTTAGAATATTTTTCTTCATTCGGTTGCTTCCTGGTGATACTCTCTAGTCTGACCATGGAAATTTCAATTGTCATTCAATATCATGAAATTTGTGCGAAACACATTGGAAAAAATACAACAAATCTTTAGAGACCATCAGTTTGTATCAATATTGTCCTCTTTCACTTTTTCGGAAGCATCTTCAGACTAACTGATGATATAGGTATTTCATGTTTGGGCTCGGGCATTCGAAACTTCCATCGTCGCTTCTAATGAAAAATGTTAAGGCATAGAACTAACCAATCGTGTGCAGCCAGTCGTCAAATTGTTGTTAATAAACAAGATGTTAAGTAATTTACACGAAAATATTGTTATATTACCCGTACTCCCCAAAACGGTAAATAACAATTTTATGAAATTTCCATTTTGACATTATGAATGAAAATAGTGTTATACTAAATCCTTTTAAACAATACTTAAGAATGATGTTATATGGTATAAAGAATTTTCAAAAAAGTGCTTATTGATTTAATTTTATGAAAAATTAACTATATATCAGATATCAACGAAATTATTGAAAATCTACCTCTAACTCAAATAAAAAAGTTGCTAGACATCCATTGACCTGTAATCTCATCATATTGAATGGTGCATGTAATATGCAGGTATTTTGAAATACCACGTAAAGTGCTTAGTAAATACTCAGATTAAATGTCAATTATTCTGAGTTGATTCACCAGAGTTACGTAGATGTTGAAATAGTGAAAGGGATCATGGATCCAGACGTTGGCATACAGCAATAACAGTGTTTGGCTAGGCATTCAAAATCAGGTATTGAACATATTGATTTAAATTAATGGCATATCTACGGATCAATGGATTTTGTTGTATTTTTTTCTATCAGAATTTGAAATATTCTTACCTTGGTTGTGTTACTAGTCATACGTTTTTCAGTTCTTTGAGAACCATCACCAGACATATGTGCTTGGTGTGTGACTTGGTATTTGCATTCTTCTTCGAAGTAATAATTGCTGCTTTGCGAAATACGTGCGCTCGCTGGATGTTTTCCCGATATAACTTCTCGGGAATATAGAGCCGGATATATATGATTTATCCGCGTTAGTTTATTTCATTATTCGTTAATGACAAGACATCGGTGACGTATGCGCCAGCATGTAGGTTTCAAGTTTGTATTTGCAGTATAGGTATGCCAAGGCCGACAGGTCGACTTCACAAACACACCGTTGCGAATGAGCGGTTGCCATACCGGTAGTTGACTACTATCCGTGTAACTATTCCCCATTGTTTGATCGGCCTAGTCATGTTGGTTTAGGGATTACAATACATCTGTAAACAAATTGTTCTTGTTAAATTCTAGTTTCCGCTAATGCGCTAGATATTTTTGATTTTCAAATAAATTGATATACAGCAATATGGTATCAGCCGGAATACACTTCAGGTCTAATTTTGCTATTACGTGCATGCCCTTCGACGTCAAATTTGAGGCAAATCGATAATTAATCACGAACCCATTTCTGATAGCCATCAGCTTACATTGGCATTACAATGATGTTCCGCTGGTTCTGTACAATGCAATACTTGTTGAATTTATTAAATTATTTTTTTATTGATACTGCAAAAACTACAACGTAGTCGTTTGTCTTAATCTGCTCAAGTAACATTTTTATACAGAATTTACTTGAGTCATTACTATCATTGTTAGTATTAGTAAACACATCGATGAGTAAATATCTATAAACTGTTCTGCTTTTGTATATTCAACATTTTTACACACTTTCAAGACTCAATTACGTAGGAAAATTGACGGTTTAAATAAAATGTTTGATACGTTACCGTACGTCTGAAAACATGCTCTTTCCACCTCAAATTGAAAGCGAGAGCTGTTTATTTTAATCACAACCAGCGATAAGAAGAAGAACCCTACTAATTGGCGCTCGCCTGTTCTATTTCCGCCCATCGACCGCTTCTCGGGATTCTTTGTGAGAAGTATTTGATCTTCGCTCAGACGCTCTTTGATTGAGTTTATAGGGCAGTGTAACAATGCTGTCCGATTGTTTTTAGAATATGTCAACGATTTTACTTTGTATCTGCGAATGGCTTGCAACAATAGACGACGTGTGTGGTTATTAAATCTGCGTAAATATATTTACTACATAACAAGAATACTGTGTTAGTTAATTTGTATTTCTTTTGAATATTGTCAAACATTTTTTTTACTATTTTTGGTATTTTTCTTTTTTAAATATGACTAGCACTGTGCCCTTTTTACTGAGAAGCATTTAAAAGAATTAGTAGTTTTTTTCTTTTAGAAAAATGTTACGTTGCCAGCCTCTGCCTCGACAGTACACTGAGTTATTTTTGTAATTAAATAGTGATTTGTGACTTTGTCATCGGCAAAAAAATCAATTATATATGATTTTTAGTCATGTGACGTTTTTTTATCACACCAACTCTGAGAATGTAATATTAATTTAATAAAAAATCGAAGTTTCATTAAATTTAGCCGGCGACAAATGGTAAATGGTAGAGGATTTCACTATTGTGAAAAACACTGTTTCCTCTTGATTGTTAAACATAAATACATTTTTTGGGTGTTTATTCTACGCACATGATCTAATTTTCGTGTATGAAAAGTAAGAGTTTCGCAGGATTATGTTCTACATTTTTATATATAAAAATATACAATTTTCTAAAAATCTTGTTAAAATTACCTATCTATTAATTCCAGGTTAATACTATTTGACATACTGTTGATGGAACGAATAATAAAATGTATTTTTCATTTTAAGTACAAAATAATAGACGCTCTGGCCTCATGTTTGAGACATTATTATTTTCCTCCCTACAGAACTATAAAAACATTTTTTGAAATAGCAAATCTCCTACGGTTAATTTTTTTGAATGTTTTAGATTTATATTGTTATTTCCTGTAACTGATAAATAAATAATTTGTATTTAATCATTGATTTAGTTCTTCAACAAATTGTCATTTTTTAAATTTATTCATTTCATTCAATATTCTTTTTAGAACAGTCTCCGATAAAAGTTGATTGAATCTACGAATATTTCACATGCAACTATTTCTTTTGCCAAATTTAATCTATTACAAAAAACTAAAAATATTTTCAGCGAGTGCTGTCTTTCGGCCTGTTCAATTTCGCAAGGCACATTCCTCAATGGCAATATGTAAATTTTGTTGCTTTACAATACAACATGTTTTGCGATGTCACAATATTTCATCTGTTATTATTTGAATAATAATTACTTCATTGCTTAACGCGGGCTTTTTGCTCTAGACAGACGTCATGAAGAGTTTCTTGATAATCTTTGAAATAATTAGAAAACAATTTCTATCTTATCATATTATATTTACAACGTATCCTTGAGCTGACTCACCTTTGTGTGATACTTCAATTATCCTTGGAAAATAGGGACTATTTTTAGAGAATAATCAAAATAACCTCACCCGAATATATATGTTATTACAAGTTTTTATGTTTGTGGTTTTAACGTAGAAAGAAGCAATTCTGAAAATAAATTAATCATAAAACTTCATCAGTATTTTTTGTGTATGAAACTACTCAGTAATAATATTCACAGGAAAATATATTTTTTATTACGAAAGTTGTATTTATTTTTTTATTCTTGATCTTTATTCATTAGAACACTAATGATACTCATTTTATTGTGATCAAAATCACAACAGTCATAACCGATGGGTTTATTGTCCTAATTGGATCGGTGTCTTACTCTTGGCTACGTCGAATCACAGGCGGATTTTCTATAATACTTATTGAATTATTATAGATCGACAGAAACGTCTGACTCATGCTGTTAATGAATTTTGATAGTGGGTGGAGTTTAATTCGACATAAACATGGCCGAGTTTGGAGTTTCTGAGAACTTTACAATACTTTTATTTGGGTCGTTTCTAATAAACATCCAGACATACTTGATATTTTCAATTTATAAAACACGTTATGTATCGTCACGTCAAAAATCACATATTTTAAATATTTCTTAAGTAATCTATTATGAAACTTTGTTCGATCAGGACCGGTTTCGCTCATCGCGAGCATTATCAACTGATCGCGATGAGCAAAACCGGTCCTGATCAAAAAATATATTGTGGAAATAAGTACTAAAAAATGTGTTTTTATTATTTAAAATATAATGCCTTTCCATCAAGAAGTGACAGTTAACACCTTAAAAGTGAAACTTTGTTCGCTTAGTTATCGTCTGAAAACTTTCAAACGGCTTTCCTGGGCATAAAACATCTATATTATTTTATAATGGCCAATTTATCCTGATCAATATTAATATTTTCAATCCGTTACTGTGTTTTATTCCATAATTACGAGATAAGATCAGATATAAAATTCCGGGTAATAAATTTAATATTTTTTTTTAGTTTGTAACTATTGTACTTACTTTATCTTTTCATGTTCGTGATATAATTGAATATCGAGAACTTGTAAGGAATTCCTTGTAAGTCATTTTATCTGCGAAGTAAATTAATAAAATTGTGGCTAGTTAAAAGGGTAACATTGTTTTTATATTACTTGATATTATGATCTCTGGAGGATTCATAAAATTAAACAGAAAACCATTAAAAATATTTTCATATCAAGGAAGATTTTCTAATTTATATCTTTATGTTTTAGTGTTCCTTAATTTCAAGTCTAAAAATTAATATTTATCCTGCTACCGACGAAAGCATAATATTTACATAACTCTTTAAAATTGAATCTCTTCAATACCCCACTAAATGCGACGAGGAAAATTCTAAAAGAGATTTCAAAAGAATTTTATTAAATCCGTACAATGTATTTATTCCGCGCTTAATATTCAAGAGCACTGCTTTTGAGTTTTTCTCTGCGGTTATTATTCGCGAACCACCAATTGAATTTATTTGCATACTTAATTATTTTTTCTTACCGACAAACACGACTTTTACGATTCTGCATCTTCCATTGTTGTGATGTAAGTTATTGATTTGTCTGAGTAAATTCGCTTTTATCTGATAGCAATGAAAACAAAAGTTTTTTAGCTTCGTAATTCAAACCGGTACTACTTTGACCTGACTATTTTTTTTCATTATTTGTGAAATAGCCATATGTGTATTTGTTTTGATTAAATTGTCTGCAACGCACATTGCAACAGCTTATACATAAACACGCGTACTGAATTGAAAAAATGTTTAAAGGTGGTATCGACATTGAGTGCACTTATTATTTTAGATATTTTAATGGGTATTTTATTCGATTCTTTTTTCAGATAACTATTTAATAATAATAAAAAATCTATCAAAGCATATATATATTAATCACAAAAGTTTTTTTTGAAGAAGGCTGTACATGCAAAAATAAATATCAAACGCAGTTATGATACAGTGAAACATTATTTACATTTTTTCACTCTGAGAAGAAAGCAAACAAATTCTAGACGTATCTATATTGACCTTTTATGACGTACTGAAATTATTGGCAGAATCCCCGTTTTCTTGTACGCGAAAAATCTTCATTAATATGTAATTAAATAAAATATAATAGTTCACAATTACTCTATAACACTTCATTCCAGTAAGTATTATAAATTTAGAACATACTAGTTAAGTATCAATTACAATGTACTGTATAAATTGAAATGTACGTTTTTAGTTTATTTCATACTCTCGTGATCCTTTCAAAGAAACTCGCAACAAAAGGGTACTAAAAGAAAACAAAAAATTATCAATCATCAGTAAATCTTTTGTTTGTTTGAAGCATTAGTTAAATATTTTGAATTCTGCGGCTATAATATTTAAGGGTAATCCGTACTTAATATTGATTCGCACGTTTTTAGATTCTTAAAACTTTACCTTCTGTATTTAGGTTTCTTAGGACGCACGTTAATAATAAATGCTCATATGTGTTTTTATGTATGATCAAGGTTGCTAATAATGATAATACTGTGTCTTACTTAGTCTTTCATGTAGTGCTGATCACTGTATTTCGTGTAATACAATCGCTTCTTGCTAAATGGAACGAGTCGCTTCGGATCGCGCCCGCTAATAATATTATTAAGTAGATTTGTTGGGGTGCAGTTCCGTGGTGGGACTTTATCGTTCCTGAAATTCATGCACCGCGGCAATCTGTTATCCTTCCGACTGACCGTGCATGAGAAAAACCGATGTGAAGAGGCGCGAAGGAACGCTCTTGAATGCCTAAACCTTCTCGGCGTATGGAACAGTGTTTTATCTAACAGCCGTAGGGGGCAATACACTATTTATTTCTAAATAATTTTGATGAAACAACAATAATTTTCCGATTTGATCTTTAATTATGAATGGATTGATTCTCCACATTTTTGCGAAAATTTTTTAAACGTGGAGAATTGAGAATAGAGAAGAAAAATCTAATCACATACTAATTTTGCTGATGAAGTATCATAGTGTAATTTAGCAGACTGATATTATATAATGAATATATTGTTAAAATAATCGAGTGTATCTTATAATTGAGCTAACTAAACTACAAAATAGCAAAATATGCGGTATACAACGAGTAACACAGTTCTTCCTGCTATGGTCGAAAGGTTGCTATTGGAGTGGAATGAACGCCTAAATTTTTCCCTCAATCGAATCACTCTAGTTCAGCCATACTCAAACCCTTTTCCTCCGGGCCGCATTCCGATTTTTGCTTTTCTAGGTGGGCCACAACATATTAATAGTAAACTGTAAATGTAACACATACTATACTGCATACATATGTATGTATTATTATGTCAAAAAAAAACTGGTTTTTTTTGTGAATATATATTTATTTATTAAATAAGACTTACCTGCATAAAAAAAGCATAAAATATTTTGGTAATAAAAGGAAATTTCTCTGCCAAAAGCAGGTTCCTAGATACAACTTTAAAACTTTAAATTTAAGATGAAAGGAGAAAAATAAAATAAAAATTAATGTGAATCATATTGAGTCAAGCTTTGAACTATCTTCGTCAAATCAGGTTCCTGATTACTATAGGCTACTCTTAATATATCATCAAGGTAAGAATCAGTAAGCCGATTTCTATAAACGCTCTTCACATATTTCATTTTAGAATATGACGATTCACAGAGATACGTAGATGAGATATTGAAAATATGTCTAAAACAACACCAACAAAATATTAGGTGACTATTATCATTTTGGGCCGAACATAAGAGCTATTTGGGCTGCATGCGGGCCCTTGGGCCGTAGTTTGAGTATCGCTGCTCTAGTTGCTCCACTCCATTTGAAACGATGTTGAACGAACAGCTTAGTTATAATATCACCCCTCAAGCGAAAGTGCACTTGTGATAATCGGGCGATTTGAATCTATAATGTCTCTTATGAAGAATCTCCGTTATGATTTTTTCTTCTCATAATAGAGAAATCGACATTTGATAATGATCATCATCTTTAAATCACTAGAAAATCCAAAAAGGTAAATCAGTTATTTCGAGACTAATCTTCGATTCAATCATGCACGGCATGTTGCTTTAAATTAAAAAAAATGAGTTCAAATCTATTAGAAGTTCCATTTGGTTTTAACGTTATTAGCCTTCGAAAGAAAAAACTTTATATTATGTAAAAGTTTCACTTATATATGACTCAAAATCCTAAATTGTATTTCTATAATGATGATATGAGTAGCATCTTTTCTACTTTTTTTTTTTTTACTTTTTTTTTAATTCACATCTGATCCAATTTTACAGAAAATTTTTCGAAACATATTTTTCAGTTTAAAAGTACATGTAATTTTATGTAAACTAAATTTTTCTACAAATGCCTTTTTGCTTCTTGTATGATGTTGACTTGTGAAAAAAAAAGGATATGTCGCATGAAAAAGTTTATAGTTGTCGTGTGATATTATTATCAGATTTTAGTCAAATATTGTTTAGTTATACTCGATTAATTGTAACGCAGTCAAGAAGCCATATTTTTTTTGAAATTGATTAATAACATATCACTTAATAAGATTATCTTATTCATGCTAATAAATCACTTCGATGCCCTCGATAGAAAGTTGTTTCTGCATTATAACTTGTGAGCCTGACGAAGCACAAACTGTGTCGTGCTCATTGTTTTGCTTTCCCGTTCAATGGAATTCTACGAGAAGATCTAGCTTACTATAGCTATATTACTGCAGCTAACTGGCTCCAACCAGTATCTAACCACATTGGTCGTCAACCGCAGACTGCTACCATCACGATCATTAATATTGTAAAGCCCCTGATGATTTCACTCTGACACCGAGGTACTGATTTAACCGTTTAATACAAACTATTGCGATAGGCGGCACAACATTTATCAATCTCCAAATCAATTACATATTCTAACGTGTTAAGTAAGCGAGCGGATCATGCTATAATTTTTATATTGAATTTTTAACCCTTTGCACTCCATAAGACTCATAAAGACAATAAAAAAGCGTTGCACCAACTCCTTAATTAATTTTAAGATTTTCATAATATTCGAACGTCATTGAATCAAATGGACGATATACAAGCTATAATTAACTAACAAAATATTTTGTAATTATTTCATGATTACTAAGCTTTAATCTATTAAATAAAAAAAAAATTCAAAATCTGATATTTTAAAAATAATATGTACTATTTAAGACATTTAAAAGTAATGTATTTTAGTTCTACAAAATTATTTTTAACAAATATAGTTGATAGCTATTTCGGCTCACGCCATCGTCAGAACTATCACTGAATAGTTCTGACGATGGCGTGAGCCGAAATAGCTATCAACTATATTTGTTAAAAATAATTTTGTAGAACTAAAATACATTGCTATTTTTTCACCGTGTTATAATGGAGTTCTACCGAGTGAATGCCAATTCAATCAATACATTTAAAAGTGTGATATATTTTAAAACATTCCCCTGGGTGAAGGTTTTTTCCTCTTCCAAGTTTCACAAAAGTATGTGGTCTCTTTTCCTCCTGGAACCCTTCTGTACCATGGTAACCCTGGAAAATACTATGCCAGAGTTACCCAAACTGTGCGCCGCGGCATTCTGGGGTGCCGCAGCTATTGGGCTTTACAAAAAAAAACCTGAGTTCACTCATTTGTTTCGTGTATTTTTTCCAATATTTACTTATTAAAATACAACATTTTTGGTGTTTTGTAAAGTTGAAGCCACCTATAATATTCATAATATCATTATGTTACCGTTGGAACAGGAGAGAGGATGTGTTGTGTGCCTTTTCTGCACATCTATATATAAGCGAATGTTAGTTTAAGCATAGTTCTGACGATGGCGTGAGCCGAAATAGCTATCAACTATATTTGTTAAAAATAATTTTGTAGAACTAAAATACATTGCTATTTTTTAACCGTGTCATTATGTAGGGTTTAATTAAACGTACTTATCGATTTCTAAGAATTATAAACTGAACATTTTCATGCATACGTTACTTTAAAACTTAATTTGTTTCTT
This sequence comes from Himalopsyche japonica, assembly GCA_028555115.1. Classification (NCBI taxonomy): domain Eukaryota; kingdom Metazoa; phylum Arthropoda; class Insecta; order Trichoptera; family Rhyacophilidae; genus Himalopsyche; species Himalopsyche japonica. Next base: position 6,414,925 of record JAHFWJ010000430.1, read on the forward strand.
GAGGGTCTATCTACACTATCTACGATAGAAGTAAACCGTTTAAAAATGGAGTATTTCTTAACAAAGCTTGTCGAACTAAATGCACCGCCGTCCTATACTCGGATGTACATATTAACGTTTTCTAGTAGATCTTGGACCTATAGGTAATGCGGAAACAACTTCCTTATTAAATTTTGGAAATACAATGAAATAGAGGTTTCCTAAATAATTTAATTTCTTTTACAAAAGTGGCTCCATATGGAAAAGAATGTTAACGGTAAGAAAACGCTGTGAGATTGGCGCGCGTAAACTAGCTATTTCCGGAGCTATATTTTATTTCCTACGTTTTCAATCGACATTGGAAACAACGTTTTTGATATCGAGTCATTACTCCTTCAATGATGAGACTGAGCCATACATTGAATGCGTTGTGGAATATTGATTGTTTTCGGTCACTTCTAAATGTAAATATGATGTATTTTTTTTTGTGATTCACTGAAATAGGGGAATAAGTTTTATACTAGTTTTTTGAATGATGAGCATCATAAAATTTTGTTATTTATTGTCGAAAGCCTTTTGGAAGTTAATGTTATCTTAATCATCATATTGGAATCCAATAAAAATAACTTTTAAAGCAAGAAATCACCCACCTTGCCACTTTTCTAATGTAAACATATATTGTGCTGAGATTGCGCATGATTTGAAATTATGTACGCATATGACGTAATTATCATTGCAGATTTTTTTAGCCCGTTGGGAATTTCTATTTTAAATAATAAAGATTATTCTATGAATCACTGATATTAACCTTTTGCACTCGAGCACTTTTTTGTGAGTTTTTGCGAAAATCGCATACGCTACATGAATCAAACTAATAAAAAAAATATGTATAGAATTTAAAAAAAATATTTTTTTTAAATTTTTCTGTAAAATAGACATTTAATGAATATAATGTACATATTTTTATTTTATTTGTAATTCTTCATTTTATGGTATTTCACAAAGCAATCGCCAACATGTAATCCTGGCTTATTTACGCAGGCCTCGCAAAACAGCCGTGTTTCCGATCTCCCGCCGGAAATTTTTCCATTTGAACATACTGCACAATCCTTCTTAGGCCCTGAACTTAATATATGTAATTTATCTGCAAGACGGTCTTCTGTAGGAACAGTTGAAGTACGCACTCGGAATCCACCATGCATTTCGATGACAACACTTATTGATATTACGAGAGCCGACTATCTTTGCCTATGATTTTTTATTAAAAAATGACTCCCTCATGGTCTATTATTGTGATCTAGTTGAAATCGACCTATAAAATTTTTTAAAAGTATACAAAAAATGACTTTATAAACATGCCGCCACTGCGGCGGCATCCGAGTGATACGATAAACTTACAATGCCGCCTCTATGGCGGCATTCGAGTGCAAAGGGTTAAAAAATTACCCTTTACTAGCTTAACACGTATGTGTCACTAACTTTTGAATGAAATTACCTTACAAATCCATGCTTACAATTTTTTAATATGCAGACACGTTGATTATTTAATTATTGATGAGGGCCTGGTTCAATAAAGATACTTCTTTCGTATAGCAATATAACAAAAATCGGGCGGAAATTGCGTGCCGTGTCACCTAGCGGTGAATACTCAACCGTAAATGATGAACTATGGAATTCCAAACGCAATAGTAATAATACTTATGGTTACTAGAATGATTATAATTTATTATGTGGTTTTACTAAATTATTATTAGATGCATATAATAGTAGGTGTGTTAAAAAGTCCTGACGTTTTTTTCAAACGCGTGTCTTAAAATCGGTCGGCTTCGGGCCTTTGGTTAAATAAGATGTCATAATATTTTTTTTCGTGTTGTGTGACATCTCAAGTTACGTTCCGTATAGAAAAAAAAGGTTCATTCGGCCCAAACAGAATGACCGACCTTTGCCCTTCATAAGAATATCTGCGCGGTTGCATGCTTTTTCAATATTACGCCCAGAACAGTGCAGTCGTCGCCACTAAAGACATTTGCGACGTTTATAGAGACGTGTTAAAGGTTCAAAAATGTCAAAGATGGTTTACAAAATTTAAATTTGGCAATTTAAGCATTGAAAATTACCCTCGAAGTGTACGACGTCATACAGTGGATGAAGTCGCCCTGAAAGCTGAAATCGAAAAAAATCCTATGCTAACAATAAAGGAATTGTCCAATATAGTCTGTTCTAAATGGTCCATAATACATAGGTACCTGAAAAGGCTGGGAAAAATTCGAAAAGCAGGAATCTGTGCGCCACACGCGTTGAGCGATCGGAATAAGGCGCAGCGACTAAGCGCGTGCCAATTGCTGCAAAAAAAACACAATTTACGACCATTTTTTCTAAACCTTATTATCGGAGATTAAAAGTGGTTGTTATATACGAATATATCGAAGAAAAAACAATATCTAAATCGTCGACAACAACCAATTCCGACCCCTCGAACTGGTTTACACCCAAAAAATCCTTACTTTGTGTTTGGAGGGATTTCAAAAGAATTATTCATTATGAAGTGTTAAAATATGGTGAAACTATGACGGCACAAGTATACTGTGACCAATTAAACAAATTAAGTACAACTTTGACAAGAAAGAGGCCGGACAGGATGAATGGACGCAACGATAAACTGCAAAACGAAAACGCGCGACCGCATGTGGCGAATATGACCTGGGAAAAAATCCAGGAGTTGGGAGGGAAAACTTTATTGCATTCACCTTATTTACCAGATCTAGCACAACCGGATTACCATTTATTCCGTTTAATATAAAAAACTTTTAGGGATAAAAATTTTTAAACAAGAAATGACGTGAAAAACGTTATTTCCGACTATTTTAATTCCAAATCAGTGGAGTTTTTTACTAAATGGATTTTAGACTTGTCTAATAGGTAGCAGAAGGTTATAGATACACAGGGAGATTACTTTTTCTAAATAAAAATAAAAAAAAATACTAAAAAAAACACTTTGAGATTCAGTTAAAAAAAACGTCAGGACTTTTTACTACACCTAATACATAACTGGCTATTTATTATACAGTTTACTACTGCACACACTGAATATTATGGATGATGACTAAATGATAAGGTTTTTAATTAGTGTAATTATTTTGTTGTATACGATTAAAATTGCTATAATAATTGATGTATTTTCCGATATAAAATGGTTGACAAATGTCGCATCCGTGTTTATGCAAACTTGGTTCGTGAATACCAAAACACATGTACAAAGTTTCAACAATTCAAAGTGTCGTGTTTCAAAGAAAAGCGTTGAAAAGTTCACAATTTGGTGGCTAGACCGCGTATATATTATTGATTCGACGAAACTATGATTTTTCAAAAAAATATTTATACATATATTTGAGTACATATTTTTACGTATTACAGGTTTTGTATTGCAAAAACTTGCTGAAGACAGCTATTAAATATGTTATTGTATGGTTTTCCTGAATACTTATTTATAAATAGCACATAAGCAAAACGAATACAATCATTTTATAACGCAGGACTTTTTTTTCCGTTAATAATCATCACAACTGACATTATGATGATAAGTCCATTTTAAACCTCTGCTTCAATCTGTCTACGCTTTCTTAAAACAGACAAGACTAATATTTCTGTTTTTTTGCGTGTCATGTTTTACAGACAAGCGAAATTGTTTCTGAATTATATTTTTTTTAGCTGTCGAAAAGCCAGACATGAAAATAAATATTGCTAGTCTGGTGTATATTTAAAAAAAGGGCATTTTTATCGGATGACATACCAGGGCTGGTCAAATTGTCAATCTTGGTTGTATTCTCTACATGAAAATAATTAATAATAATAGTAGATCGTAGCCTTTGAAATTAGTTTCAAGTTCTTAAAAATGTAAATATTCTAGAGGTTTGATTATCAAGCTATCCATATTTAATATTCATGGGGAAATACATTAAAATTTCGATTTATAAAATTTTTCACTATGAAAAATATTGACTAATGAAAACAGACACAACTTCGAGATCAACAAAAACAGTACCAACAAAATCGGTCTATGAGACTTGCATTATTCCATACATTCTGAGCAATCCATAATGAACCATTGGCGAGTAAGTTATGTTTTTCAGGATTCTTTTTATTTCTCATGTTATTTGCTCAAAAATTTATGTATGTATTGTTTTTAAACATCGTTTTATTAACGTTTTTTACAATTGTTCTTTTGAATATTAGTGAAAATTTCATTTCAATTGCAACATAAATCAAATTTTCAGTTTTGTTGTACATAGTCCAAGCGACCCAACGCTGTGAAAGCTTAACGCACCCATAATTCTGTGTATTTTTAGAGCATAATTTCTGTTATTTTTCATTACGTATGTATTATAATAGTTTCTGTCGAAATTAAAATAGCTTGTAACTTATTCAGATATGAGTTGAAAGAATAAAATATAATTAATATCTACTTAAGATTAGTTATTTACCGAATATATTTTTATAGAATACCCTTCAATAGTATGACCCGTATGTATGTATTCATTTATAAAAACCACATATATACGTTATAACCCGTAATCGATTATTATGTGTGACTTCTTTAGCGAAAATAAATGTAATATGTTTGATAATATTGAGTCTCAGGTAGATAAATATGTAAATAACGGATCGCTAACTTCATGCCTCAACAAATTTAATATTATCAACTGTTAATGTTTTGTTAAGTCTTTCCATATGACTGCCCTTCCATTAGCGCCTACACGTAAGTATCGCTAAGCGAGTAATAAACGAAAGCGTATGATAAAAAATATTTATATTTTATATCTCTAACACACTTGCTGGTTTCATATAGCAATAATTATTCGTATATATATATATATATATAGAAAGAATGTTTGTTTTTCACATGAAAAATAAATAAAATTGGTGGGGTAATTTTATAATTTTTTTACGAACAAAACATACCTTTTTTGTATCATAAAGTTATGAATAGACCAAAAACGTACTAGTATTTTTTCATCAGCAATTATATTAAAAAGAGCGAATTTTTAATATTTTTTCTAAAAGTTGACTTTTATAGTTGTATTGAAAAATACTATAATACTATCACTTAATATTTTGGATAGCATGTAGTCAAAACGTAATCAATTCTATTCATCTAATCATAATATTCCATGCGAAATCTCTTAGAAGCCAAACGATTATATTATATATAACATACTTTCTTCACTATTATGATCATTAGAATTTGCACTATTAACCACAGTTTATTACACTCCCGAATTCGTTCAAGTAAATTGTCTGGAATATTATTGTATTAAATGTAATTCAAAACCAGTGTTTATTACATACATAACATGTATACAGCAATATTTTTGATATCGAATGGTTTGGGCGTGATAAAATTAACTCCGTAAAATATACGGGTCGAACCACTTCAACAAAATACAATCAATATGTAATACACTGGAAACCTTTTCCATGATAATTTATTGGAAACCGACTTAGCGGTATGTATATCACCCTCTTCTATCTACTTCATATCTTCTTCTCCATGGGTAAGATGCTTAATAGACCTACAGTTGTCTTATTCTGTATGCTGTTATTTTCTTGGTTCGTTTATCAAAAAACGACTTATTTATATAAGGCATCTTTCCTTACATAAAATCATTTTATTCTTTTGGGATACATGCCTTAAGTATGTTATGAGAATATTTCTCGTCGGTTTTACGGAAATGGTTTCCAGCAATTCTCTATTACCGTTCAAGTGTATTTATGCTCTTAATGTGGATTCTGAATTATTTTATATACATGCGAGTATACCTACAGTAACGGTATACATAATACGCGCCATGAACCTGCTGGAAATTGTTTTCATTTTATAAGATTTTGTATGTAAAAATGATAAGTTGAGTTTCAGTATGTTTCGTTACACGCCAACATAAAAATATAATTAATCAATGCATTGTGTACTATTATTTTTTCATATGGAACTTTTACGGCGGTCAGTAAGCTCAATCGTATTTCTTGAATATTTATTCTGCATCTTAATTATTTCAACGACATTTTTCATTGTGCATTTACTGTTGTGCCAAAACACAATAGCATTTAGGTTACTTTGGTAACTCACATGCTGATCCTTCTGTGGCTCATTGTAAATAAATTGTGTTTTTATTTATGTAATAATCATTTTCTTTTTACAATTTATTATGTAAATCCCAAAATATATTTCACTAAATGTTAATAATATTTTTCACTTTGCGAGGAAAAATATCATATAGTTTCTACTATGGTATGTTTATTCTAACTTTGAATTCAGCTGCGCTCAGAATGATCTAATATACAATTATTTCAAGATAAATCACAAGACTTTCATCGCGAGTTCGCAAATACCCCTGAATGTATAATATAATACGGAAAGGATGCGTCAATATTCTATCAATTGATATGTAAAAGCCTATACGCCGTTCTAGATCATTATGTTTTGAACTATTTACTTTGGTCACCGCTTTTTGTTGTTGTATAGTGAAAATTATCGGTAATAAGTGATAAGGCGATTATAATACCCAAATCCACTGCTTAGTCCATCCATTGCGATGCTTTAAAAGTTTTTATAATGCTAGTTACGAATTACCCAATTTGGTTGCCGATTTATATTGAATTGTTTTATAATTTACAAGAATACACTACATTCTTTCGAACTCGACTTTCTTCAATTAAAATAGACTCGTTATGAAATTGTCATAAGAATTCAAATACAATATATCCACGATCCATCATTCTTTTTTATAAAATTCATAATTTCTATAAATAATTTGAATGAAAAGTAAATTTTTCTCTCGATTTTTGTATATTTTTTTTTTTACTTTCCTTTACATTTTGCAATGTTATTAAGTAACGAGTTTTGTTTTCGGTTTTTATCAACTATATATTTTACTCTTAGATTGTGATGTAATATTGTAATGAACGACTTTCAATCTAGTTTTTTAGCGACACTTTATTTACAAGGTGTACACATTGTAATGTTTTAATAAGCTATCCAATTGGAAATCGAATTGAATCCATAGCTGCTGGTAAGCCGGTCAAAGTTGGCAAACATTTGGACGTAATTTCGAAAAGTACGCTCGACATCAGATTCTCTAAGGAATGAAGAAACCCACAAACATCTTTAGTATTCGATCAATTAGATTGCAATTTAATTGATATTCAGGTATAATTCTGCAAATATTATGACAGTTATCTAGTTTTAGTTCAATTATACTTAAATAATTTTAGCTTGAATATAATTCTCTATATATGCAACTGTATTGATTCGTTTATCGATAATTAGAAAAGTATTTTTGCACATAACCGTAAACAACCTATAATGAACGCGTTTTTAAAAATTATGAATTACCTATGCATATTTTTATATATAATATTTAAATATTAATTTTGATTTCACAATCGAAGAGAAACATAATCAACATTGTACTTAATTAGTAATCAATATATAAAAAAACATTTCGTTAATGTTTATTTATATATAATAATATAATACATTATTTCTAAGCACTTTGAAAGAAGGTCAATATATTTATAATAATAGAGGTACTGCTCCAATAGTTTACATAAGTTTAGTTGGTACTTTTTCCATTTTGAAAATGGGCTACATATGCAGAAAACCAAAACATGTGTTTTCAGGTCAGTTCAAAATAGATGATTCATTAATTTAAAAAAAAAGTTTTCATAAAAAATTATTATAAATATAAAGGTTACCCTAAGAACTGCATCGCTGTTTGGTGTTGATACGATTTGCTTTTCATATAATTTATTGGAGATTGCCATATTTGATTTTTACCCATTTATCAAATTTATGAATGTATACTTATATGAATTAAGTAACTTTTCCTGTTACTTCATAATTTCTCGTATCGTTTTTTCCAATTTTTATACGGGATTAACTAACTTCCTGCATAGTTACCAAGTAAAAAAAACATAATTAAACATCTCTGACATAATTCCTACGAGTCTAACGAGAAAACATAATATAAAGATATATTAATCTATAATGATTCTTCCCTTTATATTTTGGTGATATGGTCTGTGGTAAAATAGAAATTGAAAACGTTTCAATCGTTAGGGGATGATTTGGTATGTTTTTAAGTTCTTCAGAAAGTAATTATTATTCACAAGAATCGTTTTTTTCAGAATACTATATTGCTTGTTTTGTACTTGTTTTCTCTATTTCTTCAAATAAATTTATTTTATTTGATTTATAATCATATAGTGGAAAACGTAATAAAACGGTTTACTTAGAATACAAACATAAAAGTGCTATTTCGAAAATGATAAAATGTCTGTGCTTGCGATGTTCGAATAGTTTATTTAATTACAATTACACGATTAATAAAGCGCGTTCGTCGAGAAGATTTATTTCGTTATTTTGCAAAATGGATACGTGCTGATAATTTTTAATGGTATTTTAGGAATTACGTATTTAAGATAATGTCTTTTAAATGTTTATCCCTTTTAGCGTTATAAATGCAGGTCGTTTTTATAACATCTTTCATCTCATTTTCACACCTTTCAATCGATTGTCAAGTTGCTTAAAGTTTTGATTGTTGAAATAATTCTTGCACTTAAAATATTCTCACAAGAATATGTCCCATACTGTTAAATCTGTCGTCTGTGGAGTGTTTGAAATATTTTTATGTAGTAATTATATTACTTAATTACCATTTTTAATATTGGCCTTGTGTAAAGTGGCAACGTCTTGTTGCACGTGATAAACAAACGCAAAGCATACAATTTTTGTGTTAAAGAGTTATCAATATTAAAAATTGCTTGTAATTTAGATACCTTTGTATTTAATACGTAAAAAAATCTTTCAGAATTTTTCAATAAAGTGCTTTTTTTTAAATATAGATTTGCTGGCATAGTTAAAAGTAATTGGATTTTATCTTTTTGTAGACTTATTTTAAAACATAAAAACTGATATTTGCTTTCTATTTTGGTTTATCGAATGTAGGGGTCGACAAACTGGAGTCTGCCGTCTAGGTTAAATTAGGTGGATTAATGTTTTAATTATTTTACAGTATTTTAAAAAATATCTCAAAATCAACATGCGTGCTAAATTTTAACGGCTGGCTTCATTCGATTTTACTTATAAAGAATACCTATTTAAAACAAGATTTAGGGAATTTTATTTAAAATTGCATTACTTTAATTTTGAACAGTGTTCGCCTACTAGTGTTGGCTCAGCAGGTACACTGACATATTGAAAGCTAATCGCCTCATGCATAAGCAAATTAACATTTATCATTTTATTCACACAATTTTCCTGTCAATGAATTTTACAATAACATGAATTAATGAAAAGTACAATTGAATTTATAAATTTATATCTTATAATTATTTCTTCGTCTACGGCCCTTGTTAAATATTCACAGATACGTTAAGCCATATCAACTCACTTAAATTTCATAAGCTTCTTACCGTGTATCGTCAAAGTTTCCATTAAATTTATGAAATTCAACCCTAGTGATGCAAGCTCGGTTCAACTTTATTGCACTATTGTGTGTATTTGGAACGTATGTTCGTTGTTCTGGAAACTTAAGTCATCACGTAGTTATAACAATTAGTACAAGTCGAAACTTAACACAACAGCACAATATGCATGTCTCGATATGACCTTTACAATAGCGGTGAATAATGTGTGTTTCGGTCATAATTATTTTTAATTTACTAAGTATTTATTGCAGGGATTAATTTTGACGTTATTTGTATGAATATGTCTGAACCTATGGTTCACGGTTTTTTTTAAACATGAGTAACTAGAAGGTTAAATATTTTGTATAATTTGAAGCGTACTGTAGCCGTGAAAAAATACCCTACAGACCTTAAAATATATTGGATATTATTTTTAGAATAGCCAGAGTCCATTTATTGGAATATGACAGTCAGACAATTTTATTGTTTGATGATTTTTTTTTATTAATAGCATGTGATGTTTTGTTGACCATACTTAAACAATGTTAAACAACAGGCTTCTTTTAATTTCTGTTTTACCATTGGAATACACACATTGTCTTGCAGTGAGCAAACAGGTGTGGCGCATTGTTTTATTTAAAGGAGTAATTAATTTTTTTCCTAACTATATTATATGAAAGCGATTGTTTTCTCTTTTGCTTATAAATGTTGATACTATTGACAAGAGATCTTCACTAACTTAATAACACTTTTCTTCAATCGACGGACGAGGCAGATCAGATATTTTAAGATGTAAATAAATGACCTTATCGATTTGTTGAAACGTACACCCAGTTCTTTTTTTACGCGAATACGATTATACGCGATTTTTTTGGACGGCACCGCTACATTTTTTTATGCGCTTCATTCGTTTTTATGCAATTCTTTCACTAAATTTGTATTAAAGAAGACATTAATATACGATGCTAGGCATGTACGTTTCATTATTTTTTTTTAATAAAAAAAAATGTATTTTTAAAACTTAATTTTGTAAAGCATTCCATTCTTTTAAATACACATACAATTGCCAAATGTTGACAAGTGTATCGGATACTATGCGAATTTATGTTTAAGGGTGTGTAAAGAAATATAATGCAATTGCGTGAAATCATTTTTTTTACGCGATTTTTTTACGCGCCTTTTTCTGGAACCAATGTATCGCGTAAAAAAAGGACTGGGTGTCTTCTAATTTTACCATGAAAGATTTCATAAATTATAAATTCACAATATTGTGTTGATTATAATGGAGTTCTACAAAGTAAATGGCATCTCAATCAATATTTTTATGTTGATAATAACTTTAATAATAATAATGTCACTAATTAATATCATCATTTAACTCTGTGTGGGAAATATATAGTATTTATGTTTACTTAGTGTACGATAACGAGCTTGTAAGTGGAATTACAATTTTGTTTTGGGAGTAGTTTCGCCTACCGCTTCTACGCTTGATGTTAGCTTTCCTTGATTATAATATTAAAGAAACCTTTCTTATATGAAATAGTTTTTATTTTATCAAGAGTATAAAATTTACTGATTTTCATACATTGTATTTACAATATATAAGATTCATACCATTTACTTATTCTCCCCATTTGATATTTGTAAATATATAAACTGACATGAATATTCCGACAATCTTTAGACGTATGTCATTAAGAAATTAAGTAATATTTCTTGCTTAGTAATGTGGTCAGTCATATCGTTCATACAGTAACGATTAATAATTAAAATATTCCTTTTGAAATATTTTTCACGTGTTGAACCTTTTTACTAATCAAAATAAACCAATTATATTATATCGATTGTTTCTCGTATAGCCAAGTACCTGAATGAAAAAGTTGACGTGTAATTATGCCAAAAGAATGTTATGTCCTGATTAAGATTTATTTTTGATTTCCAATATCGTATAAAAATTTAATTGTTTAATAATATACCGCAGTAAATAAAGTAGCTATATTTGTTTATCTGAATATTGGTGACTGCTTTTATTCAAAATTCTCTTATTGTATAGTTTATTATCATTATTTCATAGAAGGCGAATTATTAGGTGTTATGGGTATTATATTTTTAGAGTTTAAATGTGTAGGAAAGGTTCATATGAACGAAATTATAGTTTTTGGTTTGATAGCAAAAAGCCTTCAAGCCAAAATATATAGGCTGTGTGAGATATATGTGAAATTATTTGTAGATCAGGTTTTCACCCGATCTTTATTTAGGCTACGGCGTAGAGTAGAGTTCTTTTGAAATTGTGTTTTCGCTATCAAATTTCTTTTCAGTTTTGACTTTTGCCTTATTTTATTTGCGTTGAGGCTTCGCACTAAAAATATCGTAAAACATCTTTTGAATGTTTTATCTCCAAGACTTGAGCTTTCTTTTTAAAATTTTAAAGGGCGGATTTGTGTTTTCAATTTGGATACGGTTTGGTTTTCTATTTACGGGTGAATTTATTTTTAATATATATTTCGTTCTACATTCATAGTCTTTTTGGTTTATTAGGTCACATCAGAAAATCAATATGTATTATTAATTTTAAGAAAATGCCGCTTATTTTCGAAAATACTATAGATTTTTTCCACTTGTTATTTATTATGTAACTCTTTCTTTTAATTCATAGACATATTGTGAATTTTGAGTAGTTGTTTTAATTTCACATATGTTTAATATATTCCAGTAAGGGTTCTTGATTTGTCACTGTTCCGGTATTGCGCCGTCTATCAGACGATCCATTTAATTTGCGTTTGAGTTTCCAACTGAAACTTAGTCTCAATAATAAGCGAAGCTGACCTTATGAAAGTTGATATACTTAATTGAATTTAATTTCCGCTGGGTCAATTTCCCGACAGGCTGTTTACACGTGTTTTACTGGGAGTTTTAAAGCTGCCTGCCTATGGCGGTCGCTGAAACGGCGTCAGTGTTTCCGCCCGAATGGCGCCCGCGATGCTTTTGCTTCCGGGCATTTTTCCATCAAAGTCCCGGAGCAATACGAAAGAAAAATATATTGTATTGAACTTGTGACTATCAAAGCAATAGTGATATTCGCTGCCATGAAAAAGGCAGATTGAGCATATCGACATGATATTTGGCAAATGCTGTTTTTTTTGTGAGTCGTTTGATTCTGATAAGATCTATATATTTTAAAGAAAAAATGACGCCCAGAATAAGGAGTTATAAGTTGGCTTATCATTCTTATTGAACATTTCTTCCGGTGTATTCCGCGACAGCCTATAATGTGGTGATTAGTATTTTCGTTTATTATTGTTGCTTTTATTAGGTTTGAATTGTTGGAACTTTATACGATTCCAACACGATGCGATAGCATAGAACCTTCGTCAGTTCTGTTGCATCTGTGTGATGGAATGCTTGAATATGCCGAAAGGAGATACCCGGGTCGTTTGTGACAAAACATGTGGAATCGAAGTAGAAATTTCAATCATTCAAATTTCATCGAGCACCCTTAGTCAATATCATCAATTATCTTATATTAATAATGAAATAAAACTATTGAACAGTCAAATAATCGAAATACTAGGTAATCAACCGCAAAATTCATACATTTCTACTTTTTTTTTTTTACTTAAAAATACATTTCTTTCAAATTATGCACACCAGTTTACTAATTGACATTGCTATATTTTTATTAAAGATTACTTCTCTTGATGGACATATTAATATTGCAGATATAGATAATGGTTAAAATGTATTTTATTATTTTGACGGTTTTGTAGCTTATCCTTCGCGTATATTTCGGAATGAATCTTTATAATTAGTTGTTTGCAAAATTTTGTATGAATATATGTTCTTCCATTCCATAGATTAAAAATGGCTGAATGATTGATAGAAATAGCTTTATTTCTAGTCATATTACATATTTCTGCATACATATGAATTCACATGTTTATTGCACCGATGTAGACCTTGCAAATCGTAGAGGCGTCACTAGCCATAGATCGTAGCGGCGTAGACATTTCGATCTATTGCCAAGCAAGCTGGCATGCCCTTAGGTGAATTCACCATGCAGACTAACGTTTCTGAATTGAATGCTGTGGCATCACTAAACAGCTTACACGCTGTATCTGTTAACGTGAATGGATCAAACCACCGTATTATTGTATCCCTGATATTTCTTTTGCTTGGATTTTTATGTTTGAAATACTCTGGCTTGAGAAGGCATTTGTCAGACGGTGAATTTATATATAAGTTTTATTTGTGCTTCAAATATATTCTGTTTCACATTAATTTTATGTTAATAATATTATATCATGGATAAATAAAAACCAAAGTTGATTTTTAAAAATGATGTTTTTTATCTTTCATTCTAATATAATATTTTAAAATTTTCTTATTCCATTGAAATACTATCTGGAAATAATATACTGCTACTAACATGGCAAAGCTCCAGATATATGGTGTATTTTTACGCGAATATAAGAATTTTATCCACCATTAAATTGTTCAGAAGAAAAAACCGCGAACATCCATGCAAAAATCTCAAGTGTTAGATTTAAAAATCTAAATATAATTTATATTTTGTTTTGGCTTGAACCCTCAAACACCTGATACATGTATTTAGGGTAAAGTTTGCGTTACAGGCCCGAAATAGTTGAACTGAAATTACTGTCATTGTACAAACTTTCAAAGTGTCTAAGATGTTTATCTAGTATTATTTCATGATAATGCGCTTAAAACTCCTCATTAATTTTAGTATTTTTTCTCGGTTATTTTTTCAAAGTACCTGCGGTAACACCGGTACCTTCCCTATGCGCTCTACCGCTTGCTTTGAGATAAAAAGGTGGTATTGTGTTCAGATGATGCACGTATTTCGTTGCTTTCAGTTTTATAGGTGATAATTTAAACGACAGACGGTATTTGTTTATCGACGGGAGTAAAAGATACCTGCTACGGCTTGGGAAAAATTCTAGGGATTATTCTTATAAAACAAATGAATAATTTTGTGAATCTGATTATCCTGTATCAATAAAAAATAATATGATTTGATTGTAATTATGTATGTATTTTTTTATTATTGCACAAATCAAATTCAAATGTTGATGTCATGCCAGTTCTCTCCGTATTAAAAAAAAAACGTGTTGAAAATTCTCTAGTCCAACTGAAACTGTAGATAACGAACAAATGGTTTTTTTTTAATAATCTAAGACATAATCATGCCAAAATATTAGGAAATTTAGTATACATTTCCTCCGCAGTATGGAGAATTTATACATCATCTTCCTTTTATTCTTTCAAGAAAATTTGAATAATTTAGTAGCGCCAAATTGTGCGCAAATATCGTTAGTTTTCATGTTAAATAATGTAAATATTTATACTCGCTAAAGGGGTTCGTTAGAACAATTTTCAGGGCCATTTCATCTTCTCTACTATCATGTTCTGTCGCTCGTCAACACGATGCAAATGCTTCGCATGCTTAATGTGGAATTATTTATGAACCTCGGTATTCGCACACAGTATCAACGTTTTCCGTAGTTGCGGCCATTTTTCGCCGAGATTTGCAAAGTGAACATCAGCAGAGAAAAAGGTCTAAACTAGCGAATCGGGCGAGAAAATGTACCATTGTATGAAAACATCAAACGCTGCTCTTACAATTTAATGAAACACAAAGAAACAAAATAAAATAATATTTAGTATCGTGAAATACTTTCATTTTACTTTGAAGGTGTTAACTGTAACTTCTTGATGAATAGGCGTGATATTTTACAACGCGTAATATAAAGCATGATATTTTATCAGGAGCATTATCATCTGATGAGTTGATAATGCTCGCGATGAGCGAAACCAGTCCTTATCATAAAATAAATTGTGGAAATGGCACTAGAATTTTTTTTTTATTATTTTAAAAATCTTTCATTACAGCCAAAACCGTATACATGAATTACGTTGAATGATTTTTTAGTTTACTTGAAAAGTAATTGCTATTAGAATATATGATTTTATATCGATATCTAATTCAATTGAATGTGAATAATTTTTCACAGCCAAATAATTGTAGGGTCGTGGTACTGTTGAAGACATAAACATTTGTGATATCTCAAATAATCTCCATTTCATCCTATCCTAAAAATTTGGCATACTTGGAGAGATAAGATAGGCATATGCTTTGAAAATTACCTGCTTATAGAGAGAGGTTGCGCAATTAAGTTACACTCGGTTTTTGCAGAAAAAACTGATATAAGAGCATTGACGGTAAAAAATTCAAATAAAGAAATCGATTAATAGGCAACCAGGAATCGAAAATGAATTAAGCCACAATATTTTCATTGATTTGGTTTTTAAATGTTATACTGTTTATTTTGGCCGCTTGCCATCAATATCTCGTTTACTTTATGTTTAGAATTTGTATTTTAAGTCCACAGTAATCAATAAAGTTTCTACCATCATTTATCAAATGGAATCGATTCTATTGGGGAAGACACTTTAGATCACTCAAATAGACGTACCGAATGAAAGAGTTGACACGTGTCTTTCTGAATAAACGTTTCGAATATGAGAAGCGTTCAATCGTGCAAAAGATTATTGTTTACGACTGTCTGGAATTGGTTGTGCGAATTATTTGAATATTGAAATTTAAATAGAAAATACTTAGACGATGTGAATATTTATTACAAAATATATTGGGCAAAATATATGTATCTCATTAATCTATTAATAAGTTTCCGTTAAAACGAGACATGGGTTACTGCGGTTTCAAAAAGACTAATGAATAAACCAATCAAACGTCTTGTCATAGTCGGTTGCGATTGTCATTTGAGAGTGCCTAACGACGGTATACTAGAATCGACCTAGTGCATGTAGATTTTACGCACTATATGTATGGTAAATGTATATTGATCGAGGTTTCATTGTATATATAAAAAAAAACTCCCAAACTATGTGGAGGTTCAGTTGATTTATAATTGCGATGAGAGAAGACGAGGGTCAATATGTTGAATCGTTGTGAAATTATAATGTTTATTAAAATAACTTTTTCTTACTATATTGCCAAATTTTAATATTTCGAAAATCATATTTAGCGAGTAGTGTGATAAATAGGTCATTTTTGGGAGTTTAGAATTTTTAATAAATGACTTTTGTATTATTAGTTGGAGGTACAAAATCCAATTTCATATTTAAAAAAAATAATATTGAACAAAATTTATCACAACACTATTTACGCTTACGTATCTATATTCAAATCGTTACAATATTTGACGTAAATGCTGGAAAGGCAAGCGTTTAAAGAACTACATTGTTACTATTGGAAAATTTCGCTTGCTGTATTCTCAAAAAAGTATAGAAAATTTTGAATCGATCAACTGAAATATGGCCCCAGGGAAATAGCACAATTCTACTACTTGTCTAGCCAATTTACACTACTTTCACTCTTTTATAAATCGGCGAATCTCAACGCGTCATTCTATATATTTATACTGTCGGGAATATCGTTCTTTCGAATGATCTTTCCATGTGTATTTCGATGAGAACTCTATGGTAGATTATTAAATATTTTAGTGATTAGAGGAGTTGGTTACTGGTTGCTAGAATCACGCTGAATAAGTCGATGGAACTCTTAAGTTTGAGATGTTTTTGGCTTATTTAACTAAATTAGTACAGAATGCGGAATGATAAGTATACTTGACTGATTTTACACGACTTATAGAACAATATTTACGGCGAATAGAACGATGTATATTTCTGACATTGTTTCTTCAAAACTTAAAAACATCACACTTAAAAAAACAGCCATACATCTATTGCGCTTGAGAGTCAATTATTTTATTTTGAGTTTTTCAATGAAGTTTGTTTCTCTCAAGATCTTCTCAGTACTGTACTTCTGTTGCAAATTTGTGTATTTGCCAGGCAAAAAGTATGCACTCTTAAATCAAAACAAATACGTTTTTATGATTGGATGTTTAAGCGCATTGGCGTGGCGGGAGGACTTAAACTCTATCATCTTTTTCTATAGCGCAATAAATTTTGTAAGGTTGTTTTTTTCGCTGCTTACTATATACAAACGCATTATAAATTACATGCATACTTTTGAATGATAAAACGAATTTTCAAATTGTTCTAATTTCCTTTTATTTGAAATTTTTGAAAATAAAATGTATCGACTTTAAAACACTTCGATTCTTATTTATTGAAGAATATCGTTTACTATGAATATGAAACGGTATGCGTGCTTAGAACATATACAAGGCAATCATATTCGCAATATAAGAGATAAGAAATATTCTATCGTCAAACGCCAACTTCGATAGATACCGCAAGCCGGGAAAGCACTTGGAAAAGAATTCAATGTTGGCGTATCGCTCCTGTCATCTTATTCAAAACTTCACACCTTTAGACATTCTTTCATTGTGTTCTGCAATAAATTTTACCTCAATTCAGCTGCTGCTATCTTCATACTTCAGTCACAGTTGTCTGTATTAAGAAATTGTACATTTTCATATATATATCTAATGTATTTGTTCTTCTATCATAAGTAGGCGATGCGCAAGTAAATATCATTTTTTATTATGAGATAGCTTATTATAATATTAGTCATTAAAAATAAGGATAACCATAAAATTTTTAGGAACAAAGTTTTTCGTAAAAAAATTATAAATTAAGAAACGGCGCATTTGTATCAGTTTAATATTTACAAAGAAAAGTACGTACTACCCAAAGCACCGAGGAAATTTTTTAGTTTTTAAAATGAATGGCAATATTCGTTATTTGGATTTGAAATAACTGAGCATGAAAAGAAGATTCCAAAACTTTTTGCGTAAAACACATTCAAAAAGTGTTACTTGTCTTTTTTCGGTGGTAGGCATTAATAAAGACTTATTTTTAGTTCTATTTCTATAATTTATTGTATCAGGAATGGTTTCCCTTATTGCGAGCATTATTAACTGATATTGCTCGAGGTGAGAAAACCTGGTCCTAATTATAAATTTACTGCGAAAATAGTACAAAAATATGTGTTTATTCAAAACATTAAAAATCTCAATAATAAGCAAGTAAAAATATTAATGTGACGATTTACAATTATTCTATCTTAAATAAAATGATGATATCTAATAACCTTTGCATTTTTAATATGATACGAACAGATTTAATGCCATTTGATGTTTACACTGTCAAAAGAATATAAAGGCGCATAAAAATTTTCCGCAAATATAATGTAAGCTTTTCATAGCTTTTTTGTATCGTCTCGTAACTCGGGTGAACTTTGTCAACGTAGGCGGGGATCGTCTGGTGTGGGTGAGCAGAGTTGTACCACTTTGTAGTACGTGCAGGGCGGAGTATCACGTCTTGGGCGGATTCCCGCCCCTAGGCGCTCGTGGTCTCCTGCCTCTTTCGTGGTTTCACTATATTAGCTGCCAGCTACCGCACTGCTTAGGAATCTGAGATGTAGCATGCCAAAAAGAAGCTTTTGTATGATTTTGCTGCCGACTAGGCCAAGGAAATAAATGGTATACAGAGAAAGCGTTGAGCTTCGTCGAATATTTATGACTGCTTAAATGTAGATAATCATGCATATGTTTATAGTTTGTTTAAATTCGCAGTAACGTTCAAGAATATTTTTGACTTCAAACAAGTTATTTCGCTTTATCCAAATGTTGCCATTAATTATAACGAATTATTTTATTTAAGTGGTAAAAGATTTTTGAAATCTGCATTTATGCTAAAACATCTCACTTAACCAATCAAATACATAAAATATCTTCAAAATACTTGTAATGCATTATAAAAGGATTTAGTAGCCTGTACTTTTACTAATACAAATGTTTGAGCAAGAATGTCAAAATCACTTGATATTGTTCTCCTTGATTTTTTTTCTGTTTACACCATACGTTATGTTACACGAACAGTTATATAATAAATAGCTTATTATAAGTAAGGACAGAGCAATTATGCAAGCATACCCTGATTATAATAAAGAATATATAAAATATGTATACAAATATTCGTCTATATTCCCTGAAATAAAATACAATTCTGCTAATTGTAAGCAGGTCTGTACACAAACGTAATTTGGGCGGTAGCATACCGGTTTTTTTTTTTTTTAATAGTAAACTCTAGCAAATTTAAGTCGTTATATTTTGCACCATGCGATTCTAAAATAGTGTCGTAAAATAAAAGGTACTCTTGGAGAGGCATACACCAAACATAGTGACATGCAATACAATCACGAAATTTCGTATCACAATTATTGTAATGAAGTTGGTTTCGGAAGTTTAATGAAAACAAAACATATTTCTTTTCGACCCGACCTCCTTCGGATATTTTTCACTGAATTCGTATAAATCATACAAGTATTCGCTGAAGCGTGTAAAATGAATGAGTTGCCCGAATTATGTTTAATTCCACTTTTGCAGCGGGAGAAATCCAATAACGGGGAACGTGTACTTTGTCATACTCTTTTTCCCGTAAATTTATCACCAGTCAACTGTTAAATTTTACTCGCCCTCAGCTGAGCAATAATTTTCCGAACGTCGCAAAATGGATTTTCATATACGTGTGTCGGTGGACAAATTTGATTAAAAGTTATTTTCAAAGCAGTCGTAACGTTTCAATATTTTGATTCCTCACGTGCGATAAACTGTTTTTTTTTAAAGATTTTTTTCTTGAATTCTTGACAGATTTCCAATTCATAGTTTACCTGTTGTATCCTTTATGGATAGCGAAGAAAAAATATATCAATCTTTCATTTCTCCGACATCACACTTTTTATAAATAATATTTGACAGATCATCACATATGTGTTGTTATTGTAGCGTTATAGAGCCATTTCAAAAATAATATGTTTCTTTCAAAAATTTGCTCGATGAAACGCATTAAATAAAATGTTGAAAGGTATATCGCACCTCCTGAAAGAATATTTTGTTTATTCAATAATATAAGCAGAAAATACGGAAATGACTTCTATCTCAAAATAATAAT
Source organism: Himalopsyche japonica (assembly GCA_028555115.1). Lineage (NCBI taxonomy): Eukaryota > Metazoa > Arthropoda > Insecta > Trichoptera > Rhyacophilidae > Himalopsyche > Himalopsyche japonica. The sequence goes on from JAHFWJ010000430.1 coordinate 6,435,331, forward strand.
TGATTTACTGCATTATTTTAATGAAAATGTGACATCTAAAACAATGGAGTTCTGATTTTATTTGTTCAATCAGTCCATTGTGTTAAAATAAATGTAAATGGTTGTTCGTTATTGAAATTTCGAACATCTCTATAAATTGCAAAAAAAATAATAATCCAAAAATATTTCCATGATATCATTTGTTTTGTATATTCTTATAGTTCGACATTTTATCATTGAGGTAGTTATTAACAATGTTGATGTATTTAGTATCTTTGTTGGGAATGTTATACATATATGCTGACATTGAGATGTTGGTTATAGTTGATAGATTTGACTCGTATTGAATACGTGTCAAATCACGTATGCCTAAGAATATTATTCAGCTATTTTAGACAGTAAATTTCCATGAAAAAAAATTGCAAAAATGTTCAGTGCAAATGTTCGGTGCTCGTTTCTAAGCTAATTAGTTAGATTTAATATTCATGAGTGAAAGTAAATTACCGCATTAATTAAAAAAAAAGTAATGACCGGTGAACAAGAAAGTCGCAAACTGCCCTAATAAGTGAGGGCAATTTTATGGCGACTATGCTGCAACACAAACGTAACGAGTTTATGAAACTTCATGAAAAATTCATACGGTTCTCTTTGTCATATGTGGCGACTTCACCCGCTCTCCAAACGTTTTTAACATACACTACATTTTAGGGCGACCACAGATTACTACTCAATTAACCTTTTTAAATAAATTATTTGCCACCTCCCTAAATAGACGAAGTAACGTCCAATGCTCCCTTCGTACAGAATATTTGTATATTCATCTGAGAACAGTTGCAGATTTGGGGACAATCTGTTTATGTTGCTTTCGTAAATTGCGAACTCTTTATGTACAATAGTTGTATTATGATTGGGTGTGTCTGCTCCTAAATGGTATTCGTGTAATTTCTGCTCGAAATTTCATCAGTTATTGCTTTTTAATGATACACATACCTCCACCTTTAGTGTTTAACAAGCACCTTTCACAATACTTCCGAATAGAGATCTTAGATATACGTTTTCATACACCAAGCAGACCTGTATTTTTATATGAATTTTATAAAAAAAAAATACCAAAAAATAAGACTTAATCATCATTAAACATATTCATTAATAAACTAAGAGACAATCATTAAATAAGAGATAAATAAACAGTGAAAATCGTGGTTATGGCTAATATCACACATCAATACCTTTATATATTTATATTGTAAACGGTGATTAATATATTTTTACCTACCCAGTGAATAAAAAAATCGTCATCATGTATGTGCATCGCGACTAAGCCAACATTAGAAAATGTGCTTTCAGATTTTTATTTTCCACACTTAATTCTTGGCAATTCAGTTTTACATTTTATTTTAAATCTAGGGCATGCAAATTTATTTCATTCTATTTTCCTCGAGGGAATCTCGTGTGATTAATAATAGTTTTGACGATCGCCTAATGGGAAGACATCAAAGATATATTATGTGATTCTTTTCGAACTATAATATATATAATACCGAGTGATATTTAATAATAAAATTTTGCCAAATATTTTCTCAAATTTATTGCACATACATCGTTCATTAGTCTAACGTGTACCTTCATATTTCTATAAGGTATCCTGTTATCAACTTTTGCTCTCTGCTTATTGACTTGATGTATACATTGGATAAACATTCCTAGTTCATTGACGCATACAATTAAAATCTTTCACAATGTTCTTGTGGCCATAAAATTATTGTCACCTTTCGTATTCCCTATTGAAAAGTATACGCGAGTCTTCTTCCAACGTCATACGGACGTGATTAGATTCTCAATAGGGCCGCGCATTCGATATTGGCGCAGTACAAATTCGTAAAGCAGCGGCGGTCGACTTCGGAGGGGTCGATTGCCATTTCTCTATCAACCCATTCTGCTTGTTATATGTCCACAGTATCCGCAATTGAACGCCGAACTTTATTGCTCTCGCGTTGTCGCTCACGTACGCCTTGTGATATTTATCGATACTTCGCTAAGTGTTAGAATGGTAGATGATATTCGCAAAATGTAGCAGTGTACTATAAACTTTTCTCTCAACGTGTTAACTCTGTGGAGAAATTTGTGATGTTTATATGTATATCGGTTCTGTGTTTGATAGGTTAAAAAAAAGTTACTAAATAATTATGTGTATTATAAAGAATCTAAGTATAGATTTTTTGTCATACGGTTTTAACAAACAATGCATAAATTGCATCTAAAACAAAATACACGATTGATTTTCAAATCAACGCGGTCTTCTGTTTACTAATTGTATTATAAATAAAGGTCTAAAAGTTGAAATAACATATCCTCTACTTAAAGTTTTTTTTAGATCTGAATATTCACCAATCGTTTGACATTTTTTTTGCTGGGTATTATTTGTATAATGAACATAAAATGACACCGCTAAAATGTTAATTGCTTTATTTACTCCATGACATAAGCAAGATGTATCATTTTTATGAGCTTAAGTGAATTACTAATATAACACTTCTTCATTCTTAGGATTATAACGTTGCCGTCTGAAATAAAAACTGAAGTGTTAACTAAAGTTTCTGACCCCATTGTGTTTCTGCATATTGAAAAAAATCCGTTGACTATCGAATGCCTGTTCTTTGAATTTACTCATAAGTAAACCTAATCTAAAAACCATACTGAAAGTAATCTTTTTTATCACGTTGTATAATCTAGTAATTAGTTATACTGTCTTAAAAATTTTACAACATTTTTCACATAACTATTTTATTATAAATTTATTTAAAATTCCTTTTGAGTTTGAATTTTGAGAATAATTTGTTTGAGAAAATGTGATAGTTTTTTTTAAAGCGACTGACTATTTCAAACACACAGATTTCACACTAACGGCTTCAGGAAAAGTTGTCAAGCTCAGATTTCAAAAATATATAGTTTTTTTGATTACAGTTTAATCACAATTTACCTCTTGAGTCCGGTAAATATTTTTCGACAATTTCATTTAATTCTTCCAATTGAAACTATTTGACTGCTTCGAAGCTCTTGATATCTCAGTTTCAACATATTTTACTACAGTTCAACTTAAATTTCTGCAAGCTTATGTAATTTGAGTGGAAAAAACATAGAAAATATAATTTCGAATGCATTCGTGTACAGAAATACCTGAAGAGCTGAATGGCGAAAGAAGGGTCATGAGCGATTGAACGTGTTAAGGTGTACAGAATTTAAACGATTCAAATTTCATAGTCACAATATGGCTTACGAATTATGATCGCAACGGCTTGATTTCCGACTGGAGTAATTGATTGTATTGATTTCTCTTGTCTTTGATTGAAAATTTATTAAATTTTTTACCATCATATCATTACCTCTGAATTTTCTATTAAGAGTTTTAACGACACTGCAAGAAAATGCACCAATATTCTACAGTTTAGTCGAAAAACTGTCATATTTTTTATTCACTACAGTATAGATAATATTATACTATAAATATAAGACCTATCAATGAAAAATGGTTCTTAACATTACACGTTTGAAAAGAAGCGATATTTTTTTGTAGTAATGGATAAGTGTGCTTTTAACAGAGATAAACGGTTGGTGGAATTGTGTGATAATTAATTACGCTGAAAGTTTTACCGCCCACGATTTGTTGAAACCGAGTTGGCAAAAGTTGGAAGGTGCTTCCCGTGCGAGATACGTGTTGATAGCAATCGGGCGACAAGCGTTGTTTTTATATCCGATATTTATGTTTCTACATAAAAATGTACGCGAGCGAAATTTGCTGCTTTTACTTATCACGATTCTGGAGTTTTATTTTTAAATTCCCATTATTGTAAGATTAAGTTGGTTTATTCAATTATCCTGCCTTTGCGCAAATCCAAATGAAAAATGTGCTTGCTTTGGAAAATTATTACCGGTATTTATACATTTTAAATTATTAATTATCTTTTTAATTAAATCTTGCTCTCAATATCATTTTTTTTAAAGAAATAATTTAATGTTTCGATGACGACTGCCACACTGCACTGAAATGTTTTGTAGTTTTTGTGAGGGCCAAAAATCAGTCATAGGAATTAAGTTTGTACAATATATTCAGCAAAACCCTTAGACTATTTGCCCAAATATATATGGTCAATATTATTAGTGAACGACTAAAGAAGACTTTCAATTATAATAAGGTCAGCTGTCAAAATGATGACTACTGTTTTCATTTATGATCTTTTTATCATAGGATATTTATTATCTATTGTGAATAAATCGATGCGAATAACTTGTTTTCTCTCCTAACACTGTTTTGACTATAAATGAAGAATTTGAAAACAAATTACTCTGGGAGGATCAAATTATAATTGAATAGTGAGTCAGTGTTTTTCATGATGCTGAACTGTACCGAAATAAGACAAAAAAAAATGATTGAATTTGCGACTTATGAGTTATTTCCCATATTTTCACCGTATGTTATGTATGCAGTAGAGTCTGGGCGAAATAATACATTTTTCGGCGGAAACTACGTCCATTGTGATCCGACTTGAATGAGAAATTTGTTTATTTTTGTAAAAAGTTTCACCCAAAGTCCAATTAACAGTATCCTCATATTCTTCTTCTTTTCTTACAGCAAAAAAGCAGAATGGCGCCGCCCTGCGGACGAATAGTTTGGGCGCGGGTGCGCGATCGCCGCCCCTCGAACGGAAATCCCGCTTTTCCGCCCTTGGAAAGTTCTTCAAACCCTGGAAGTGGAAGAGAAAAAAGAAGTCTGACAAGTTTGAGGCCGCATCCAGATGTATGTACTCAAAGTTCACTTATAAATAGGTTATTGCAATTGATTCCTGTGAATTTTGACGTATCTGTGTTTTTAAAAACAACTTTTTTTCAAATATTTTAAAATAAAACTTCAATCTTTGAAATGCGAATCAGTCGTATTATATTTCAGTTTCGATTGTCCATTATTTGCTAATATTAAAAAGTAGTTTTCAATAACGAAATTTATTTGCTCATTGATGTTTTTATACATAATGTGCGTATCAAAATCCACAGTAATACATTGTATGTTCAATTATTTTATTGATTCCCGGGGTGAAAAATCACACGAGTGATGTCCTTTGATTTTTTTTAGTTTGATATTTCATAAAATTTTCCCATTTTGCACGTGTTTAAAATACTCTCATAAATTTTCCTTAATTGATGTGTAATTCTACCAAATATCGTTTTTCGAAAAACTACATTTCATCACATTTTTCATCAGGCGTTTTAGTCTCAATTTCTTTTTCTCAGGTGACGAGCCTGTGCCATGTGTTTTAAATACCAGAATTCATGTTACCGAAAAGAAAAACTATCTTCCAAAAATCTTACAATGATGACTTACGCGATTTATACCGTCACTGATCCAAATATTCTTGGACAAAATTATACAAATTTAATCCGTCGTCTCACTATTATTTATATCATTCAAAATTGTACGTTTATTCATTCATTCAGTCATTGTAACTAGTTTTAATAAAATTAAAGTTACACTAGCCGTCATCAAAATGTATATTATTATAATCTCGAAGAATAGTAATGATATTGAATTATCTTCTCGAGCGGTTTCTCTTTTAACTGCTGACTCTCAAGAGTTATATGAAATTAACTTACCTACCGTGTACAAACTCATTAAAAAGCCTTCGTCTAGTGACATTTTAAGTGTCTATAAATGGTAAATGACGGTTATTGGAAACTATAAAGATAACGCGTTTGAAGGAAATCCTATTAAATATACGAATCAATTATTTTTAAACACCCTGAATACTATTAAGGCCTTGGTACCTTATTGATTGATATGATTCACTCGTCTTGATCCCTTTAATAAAAATACAATTTAACTTTGAATCTCTGCCGTGACACTCCATTGTTTGTTTTTTATACTCATATGTTCTGATAAGAGCGTCTTTTCTATATAACTACTGTGTTTAATAGTCACAATTGCAAAACACTATTTTTACGGACTTATCTTTATATCATTTTTTTCTGATGTATTTAAGTTATAATATATTTAGTTAATTACAATATACGCTTAATATCTTAATATTACAGTTCAAAAAATATTAATGAAATACACAATATTTCTCATTCATTTGGAATTTAATACACTTTACTTTTTAGTTATTGACGTATTGCAACATCCTTATTTGGAAATCAATTTTATCGCTGAATATCTGGAATATTCTCAACTTTGTAGAATTTATCACTTATCAGCTTCGGGTTGATAGCCAAAATCAAAATTATCACAACGTTAAATATAAGTTCAATGTTCAATGATAGGAGCGATGTTTTCTTAACGTGGACAAGTATTATATGATGAAGAGACAATAGCCATCATAGATCAGCTATTAAAAATTTTGGCTTATTAATTTGAAATATTATATACTGCAAGTAATCTAGAGTAGATTTAAGCAAATTGATGACGTCGGAAAGCCAAAATAGCAGTCAATAAAAAAAACCAATAATTTTTGCTTATCTGAATACTTTGATATTTTTAATTTATTGTAAAAAGATGTCTTCCACGTAAAGGCCAATCAATTCACATGTTCTTCAATTATTTTTTTCTGTTGAAATATTAAGATACTAGTGCCGAAATTTGTGACAAATCTACACGATTTACGGATAGGTTTAAACAAATTTTAAAATAGCAATAACTAATGCTGATCGTATTTAGAATGATTCTAAAGCTTTCGTCAAATTTTATGCGTAAAGTGTAACATTATTGTACAATATATTAAAAGTCAGAGAATACAGTTTAAAATTGATGTTGCATGTTTTCTGGATAATTCATTCAGTGGCATTTAAGGTATTAAGTTTTGTAGGAGGTAGTATCAATTCCGATTCCATTCATTGTTTAAGATACATCGCATCGCATTGTAGAAGATCGAGATTTTCGCCATATATTCCTGAAACGATTTTCATTCGTTCGTCCCTGAATTCAAACTAAACAGAATTGCTAAGCACAATGAAGATCTAGTTGCAGTTTGCAGTGTTGAATGACAGTGCTCAACGAAATGATTTCATGTTGCATTGTGCTCTCTGATTGTTTGCAATGGATTTTAACAACTATTATTTATGTACGTACAACGTGTGGAGTGTGGAACTGACGAAGATAAATTTTGGCAACATTTAATATTTATTTTTTAGCTATCTTTTACATTGGATCGAAGGTAAAAATGTCTTACCGCTTATTTCATGTAATTATCTCATTGATTTTGATTTGATGTCCGTGTCTGATATCGACTATTTTTTATGTTTTTGGAAAATACACATTCAGAGTCGTCTTATTGATAGTTAAGCAGTCTATCTATATATCTTTACTAATTTACCCATGCACTCAATAGAGCAAATCATTAATCCGGTGAAAAAATAGCAACGTATTTTAGTTCTACAAAATTATTTTTAACAAATATAGTTCATAGCTATTTCGGCTCACGCCATCGTCAGAACTATTTCTGATGATATAATGGAGTTCTACCAATTGAATGCCAATTCAATCAACAAATCATTAATAATTGAATATTATTGAATTGAAAATTTCGTCACACAAATCATGCAAAAAAGCAACATTACTAAAATAAACATAAATTTTGCTATGACGTCAATGTGCATTTACATAACATAATGTTATTGATTATGATTTTGAGGTATTTGATGGAATTTCAAATCGATTTTGAATTGTTCACACCGTGCTCAATTCTACACGTTTTGTCTCCAACGACCCGAGTATTGCCGAGGATTTCTATTCCGAAAGTCGACATCCGGTTCGTGAGTAACTAAATGTGTAGAATTGTACATTCAAACTTAAATATTCATGAAATGAATTTTATAAAAATTTCATGTTGTACTGGTTTGAATATTCTGTATACGTTTTATAACGTATTACGATTTTTCTTCCACGACCGCTCTTATTTAAGAGAATATGGTTAAACTTGGAGTTCTCCAGTAGAATTCGTTCTCCAAGTACTAGTTGTTTTTCAGTCGTTCAAGATTTTCTTGATCGTCGTTATTCTTATGCTCATATTATTACTTTATTGATATTTTTGCAGCAATCATGAACTTACCATGTATTAATTGAAATAATTTACATTTTATAAAGAGTAATGAATATTTATTTCGTTTTTCGGAATCTTTCATTATCTCGAGCATTAAAATATCAGGCATATGTTTCAATATTATGTATTGCGATGTGAGATTCAATAATTCAAAGAATTGCTTTACATTTATTTTTTATCAAAGGATCAAAAATAGTATACATTATTCAATACCTTACATAGTAGGTTTTACACCTTCAGGTATTTTTCTTTGTCAAACAATTTCCTTGATACGATTCACATTTTCTCAATATTGTATTCTCTGTAATTTATTATAAAATAAATACATTCAATTATCAAAGATTTATTGGTACTGGCTAATAACTATGAAAAAATAAAGATATTTGAAGCTGTTTGCACTTGTCTCTCCTGAAATATTATTGGCAATAATATTTTTCGTTGCACGTTAAATTTATTAATTCTGTTATGCATATAAGTGATACTTTTATGTTAGCCTTGGAGAAGCATTGCATAAATGGTATTTAGTGGCAAAGCGCTTTGTTTTGATTTGTCCTAAGAGAGTGCTCGCCTGTTTATATAATAATTTCATCGATAAACGATGAAAGCTTTCTATTTTTTCTTGTTTATCGTAAGAAAATGATGTCTGAATCAAACGACTTGAAATATAACGATATTCAAATAATATCAATGGGACATAGCCGATAACGACTTTTCACGCCCTTTCTTTTAATAAGCAGCCTGAATCATATCGTAAAATGAGGCTTTTTTTGTTTTCTGAGCTTTTGAGTTGTAAAAAGCTTAATGACATTGAAGTGAATTTATAAATATGACGGGATGCGGCGGCACAATATAACAAAATGTCAACACATTTTTGTTTACTATATATATTTTCTGAAACACATTTTTTTTACATTGGTAATATTAATTTCAGTTAAGTGATTTAAACTTAACCGAAAAACTTTACCAAACCCTTGATTCGTTTTAAATTGGGATTAAAAACAAAATAAATATCTAAATTCACTCTATAAAGAGTGAGGGTGTACCCTCGCAGTATGGTGGGGCGAATACTAGTAGTAATCGCTCTCTATATGATCGGCTTGTTAGATTCGAAATGGGCTGGCATAAAATCTGAACTCGATTGGAAAATCATTAGGTGAATGTGTCCATTTAAGGACTTCGTACGTAAGCGTGAGAGTGTTGAAATCTGACCACTTTATTTAACGGGATTGAAACCAAACCCACTTGTATATCTAGAACTAGCTGACAGATCAAAAAAATATCGGAAGTGTTGTAGGGGCATTATGCACGTGCGTAACAACTTCTGTTTCTTTTACGTATACGTTTTTTTAGTTATCCATGCATTTAGTAAATACGATAGGATAGTTTTCTTAAATAGTGAGGGTTTTGTGCCTGGGTTGGGTTTAGCGTTTTTAAAATAATGTGTCAATATTGATCATTTTATTTTTATTGTGGTAGAATTGCTCGCAATATCACATTGAAATCTGATTCTTCACATGTTATGTGACATAATTTATAAAGCCGTTATCTTTGAACTATTCCCCTTAACAGGAATGAACGATATGAAGTCATAAAACGTTAAAAGAAGTACCCCCGCAACTTTTCACGACCCTAAACGCTCAAGCGACGGTCCTTACTAAATCATTTACCATCCCGCGCCCTTATAAAATTAAAACTCCCTCGTCTCTTTTTCTGTAAGGCTTTAAGCTTTAAGGGATAACGTTTTTCCTCTCATCTTCCGGGTGAATTGAATATCCACTTTACTGTGGAGCTTTTTATAATGTATTAATAACGCGAAAGTTAATTATTGGATGCTAAAAATTTATAGATTATTGAATGATTTTATTCCGACCTTTCGTTATTATGATTTCGTATTGTTTACACTGTTAATCGATTCGTTACACACTTACCTTGAATATATAGTTTTTAGTCGTGTGTAACACATCAGTAAATTAGCTATCTTGAAATACAGTCTTGTGGTTAATTAATTATATAGTGGCCTTTATGACGTAACACACGCGTGAAAGATTGAACATGGCTGGTCTAAATCAGTAAATAAAATCAGAGAGAGCACACATAATGTATTATATGATATTTCGTGACATGATTGTTAACCCTTTGTGGAGTATGGCCGTACATGTACGTCCAAATATTGTGATGTCTTTTATCAATTGCAAGTTCCGTATTTTTTTGTTGAATAATTATAATTTCTTCAGATATTTATGCTGCACATATCTGTCAATAATTTTAAGCAGTCCGACTTACATTTTTTATTTGTTTCAAATTAATAAAAGAATTTAACGAAAAAAAAAATTCAAAGAAATTACACTTTTAATCATGTATCATACAATTTACTGTATGTTCAACCGTTTTCTTTCTAGAAATCAGTGTCAATATCGAACTATGTTTACTCAGACTGCAATTATTTTTTTAGACTCAAACTAAAGTAATTGTTTCTAGAAAATTCATAGTGAATAAATTAATTACATTTATTACTATGCATTTCTCAATTGTAAAACTTTATTTACTTTGTGATATAATAATAAATATTCTTTCTAGATTGAACCACAAAAAAACCCCATAATTTTATATGAAGTGTAAAAAAAATATTTAAAATAAACCAAAAAAACTTATTTCGTAAAAAAATAACTCACTACTCAACGGGTTAACAATATCGTCTCAATTTTATTTAATGATTTTATAATTTTTTCCATTGCTTTAACGCTATTACAATAATAACATTGCATTTTTTTTTGTGTTGCAGCATTGGAGCGGAAGATTTCCGTCCGGGCGAACAGGGACGAACTGGTGCAGAAAGGTATTTTGCACCCCGAGAGCCCAATCTCGCCAATACCCGAACCAGGTAACTTCAGATAATCCAATATTTTTTTAACAGATTTTTTGATATGAATGAATAAAGTTTATATATATTGTATATATGTGAGCCGAAATGTCTATCAACAATATCTTATAAAGTTTTGTAGAACTAAAATATTTTTTTTTTTTTCACCGAGTTAAAGTTTTCATAATTAATAAACCAGATTCTGAGTGACAACATATGAAGATGTGTATAGAGAATGAATGTTTCAAAAATAATCTGTACTTGGGTAACTGAATAGTTAAAAAACATATCAAAGTATTATGATGAACTGTGGAAATAGCTCTTGTATAAAGCTAACCTTATTATTTTCATACAGGAATAAATGGTTTTGCAATCATAATAATTTGTCGCCAATTCACCAACAAGACACTGAATGTGCATTTTCGTAGCAAGAGCCTTTTCAATTAAGTTTACATTAAAAGTTTTTGTCGCGTTGATATATTTTTGATTATCAAATACGTTGAATAGTATTACCTACATAATTCTCGAAGAAAACATCACATGTGTTAACAGTATTGCAAACAATTTGTAGTACGATAATTTATTTTGAAATTTGGCATATGAGAAATTGAGACTTAATAGTAAGCACGAACGAAGGAATGTCAAAACACCAAACTTTTCTTGTTTGGTCAACTAGCGCCACAGTACTGTTGGCGCTTTCGTTACGTATAGCGAGCTTTCACACCCTTGGGAAAATTGAGTTTTCTTCGAAGCTTTTACGTGTGTGCTTTCGTTGAATTCTAGATGGCAGTAAGCGTTTGAAACGTGCACAGAAATACCGAAATCAATATGTAAAACTCGCATTAGAATACTAGGATTTATTATTCGAAATAAAATTCTTGAGTTGCCCTATTTGAGAAAATATACCCAAAGTTGAGTTTTTGACGTAATTTATTATCGAGTCTTTTCGTTTTACCCAAATCGGTAAAACTGTTAACATGAAATTATTTTTTACACGTAGCTAACTGTTTAAATCGGTCGTAAGAGGACTTTATTTACATAATAATCAGATCATTTATATTTTAAAATGTCTGGCGAAGTAAACATATTTGATTATCAATATCATATCGATGTTTACGAAAATTTTGCTGGAATATACAAGTTATCCTGGACTTCAATTATTATTCTATTTATCACGGTGAGTTTCGATTGAATAATGTGGCTATTTCTTGGTAAACAAACAATTTTTTTTTATAAAATTTTTGTGGCTTCATAAAATAAACGTTATATTTTTAAATTGAATACTATGTTCAAATATTTTGATGCTATCGACATCTATGCAAAGTCTTTTTTGCTGACGGTTTTCTGTACAGTAAAAACCATATGGAAGATTAGTTGTATTCTGCAATTTTTTAATGGTAATGCGTTTAAATATTCGTTGGCTTGTATGTGTTAAAAATTACTACCAAAAAAAAAAATCAAGTCCGGGCAACCTCGCCGAAAACGAACGTATTTATAATTGTTATTTCTAGCTTCGGCATTGTGCAAAGACTTCGTAGCTAATAACAATTTTTGACATTTAAAATATTGCTTGTTGAATACATTAGTGTTAAAGCATTGAGCATATATATGCATTCATGTTTTTCTATCATTATATCTCTTTGGCCCCACATGTTCCAACATAATATTGTGTGATATTTCAATTTGTGCAATTAATTTTAGTTGCCTTGAGAGACTGGTTAAAAAATATTTGTTTCCAACCGAGATTATCCCGAAGAAAACGCTATCATTGCGTTTTGTGTTAGATAATCTTTATTTTTATATCGTCCTCGAAACTAATGCAATTGTGTCGGACGCAGGTTGGAAATGTCTGGCTATATCACCCTAATTAGGAAAACAAAAAACGTCCCTGCGGTACACTAAAGCACTTTTCCCTTGCAAATTGCTACAGAATAAGCTTCAAATAATTCCGTAGCGAGCAGCAAACACTTGATACGTATTCTCTAATAGCCAAATGTAGAATTATGGCATTTTTTTTTCATTTAATTTTATACATTTATCTATTGCTTTTACCTATATACATTAAAAAAAATGTTATGGAAAGCAAACAATAAAATGTTTTTTCTATTGTGTTTTATATTAATAAAATATTACACAGCATTCCATATTTAATGTTCCCGCATACATTTACATATAAATAATTGAGTTATTTTAGCTTTACAATTACATTTTTCATAGCGATTGTTAATTGAATTACTCGGGTGATTAAATAAAATTAAAAAAAACGCCATATAGTAGCGCCAATTGGTAAATTTCGAAATTGGTTTGGTTGTTAAAAAGGATAATTTTGATAACGATCACATTTAGGTATGGTTATAAATATTTTTATTATAATATTTGTCATAATATAAAACATTATTAATGGCAAAAAAATAAATACTGTCACGTCTTTCATATCACGTTATTGGATCTCAAATTTAATAACCAGAAATATAATGCCTTAAAAGCTAAATAAAAGTTATAAAATTATTTCATGTACTTTCTTTTTTACGGTTTTGTACTAAGACATAATTGTGTTGAAAATACACAACGAATAAATCACACAAAATTTATTTTGTAATGTTTCGTGTATGATCTTGGGTATTGATTGATTCCGTGAACATTAATTAATGATGTTTATATAAAATAATACTAGTTATGAAATCTATGCAATAACACACCTATAAACAAATACTTATTAGATTTCTCTCTCTTTCATCTTAGATGAATAGTCTCACTTTTAAAAATATTATATTTCGGTCGTATGTGTTCTGTACCAATGCATATAATTAGTGTTCCCAATTATCATTTGTTTAGTGAAATTACTTAGGCACACATCTATTCCCTATTTAAATTTATTTATTTGTCACGAATACAGTCGCGGAGAACAGTACATTATTTCACAAGTATACTCCCGAATGGGGTATTACGACATCTCTACTTTAAATATGTATAGTCTGTATAACAAGGTTTTCCTTTATAAATTCTTGGAATTCTCAAATACCTTTGAATTCCCTAGTACTTCCTTTCAAATTAACTAGACTTGGAACATAAAAATATTGCTCGAGCGCACCTGCTCCCACCCGTTATATTGCGGGCATGTTCGGGTGTCCATGTCATTGATTAAAAAAAAAAATTGACCATGAAAAAATAACAAATGAAACCATATTTCGTACTATAATATCCGTTTCACCAAATTTTCAATGAAATTCATTTTACACATGCATTAACCTTATAAAGAAAAAACAGATGTAAAGCTTTCTTCCATTTAGCTTTATGATGCTTCCTTGTGGGGTGAAGCTCGTGTCACATAGAATGACAAGGTTGTCTATGTTAATTTTGAGTATTGATATAAAAAAAGTGATTTTAAAATACGTGTAATGTGTAACGTTTTATTTGAATTTTTGCTTAAAAAGAATGCGTGTCTCCAACGAAGCTATTCGATATTTATAAATTTTGACAAAATAATTAATGTACATTACTATTAACCTATTATCGTCATTAAAACGTGACATATAAAAGTTAAGATGTATACGCTCCACTAAGAACTCCAAACCGAGGTCGAAACACGCGATTAAAGTAAGTTGTGCCAATGATAACTTGGTTTTTTTTTACGGAAAATTTTGCTATTATGACTACGCGAGATAATATATAGACGATACGTGTACTTTGGTCCACGCATCTATTGTTTAAATGTCGATTCCTCACAGCATCGTAATCATTATCTGAGAGGTTAGATTAATTCATTACGTCTATTAACATGTTTTTTTTTGATGAGATACACAGTATATTAAATAAAAAAAATATGCATCCTCATCATTGGTATACATTTGGTCACCTCCTTGGTTGAACACTTGGCTTGGGACCTAAATGATTACACGAACCTTCTGTTTGGCATCTCGAGTCGCGACCACGCTACAGAATCCCCTACAGAAAATGTGTCTAACTTTCGCACGTCGATAGTATTATTGTGTCCAATTTACAAATTTAACGGTGAATGACAGTAACCTGCGGCGGCCGACGGCGGTTGTTGTGGGCTTTTAGATCGATTAGGGAGCCTAGTTTCGAGATAACTGGTGTCATTTGAGACTTAACTTACTAGTTTGTGAGCCTTAATTAATTATTTAATTATTATATAATACAATACATTATGTAGATGACAATAACGAAGTACGATTTTTATTCCCGTCCGCTTTCATTATACGGCTTCATTGAGTTTCACTGTTTTAATTTTTAATAGACAATTTCTGTTTTTAACCGTCTTTCTTGGTAAAATTTCATCTTAATTGACAATGAAAGCATTTATAATTCAAAATAATCTCTATAAGCCACCGCTTGGTAAGTTGTAATAAAACAGCGTTTATGTACGAAATTTCCGGAAGAGAGTATACCAAACATCATCTTCATTTCATAAAGGTATTCAAAGTAGTATCCACCACATTCTGCTTTAAATTTAGAATTTATACCATCCTTTTCATTTTTTTTTCGACCTGGCAGTTGAGTATTTATGGGAGTTATATAAAGCAATAAGAGACTATAAAAAGTCAAATAAAACATAGCTGTTTACACGAAATTGTCGTATCTAGTCGATAACCTAAGTAAAATAATTGAATTTTTAGAATACGACGGCTATATTAACGACCATTAAACAGAGTATACGGCAATATAAACAATTTGGCAATTGGATTTTTTACATTTGCAAGGAATTGATGTGACTTCTAAAACATGTATCATACTATAAAATCGATCAATGGGTAATTTATATCTGTATAAAAATTTCCAAGCCATTAAGTGTAAAAATTACAATCCAGAAATAACGTTATCTTAAATAACAGAGTATTATTGATGTTGAAAGTCCTTTAATGTTTCGTATTTTTAGGAACATTGCTAAATTTATCACAGGTCGTGTCGCACGAGACTAACTTTGGTCGATCGACAATCGACACTCGACTGCCGTAAATAAGATAAGAATAATTTTGTTTGTTTGACTTTCACGCTCCATTTGGCCAAGGTCTTGAATCGTACCGGTGCGTCTGGCATTCGATAGAAAGTCTTTTAACTTCGCGTCAAAGTTATGGAAAATAACCGTTGTAATTTTTCTTTCAACTTCAATCGTTATCTGTGGCGAAGTAGTTTCAAATTTTGTTTAAATTTAATTTTCACCATTTGCTTCTTAAAACACATATCATAATTTATATTCAAATCTATATAGAATATATTCTTTAGGTTTTGAATACGATATAATGTGTTTCACAAATATTGGTCGCAAATTATTAAAATTTATTTAAAAAGAATTAATTTAAACAATTGCGAAATAAAAGCAGCTGTACAAGCAGTTCATGATTTCATAATTTACGTTTTCTATTATGAGAGACATGTGTCCCATAAGAAACCGATTTATAAGTCGTATCCGAAAAACATATCTTTTATTCAAAAAAAATATTTGTACTTGAAGTATTTTAATAATTTTCGAGTTGATGTATTGTTTTCATGTATAATATATAATGTAAATAATTGTTTCGACGGATAATTACCATCGCTGTTATGCTCTAGTGCAGTGGTTCTCACGTGAAATTTCACTGTGGTCGCAATACAAACATCAGCGGTCTTATGGAAATGCCTCGTGGCCGCACCAAATGTGATAAAAATAGCAGATGCATTTACTAAAAAATGGATTAATTTGTAAGTTTATATTAAATAAAATATCAATATTAACTATGAAACTATTGGTGGCCGCATTTGGGAACACTGCTCTAGTGGCAATGATTTACGATTGAAAAATCACAAAATATTCGTGTGCTAAATTACAATGGTCTTCCAAGTACATTAAGTCGCCGTGCTCTCAATAAGTCGCTGTGCTGAAGGCTTGTTGCAATTTGTGTACTTGATTATATACAATCTGTGACTTCTGAGGATCGCTTGTACGCCAATTGCGCATTGCTTTGCATACGTTCCGCTTTAAGACGGCGCACGATTTTAGTAGATGCATATATAATAGTAATGCACAACGAAAGCACGTTACGTTGCTACGACTGCGACTTTTAATATGGCAATAGTTGCGTCTTAGCACATATGCATTCCTTTATTACGCGCCGTGACAGTCCTTGCATTGGTATTCATAACTCGTCCTCATCGACCGACTTCCGCAGATTTTCATCGAACGCGCGTATATGCATTCGGTGTACGGCGAGCCGTGCTTTTTTGCATTTTCATCACGCGCCGCATGACTAACTCGGCGGACTGCAGATGACGCTCGCCGCGTTTTCGTGAACCCAAATAAGCTTCCTCCGGACACAAAGATTGAACAATACAGCGTTTGCGCATTCCTACGTGATTTGACTTACTCTTTTTTCATTAGATCAACAATCATGTGGTGTTTTTAGTCCACACCAAACGTCGGGAAACCATAAAAAAACATTACTAATGAACGGCGCACAACTTGCATATTCATGTAATACATATATTGAGTGGCAGCACTCACCGAATTACAGTCACCTACTTCATACAAAATACAATAATCATGAATAAATGCTTCTTAAAACACTCATTCAATTATACATGATCGTTACAGCGTCAAGTAATGTTTTTTTTTTTTATATTTATCAATTAAATTTTCTTAGAACATTGTATAAAATAAATAAATATCAAAAAAAAAAAAGATAGATCGATGCTTAAATATTATCAAAGTATACGGTAATTCGATTTTTTTTTTTTCGATATTTTAATTATCAAATCTAATTAAAATTTAAGATTAGCCTTTTTTAAATTCTGATAAGTTTAAAAATCTTACTTTCGACCCAGTGGGTACTTATCATTTCAAACAGATACATTTTGGGGGAAGTAACCAAAACACTTCCCAGACCCCGGCTCTCCAGTCTCGAGGGTTCTCAAATGTGTACCCAACATTACTCACTATGGCTCTTCACCCTTCTTTCGAAGAGTACTTCTAATAATTTACGTTTCTTTAAATTTTGTCGGCCTCGGAAGGGCCCCGTAAAATCGTCGAGAATTCTCGTTTCTATTCCCGGTCGCATTTGATAAAAATCCAAGAATGTGCGTTTGCGCTATTTCTTTTGAAATAGTTTTTTGCGTCGATGTTTTAACATTCCGATTACTTTCTTGCTGGCTTCGCTGTTTTTCCGGTTAGGTTTACGGTTAGCTTTGAGACACTGTAGAAAAAATAATTGGAAAATTTATAATTATATAAAACTTACGTGAAGTATTAAATTATCGGTACAAATTTTCGTATAACGGCAGCACTATACAGTGTATAAAAAATATGACAGCGCTAATCTCGATAGCTCTAACTCGTTTTCTATATTTAAATGAATAGTAAGTGTCAACATATTCATTCCGTCACGTCCCTTCGATATTGTGATAATCGACGCTTGCTTTCGCAATACCTTTACCAAGTATCGACGTTTGTCTCACCATCTTAATTTTCAAGTAACATTATTTTTTATATTCATGACTGAATTAACTGTTAACTTTTTTTGATTGATTTAGTTTAATGAAGACATAGATGAAAATATTTAATTTATGAAACTAATTTATTTTTCAACCTTGCCGTCCTTAAATTCATCAAAGTATCTAGTATTCAAAAATATTAAAATCGGCCGGAATTATGTTTTTTTTTTGTTTTTTGTAAATATTTTTTAATATTGGTCGTTGATACTAGCCGTAGTTATTATGCTTTTTGGTATATCGAATACCGGTTTTGATATTTGCGATACCGGTATTATTGCAGTCCCTAAATTGGAGAAATCCTCGCGCAAAGTAGTCGTATATATCACGTAGCGTAATAAGTTTCATATACTTTTTTTCCCGGATTTTATGTAGGTATTGTTTACTTATGGCCGTGAATGATAGCACGTTTCAAGCCGACCCATTTTATAAAAATGCCACAAGGGAAAAATATTATTCTTATCATGCGTTATATGAAAAAATGACCGGGCCCTTTTACTGTCACTCTTCCAAACCCTTTTAACTTTTCATTGCTCCTTACTCATAATGACCACCGTATTATGTCGACTATAAAACTGCTTTTCGTGTTTCATATTGAATATCAAATGAGCTAGATGGTATCAATGTTTTTATTATAACATTTTGATGGAAATATGTTTTACAAAAAACGAGAAAAATGATATTCAAAGTCATTCTATTGATTGAATTGGCATTTACTTGGTAGAACTCCATTATAATATACTATTTTTTCACCGTGTTTCGAAGTCATTCTATTAAAATAAAACAGATTCTTAATTTGAAAATTATCTTTGAACCGAACACAACATACAACATAATTTAAAGTTTGCGCCCAATATGTCAATATTCTTGTATTGTAGATTTTAATTCACTCTAACAAATAGACACCAAATGATATCATCAAAATGATAGATAAACTTTTTACCGATCAAACTAATATTAAGTCATCGCCGTTGCATTACTAGGAATTTAAGTAATTACAAACATTAAACAAATTGCAATGAATGCTTTTAAACGACTAATAAAAATTACTAATTGTGTTAATATAATATATATTGGAATATATGTGACGATTAACCACATCCTCATCAATATGTTAATCTCAGCTGAAATTCACTTTAAAATTTCTTTTAACGATGGCGAAAATCGAAATCATCATACCGTATCTAAAGTAATTTTAAACTTCAAATATTTTGATATTTTTACATTATTATTTTCAAAGCATTGTTATTTCTATTATAAACGTTTATCGCACTCACTAGGGGACAAATGTTGAGGAGTTGTGGATTTGGTATTGCTGTTTCTTTCAGACTTGTGTATTGTAGAATTTGTAAGTGGTTTCCCATTCCCACAGACAAAAAGACAGTGAAACTTAATCCGACGATGCTTGGCTGTAAATGTTTAATTTGAATACAACGAAGACATTATTAAGATGTTTGTTTTTTTTCTATTATAAATTTCAACATTTTGAAACATTCACTTAACATGAACTGTCACGGTTATATCGTTCTCCCGGAATACTTAGTCTTAAATGAATGTTTAGAAGGAAATGAAATGTGATAAGTAATACAAAAATAATAACTAATTATTAGTGATGAAATTATGTAAATCTATTTTGTAGATTCATTTTTAAAAGGTTTTTTTGTTTATCATTTTGTCTTGTAATGGAAATTTGCATTTAATATGAGAAAAATACAGTTATAAATATTTCCATTCAATGCTTTTTTCACTGTACTGACATTTGTATACCATAATTTTCCTATGTGTTCTTGTTTTAAGTTAACACTAATATTATAAACGTTTGGCCATTAACATAACATAATATATATACAGTTAGTGTAACATACCGTTTATATAACGACAAAAGAATTTGTTTCGTCTTATCACATTATTCATCCTGAATTATTCTAATGCTATTTTTCAGTTAAATTATAATATTATGGCTGTGTTAGCAGCTCAGATAGTCTAATAAATAATGTGAAACAAGTGTGAAAGAGAAATAAATTTAGGTATTTTTGGGCGTAGTTCTGAATCCCCGTAGGCTGCCTTCAGATTACAATCGTTCTCGCGGAATAACAAGAATACACACCCCACATAGAAAAACCGAATCGAGTTTTCAAACATTCGATTTTCTCAGCGAAGTGAGCAAAGCTATTCTATCTTCCGTAGACGTCTGATGCAACATTATACAAAAATACATGTAGGATAATCAATATGGACGGATGGGAGTCTTGTATTGTAGATTTTCCTTAGCAACTATTCAACATATAAGATTTTACCCAGTGACAACTAGTGTCTGCTGAGAGACAGTCAATTTTAACGCATTGATAGATTATATTAAAAAATGAACGAATGTTAACCGTGTTCAATCACTCATATAAAACGGTTTGATTTATCTTGATAAGTTTGTTTCTGGGCATTTTTTTTCACTGTTTTTTTTTTCATATAATGAGTAATGTTTCAAAATAATATTTTTTTTGGATTGAGAATTTTCACAGAAAAATATTATTATTTAACTACATGGATGATTCCCCGCCACTGTGATCGTTTTTATGGACAGGAAAATTATCAATGCTTTCGCACTTTTATTTGCGTAAATTAATGTAAAATTTATGGTATCGAGTGAAGGTGCTTGGAATCATACAAAGTTTCAACAATTCAAATTAAATGTAAAATCTTTTTTATATTACACGACTACAATATCGGTAATGGCTTATCTCTGTATATTTTTCGTTAAAAAATAATTATAATGTAAGCGGTTTTTTTTCAATCCGAAAGCAATGTTTTTGCGCATATGTACACAACAAACGATTTTACACTAAAGCTCACTTATTCAAATCAGATGTCCTTTACACTCAGTGTCCTCTATACTGAATTTTCGAACTAAAATTTCTACATTTCGTTATGAGAGAGATATGATAATGTTACTGATGTATTTATTGTACCTTAAGTTGCTTACGCCTATATACCATTATTTTTTGTTAGTTAGAATGTGTCTAAGATTTCATGTAGGCCTGCATTCTTGGCACCAAGTCTTATAATTATGCCTTGTTTAAGTTAAACTAACATTGGTAGCTTTTATTTTCTGCTATTGAAGAAAATCTGCTTTTTAGTTGTCATGCTGTATAACTATAAATATTAACAATTATTACCAAGTTATTACGTTTCAGAAGCGTTTGTTTATATACTAATCAGATTTCAGAATCAATAATGGAAAATAGTTTCGAATGAAATATGAGATTGAATTATCTAATATGTTTTTTAATTAAATTATTTATCAAATTGTATTCATGTCTGGTATCTACGTTTGTCAAGTCGGACATTTTGTATGATTTTCAATTGTTTGAACAATAATAATCTGGCAGGTCTGCCCAAAATCCATTCTCAATGATTTTAATTGAATGGCTGGGGGTCTTCTGGGTAACACTGAATGTCAAATATTGTTACAATGCTTATAGAAATCAAATAGCATCAAAATATGACGGATAAAGTTCTACAGCTTTATTAAAGACATCCGTTTGGCCCAGATATGTTAAGTCGTAGTTTGCGAAGCGTGTACATTTGACAGCTTTGATTGTCTACCGTTTGGAGATCTCTTTTACTTGAATGGATTTACGGCTTTCTATTGTATTTAATGGCTGTCCCAATAAAAAAATATCTGGAATTAGGAATTGAATAATTTAAATGTAATGAAATAATGCGTATAACAAATTCTTCAATAAATTTTGTCGTCTGTTTTATAATCTAACTTTTAAAGAATATTATTTGATTGCTGAACAAAAAATCACGTTAGTGAATACATATTGATATTAATTAATGATGGTAAATTATATAATGGTTATATCATACCCTTTGTAAATAATGATATATTTTTGTTTTGTAATTTTTGCTTTATAGATATGCTGGAATTTGAGACTTTTTGCTCCTTAATAAAATGTATTCTGAACCTATAATAAATAGCGCAACAGAACAAGCTCTTGATTCATTTGACGGCAGTCCAAAAAACGATGCTATAAATTTCAAAAGTCTGTACGTTTTATTTCAAACAATTCTACCCGTAAATAATAAAAATACAATGCTTAGTACTATTTCCACCATTTAATATCTTGCAAGATAAGAACTGGTAAAATTATTGGCAAGTGATTGCGAAAATTTTCATCAGTTGATAATAATTGCGATAAACTAAACCGGCCTTGATTTAAAATATACATACAAATATTAAATATTGTGTTTTTATTATTTAATTGTAATGCCTCTTCACCAAGAAATGACAGTTAACACCTAAATAATACTACAGCTGCATAATATGTTTTCTCGTAAAGACCAACAATTGTTTTTTGCATCAAAACTTAAAATATTTTTGGAAAATTAGTTTGGTTTTTCATAAAACTTGATTTTCCTGTAAAATGAAATATGAAGAATAATAACTTGAGTCTTGAGATTGTATTTATCTTGAGTTGTGATTTTTCTGGAATTGGGATATCTGTATAACTAAGCTTGGATCTTTTGTTTGAAATTTATTGCGACAAGAGAATGCATTTTTATTATCACATGTTTCTATTGTCTAGGTGAAGAAGATGAGACTGAATCAGTGGGCATGGCCCCCACAAGCGGAGGGGTGGGTGGTGTGGTCAGTGGGGTGGGAGGGGTGAGCGCCATGGCTCCCGCACAGGCGCAGTACGCCCTTCAGCAGCAGTTGCACCAGCATCTGCAGTACCAACAAATGGTCTACGCAGCCAACAATGCCCAGAACAACAACGTCATAGGTGAGTGATTATTTTTAAAGCGCATTATTCTTTAACTTTGACAAATATTTTTTCCTTGAACGTAACGATGACTAATTAGCTAATGTAATATTAAGATTATCTAATATTCATATTTGTAGGTTTCCTTTTCATAAGACAGTTTGTTTGGTTGTAGTATACCTACAGTTTTTGGTCAATGAAAGCAAGCAATTTATTCTGCAAATAAAATTTCGACATACATCCACGAAGATCATTCATAACTAAATGTCTACCTTACAAAGTATACAATTAATATTATTTTAGTTCTAGTTTAGCGAGTATCGTATAATAAAAAATCGACCAACTCTAGCATCAAAATTGTTATCTTACTTTTCACTACGCGAGTCTGTTTTCAATCAGCTTATGAAATATTCAGATAATAATAATAAATAATTACCACATTCTATTGGGTCACAAAATAATAGGAAATTAAAAATAAAAAAATTCGGCATTGAAATGTAAAAAATATTCACTATCACTGATTCAAATCGACTAACAGACATACGTAGAGTAGTGCGTTTATTCATATGCGCATGAGGAAAATTCCTTCTCGTTTGAATATATTTTTCTGTTTGGCATTTGGTATATCTTGTATCGCATTAGTAATGTTACACAGACCCATTTTCATATCTAAATGGCAATGCCAATCTCGTGCGAATAATTTATGCATACAATATTCAAATGGCAGTGTGTCGTGTCGTACGTATCGCCCACGTATTCCGTAAGACATTTTCCATTATGGAAACATTAAAACGTTGTAAAAATTCCAGACAGTTTTTCTAACGCGGCCATATGTTTATCGTCGACGGTGGCAGAGCATACAGAAACATTATTACGTTGTAATAAATGTACATTGTAATTCTTTATTTTGGATACCAGTGATTCCCAAAGGAAGGCCTGCATATATGCCAGAACGATTTCATAATACTATCATACACAATAAAGCGAATTGTACGGGACGCCTTTATGAATTCGCGCTATTATAAAATTTCGAATTTGATTTCAGACCGAGGAAATTAAACTGTTGGACCACGTTCATTGAGTTGGGGTAGTGATTAATGTTTAAAAGGTCATGTCATAAATCGGCCGGCCTTTTTAGAATTATTTTTTATGCGGGTTTCGTTGAAAGGATTCCATAGATTTATTTATCGGCAACTTGATCACGGGCGTAGGACAAAAGCTGCATAGACAATAATGAGACTTTCTACCTCTCACACACAGTATGCTATCGCACTTTCATTTCGTGAGCTTAATAACTTGACGTTTGGTATTATTATACGAGCAGTCTTAATTCGTTAGGCTAATGATCAGAATTTATAAATAATATTTACCGCAAACATGATACACCGTTTTTGTATTTATGTTCACGTATTAATATTAAAAATATTGTATTTTTTTCTGCATTACGGCCCAATAAATGTACAAAAATGTTTTCCTTTGCCCTCTTTTAATGTTTTCATCTACTAACGAAGTGATTATAAAATATTCGGTTTTCTTTAGATTGATCCGTGGATTGCTTTTTATGTTCAAGAAAAATAAATAAAGGTCACTTTATTAGTGAGCGTGCAAAGAAGGTTGCTTTTTGTCACCTACCCGTGTTTTCATCTCACTCGTAGCTTTATTAACGAATGAAATTTCAGAATACCGTATTATTTTTTTTGACGCCATTTTTTATATTGCAGCTGTTCTTCAAGCACATTTAATAATGCGGAATTTAAGAAGTATAATATTAATCAAATTGTGAAGCTTTTTTTGTTGTTGATAAAATATATTTTTTCATCTTATTTGTGTTCACATAGTAAACAACTTATTTTTCTAAATAACAGTTTACATATTTTTTTTTTAAATTGATCATTGTTTTATGGGTGGAAACGTTTGACTGTCGTTATGCGAATGCATAAGAATTTATTGAACGACGTTTGCATACCATATAAACATTTTAATATTTTTGTCATGTAAGTATAATATATCAAAATTTTCTATCAAACATGAAAGAAAATCTAATGATAATATAATAAAATTGATACTCATCGTTTCTGTATATGTTTTAACATAAAATCTTTTTGATTGCGTATTCGAAGCGGTCGCTTAGAATGCAATTTCCTTAACCCTTCTCCGATGACGTGACGTTACTGCACTGATGCTGCCTTATGCAAAGCTCGTAGTTATTTTTCTTTCTTCTGCCTGTCTACTTAGCATACAAAGCGCCCTGTATAAATAAATATGAATAAGAAAATTCTGCGAACAATGCGAAGCGTTGCGTAATACATTTTTTTTTCTATAAAATCAAATTGTAATTCAGGAAAATATTTCAATAAAATATCAATTTTCGTATGACTTGTTGTTTCACAGATAAGAAGTTTTTTTTATAATAGAAAATTTACTGCGACACGTATCATCCACGTAATGTAAATATTTTTTTTTGTTTATGGCGAATTGTGCGAAACAGTTTGAATAAGTTAATTTCTTTCTATTTGAAATCGAGATCAAGAATTTAACACAAGCATTTTTTTAATTTGCGTCTTGTCGAATTCTTCTTCTTTATTACTCGACTCAGTTGAGCATTTGGCCGTCATTACTGGAGTTCTGATTTCAATCTGATGAATATCACGCACTGGGGCTTTAGAATTATAATTGTCAGTACTCTCCCAGGTCGCCATTCACTATGGCATGTTCGTTTATTTGAAGAAATCTTTTGAGAATTCGCCCTTAAAACTTATTGCGTGAGTGCATCCGTTAAAAAGAACAAATAATTAACATAAAAGAAATAAAGAAGCTCGTTGCAGTAGGGGATAGAGGTTTCGTTCCATATTAACATTGTTAAGTACTCGTAAGAATAATCATCAAATACTTGTGCAGATTTTGCGATTTCTAGTTTCTGGTATATATTAAATCATTCAACATAATATGCTTATTTCAAAGCAGGTAGCCATTATTATTGAGAGCTGCCGCAGTTTTCAGATAACGTTTTCCCGAGTCATACTCAAATGAGATGAGCTGTTATTAACTAAAACTCAACTCAGTCTTCTATTATACAATATATGAAAATATCGTGCTTTCTGTCTATCAATTAATTTTCGTTTTTTTTTTTTTTAAATATTTGATTCAAATATTGTTAGTTAGATAAATCTATTGATTATGATTTACTTAGTCAATAATTGTGTATAAGGTTTGGAGATAATTATTACAACCTCACTGTTTTATACTGTATTTATATATATATCCATGGATTTAACGTCACTTATAACTTAAATTTGAATTTTGTAAATTATCTGCCCATTACGATTTAGAACTTCGAGTGCTTGATGAAAATTTAATATTAAATTTGAATCGTCAGCATTTTGTGAATTTCCATATTTGTTTCACTGATAACCTGAGCTTCCTCTTTCAGCTTTCAATTTCACGGATGGTAGTTGAACATACAGTCAGTAAATAGTTACTATCTAATACTATAAACAAGTCGGCTCACGAGAAATTTTTACCAGGAGCTGAATATACAATATATATATATCTTAATTATATCATTTCTGATTTGATAATAATTATTTTCGAGCATTATTGGACAAATAATATAAATCTTTGCAGCTAGAAGTATTTAATTGGTAAAACTTAATTATAACTATGTTATAGGAAAAGATTGTTAGGATATTATGCTAGACTAGTTAGTTAGTTAAGTTATATTCCAAGAATTAAATTGTGTTGAACGAAAAAGTTAAAATACCTAACTTATGCTTCGATAATTATTTCACGTAAAGAATACAGTAAAGCTATCGTTATATTCTTTATGTGAAATAATTATCGATGGCATCCGTGCACTCAAATATCCGTGTCGTTAATATTTCATACGTAGAACTTTTTTTTTGAATTTTTCTGGTCAAAATATTGTGGTAAGCAATTTTCAAGAGCATGTTTTAATTTTCAGCATGTGTCAAAATAACATATTGTTGTGAGACGTAACAAAAACGAGCTTGCTTTTTTATATTAAAATTAATATTGTTAGTTGACTTAGATAATTTCTTTACAAGATTCCTTTGGCCACCGCTTTGTAGATATGCGGAATTTTTCTTACGCTGCTAACATATGTTTTCACGATGAAAATATTATTGTTCGAGTTGTAATATGACAATGTTGACATTCTCGAGTGGAAGAATTCATAAAATCATTTTGTAAAGGCCTTTTGTTAGTTGGCGTTACGAATGGACGCCGTCACCTGATGTGGGGCACTCTTAAAAATAGAGCATTGAATTGCGCGGCAGAAACTAATTCCTGTCACTGCCACACGCTGATCTCTTTGACATTGCCATTTTTTTCATTTAGCGAGGCAAATTGTTGACAGTGCAGGCGATTTGTCACTCTCTTAATATGACTGTCTTGTTAGCAATTACCGATCGTCCGTTCATTTATGTGTGAAACATTTAAGACAGTTTTTATAGTTTGTAATTAAAGTTTAACTTGTTGATATTTTAGGTAATTGTGAGACCCGTAATGAAAATTATTGTTGATGTTTTATACGCTAGATTATAGCGAAAGAATCCAATTTCACCGATTAAAATGGAGAATACGGTTGTACGTCACGTATTATTTTTCCGACTCATATTCGTATACAAATAACTAGGTTGTAAAACAAATTAAACAAAACAAAACGTAGAATTTTATGTTCCTAAACCAATACAATGCCAATTTTTTTTTACACCATATTCATTCGTTGGAACTCGTAAGATCGAAGAAATAAATGAGTTTGGCAGAAGTATATGGCGCTTAATGCACATGACCGAAAATGTTGAACTTCCCATGTCAATGAAGATTTACTCCACATTTTATTGAAATACCGATTCCGTTTTTCCTTAGTGAGTTTGTTTTTTCAACTGATATTGAAATGTTTCGGACAATTGTCTCATCTCCAGAATATGAAAATGAATCACTCATTAGATGCCATCATTTGAGAAACTGTCATCGACACTCATTGTAATTCGTTTATGCAGATGATATTTCCAGTCTATTTAAATTAATATTAAAATGATTTACCATAAAATAAGTAATCGCAAGAAAAATATACACTTATCTCTGGTGGGAAGAGATTTAAAGATAGTTTTGTATTTCTAAATAGATATTCGTGTCTTGTGGTAGTTTATGCCCGTAAGCGTTGTTATGTTTGATTTATAATAGTCCTACTCGTCATATAAATGAACGTTTGAATTCATTATTAGAAATGCATTTCATCCGGACGAATGAAATCTTAATCGTAGTAATATCGCCTGCTGCATCGGACAAAAGCAACCATCATGCGCGTCTGTCTACCACAGATGTCGCCCCGGTTGCAACTAGGGTGTCCAATCCCGGATCCTTTTCCTATACCGGAATTTTGATATTGACATTTTTAATGGTTTAAATTAAATTAAAGTGTATCTCTCATTCCACCATTTACGCGGTTAAAACGTTCCACGATAAACCGTGTAAATGAAAATTGCATACAAAATAAATTAAGATCAATCAATATCATGCCAAAGCGCTCCGTGTAAAAGGCTGTTGAATTTGAAATAAGACTAATCTCACATAATATATGCAGATACAGTTGAAAACTTTTCCGAAATTAATTAGCCATATCTTTAAATATTTCACGACTGCCAAATTTGAACTGCCTTAATTCATCTTTACTAAAATGGCGATCAAAAAAGACAGTTGACCTTCATGAGCAATCATCCTGTACTATGTAATTGTTTTAATAAAAAAAAATAAGATGAACACTCCTATTAAGATCTATATCGTAGAGTTCTATATATCCTACGATATAAGACTACGGGATTGACTGATTCATCGAGATCCCGGGATTGGAAGCCCTAATAACAACGACTGAAACTCCTTCCGCAAATTTACCATTATGTTAAAACTTCTCGATGTTCACGTCTACGTAGTATCTTATAGCATTGAGATATGACACTTCATTATAATGTACGGTATTGATTAAATGGTCATTTATTGAGTAAAAAAATAATAATTCAACTATTTCTAGATGAACAAATAGTTTATAGTTATTTTCTCCGATTCGAACATAATATATTTTGATTGAAAACAAACCTGTTTACAGCCACAAACATGTGGATAATCAACCACTGTGAAAATATATATATTTTTTAAATATTATACACATATTATTGAGCCTATATCGGCTGAGGATATTCGATGGATTCATTATCAAAAACACGCATAAAGAAATGAAAAATATTCGGTCGATTTTTGACGATTGTGCACAAAATTCTACATATTCACGATTCTCCACTGCCTGGCAATTTAACCTACTCCAAAAATGTGTAATTATTTCAATAGATTTTTATTTTCTCGTAACCCAATAGTTCAAGCTTTGGTATGAGAGTGTTCTAAGTTTTTCAATGGCAATTTTGAATTGTTATTTTTTTTCCCATTTCCACATGTATTTCGTCCGGCTTTTGCCTTTAGCATCTTTAAGGACTTGAGCTATAAACTTTGAACAGCTTAAAATGTACCCGTCTTAATTTAAAATAAACATAAATTTAAATAGCTATAATAGTCTATATATTTTTTATAAAGACCTATCTATTTATAATGATATGTTATATTCATATTCATGATTTTAGTAAATAACATAAAACACGAAACTGCTATCGTTTTAGTATTTCCGATCTTGATGTGTTATAAATTTATCGTCTGTATCAACTTCAGTACATACATTTGTGAAATGGTATTTCGAGGGCTCGTAAGTTAGATTGTAGCTTTTCAATTCTAAAGTCGCTTTTATTTTATGTGCCTCCATTTTAAACATCGATATAACTTAATTATAAACATGTTATTTCTATTATAAGTCACTATTTTCATTTATAAATATGTAAAATCTGCTGCAACTTTTAACGTTTTTTTTATTATGGTAAAACATTTTTCTTTTGAATGAAACGGCGCCAAGTAAAATATTACTTTTATAGATATAATATAGTTCATCACAATAAAACGTTACTGATTCAGTAATACATAATTTAATGACCCGATTGAAACTGCTTTATACATTTCAAATGAGGTCTCGCAAACCGCATAAGAGTCTTTTATTAACCAAAGTTCGTTTTTAATTCGTGATATATCAATAGCCATTTTTCTTTTATTTTTTGTAAAATTCGACACGTTTTGATTTTCACTTGAGTGTAAAAACAAGAAAACCATTTACTTCAACATATCTATCTGTCTGCTAGACAAACAAATCCGTTATGTTACATGGATAATTTATCGTAAATAAAGACAATATATGAACAATATTTTAGTTAATTGACTTAAATTTTGTTATAGATTGTTCATGCTGAAAATATATTAATCATTTGAATTGAAAAATGACCTGACATTCACCAGTTTTGGAATATTCTTCGCGCAAAAAATCCTGTCGCAGTCCTATTTTATTCAATATTTGTAATCGGTTTTTGAATATTACAATTCTTGATGACATTAATGAATAAAACAATCCATCCTAAACTTTCGATATTTTTTCTACGCGTTCGCCTCAAATAGAAAAAGTTGCCTTTTGATTAACCATGATTACTGTTTTATCCATTGAATAAGTTTTCTTGATAGCGCCGCACGCCATTACTTATAGCTCTTTCCAGAATCAAGCGTCGTTTATTTTATTATTCTCGCAGCCGCCTAAGAAGCCTTCCTTTGTTTCCGTTACCACGGTCGTTCGATTGACAGTTTATGGCGTAGAGCCTCTACGACTGCGACGTATGCACTACCCGATCAATAGCTACATCTAGCGAATGAACTAGAACTTCGGTACAGTGGTTTTTCAACACAATGATTTTACTATTTATCTTCTTATATACATATATTACATATAAATGCATATTTTTAATACACGAGTATAAGAATGCCCCATAAACGTATGATTTAATGATTATTTTTCCGGATTAGATTTGACTGATAAACAACGAGTCTTATTAATTTATAGTTGTGCGTTATCATTAAGAAAATGACTTGTCAACACAATAATACAATAGAATAAATTTGTGATAAAATTTGAATTTTATTTCCGTATGTTTTGTAACCGGCGAACCGAGTTTCGCCTTTGATGCTGAAATTCCTACAAGCGTCCTCAGTTGATATCGTCAAATATGTGATATATTTAAATTGTTCAGTACTCGGCAAAAGTGAATTAAATTTTTGAAAATATTTAGTTTATTTTTCGATTGCAATCAATAGGCATGTATTTTAGTTGTGAATGTGTATATAACCATTTTTTACATAAATCAATTTTCACATAAATCGAAAATAGTAGTACGATTTAAATTGTCCCTAATTTTTCAAATGCTTATTTTTATTGATTGTAATATTTCTCCAAAAATTCAAAATTAACCCCTTAAAAGTGAGAAACCTTAGAGATAGAGTTGTTACATCACTATATTATTCTAATCACGACGACAAAGTCGTTATTAATTTGCAATAGGTTTTTAGAGGGTGCCAGGACTGCCGGGTATTGGATCATTTATAGCGGGCGTAAAAACTCAACTTTAGTGTAACGAAGACAAATATCCGTATACCGTTTCAGCATCTCATAAAAATGCCATAATGCTTGTGCAAAAATTTTTTTTCTGAGAATGTTTATTTCTGGTGTTGTTATGATTTGTACGTGTGTAATTATGTTGAAATTCGTACTTCAAATTTTTAAATTTGAGATCACACATAAAGTAGACCGTTCAAAAGATATTAAATTTATTTATTCCATTTTGGTAGAGAAGAATTTATAGAATTATCCTTGCAGTGTAACCATGTTATTAAGTTTTTTTATTAATGTTATCATGCTGGATTTTATCACATTATATAGCTTATATAGTGAACAGTTTACTATACTGACTAGTAGTAACGAGAAAAGCCTTATTGCGCCAAAAACATACGTAGAAGAAAGCCATTTTGAATATGGCTTTGTGACGTGGGCATTTTAAACCACCATCAAGTAACGTTGCTTAAAGTATGTAAATAACCAATGACTATAAAAAAGTAATATATATAATATATTATTAAATTAACATTAATTTAATGTTATATTATCTTTATATTTTAAATTGATGGATTATTTTCATCGAAACTTTCAGTTTTAATAATAAGCTTTTACTTACATAGTTGCAATGCCTGTGCTTGTAACAATAAATGTCGCGGCCTACCTCGATGCGGTCCGCGTGGGATTCAGACTGCAAATGTGGAAACGGTGCTTCAATAATTTATATACAGTTTTATGTACGGGTTTTTTCTTACATTCAATAGAATAAATTGAAAAAACTAGAGCAAAATGTACGTACGTAATTTGTGATTGATATCTTGTCTTTTTTCTTTTAAAAAATATACCAACGCAGTATGTTAAAAAGCGTCAATACATCTATAAAACATTTGATTCGATTGTTTTTGTTAAATATAAATATTTAATTCATTAAACTGATTTTTTTTTTACATAAGCTTTATTGAGCATATGATTCAATTTAATATTGGCATAAAAACGAAACAACTCAATAAAGCAATAAAACTATTTGGAACTAATTGCTTTTTTTTATACGTAAAAAGGGTTTTATATACAATTGCTATACTTATTTATATTAAGGATTCGTTCCAGTCGTGCTCATAAAAGATTGTCATTTTTTGTCATCCCGGAATATTTTATTTTATGTGTTCACGTGTCGCTCCTTGCTAAAATGCTTTAATGATGATTCTATCTATTAAAAAATCTAGTTAAATTGTATAAGCTTATTTTTAAGCGAGACGCGTTTTTCATTAATACTATGACAAAACGTCGTTCAATTTTATCTCAGGGCGTTTTCGTAATGAAAGTCCTGAACTAAAATTTCGATAAAATTTCATTACCGCCCCCGGTTTGACGTCACCAAGGATGACGACGCCCGTAGCTCTGAGCACGAACTGTTGCTCATGGCCTTTGAAACTGTTTTGTACAAACGTGCCGTTACCAAAATGTAATTTATACGCAGGTCCTTTCATGTTACGAGTTAACGATTTTCCAAACAACTGTGCCTAGCTTGGTTTAGTTGCATTAAAGTTAAATCGTGCTTATAACTAGGAAATTTTGGACGAACGGTTGATTTTTATGTTCGGCATAATTCTATTTTATTCGAATAAATTTTATACATAGTTTAATTGACTTTATTCATATATAACTATGTATCGTAAATGCAGATAACGCGTATGTTCTATATTCACTGAATCAATAAGCACATTAAAAACACCGACAACGATATGCCAGACAACAAAAACCATAACATAAAGTGTTTTTTGAAATAAACGACTCGCACACAAAAACATTGGCAACGTGTCATTAAAAACAAATTGTAATTGTTTTTCTTTCTTCCTGTAGAAGGAAATGATGTGTATATAACTAATATCGCTCACTGTTTTCATTTAAATGATCCGATAGGATGGGCGGTTAATATCGCATACATTCATGACGTAAATACGTTAAATTCATCCTATCGATTAACTATATTTTACTGGGATACGAATTCGTGGACATTGTAAACCAAAAGGACGAACTCACAAGAGCGTTGACCACTCGACTACACGACTAAACACATTTGAGATGGTCATAAAAACATAGATGTAATAAAACAACAATGTTTAGAATATTATATACGTTTTTATTTTATATATTTCACATACAAAACACGGCTTGTTTGCCTGAGTAAGGTTGAGTGTATCAGGTTATCCCATAAGCTTAAGGGGTGTGCGCTTGGCTTAGGCCTTCGAATATTAATGGCCCAAAAATAATTTATTTTAGAACCACGTATTTTGCATCCACAATTATTTAAATTTTTCGAGGGATTATGTTAATTTGGCAACAATTACTTGTTTTAGTTGAATAACTAATAACTGCCATATTTTTAAAATTAAGCTTTTATTGAAATGTTTTTGAAATTGATAATGAGATGCTTGTGATGAAAAAAATATTCAAAGTATTTGAAGCTATCGCACAAATTGTGTGAGGGTTTTTTTTAGTTATCCGAAACATAAGGCCTCCAATTACGTAACGGGCCTTGCAAGTGTATAAGTCACCATTGAATGTAACCTTGTTCTTATAACCTGATAATAATCTACAGGCAAACTCATAAGTTATGTTTTATAGATTGGTAAATCCACTTTGACGGCGACTGATCCATTAAGTAAAAAAATGAATAAAAGATGATGAATTTAGAAAAGCGATCGCAGAATTTCGCCTGTGTCGAGTGTTGAACAACTCAACCCAGACAGAATTAACTGTTTCGTTATATCGTACAGAGAAAATGTGTCAGCTTTTTCGTACGCTCCTATATATTTTATTCCAGCGGCATATGGTGGATCTTTGAATTGAAGCATCAAGAATGGCGTCATTTTCCCCATGAGTATAAGTTAATCATTTGAATTTTCAATTGAATATTTTTTAAGAGAATTGCCTCTTGTTAATCACTCGTTCTATTTTTCTTTCATGGAACCATGGGCATGAGAACATTATGGTTTAGTTGTTTTCTAATTTTTGAGCATTGAAGTGTTTTTGTGTATTCTTCTATCAATTGAATGTACGAAACTAGCCATCCGCAATGAACAAACTAGTACCTCATTTTTTTCAGTTCGCAGGAAAGGATTAATTCTTTTATTTACCAATAATTGATTTTAATTCAGCCTTTTATCAAATTCTACGATATTATATTTAAAAGGATGGATTTCAAATTTGTTTCTTGTTTTAACCGAAGGCTAGTTTCTGTTATATAATAAGCTGGGAATATTTATTGGAGATTGAAACCTTTAATATTTTATTATAAATAAGCAATTCGAAATTTTGTTTAATTGTTGCGTTTGGCAGAAAGTGACGGTGCATATACTTTCAAAATTAATATAACTGAGTGGAATCAGTCCCGCTTTTTATTCACGGTCATTATTATTGGTACATGGCTATACCGTGGACTTATTTATTCAAAAGCCTGCTTAAAAATATTCTTTTTATCTAAAGATTTTTCTACACTTGAAATGAATATTTTTTTTTTAATTAAGACAATTGTTTATAATGAAATGACTTTTGAGATTGTTTGATAAATTCATATAAATATACATTTTTCATATTTTTAACACAGAAATTCTCACGGCACCTAAATGACTGGCATGTTAATATCAATTTCATATGATTTCCAAACGAGATTTAGTCAAGTATGTTAAAGTACGAGTTGAACGAACCCGAATATTTTCTACGTTATATTGTCTCGGCTCCGGGCTATGAATGTATGCGAAACATATAAAAGTACGATGGATTTTCTATTGCTATATTGAATCCATCTTGTATTTTTTCTTGAAAGTATATCGCAGAAGGTATACGCTCGTTTTTTCAATTATTATTGAATAAATCACTACCAAACTTTCTTCTAACAGGGGCGGTAATCATTCATTCATGAAATTTAAAATTAGTTTTCATCGAATACTGAAAAAAATGCTGTAAATCGATTTCAATTTCAAAAGGCTTCCTGAATATTTTGAATTTTATCGGTTTATGTACCGATATTAGATTGATTGAATTATACAGAAATTTTGCCAGAATGTTATCTACTTTTTTTGGTCGCCATTTGGG
This sequence comes from Himalopsyche japonica, assembly GCA_028555115.1. Classification (NCBI taxonomy): domain Eukaryota; kingdom Metazoa; phylum Arthropoda; class Insecta; order Trichoptera; family Rhyacophilidae; genus Himalopsyche; species Himalopsyche japonica. Next base: position 6,471,142 of record JAHFWJ010000430.1, read on the forward strand.
TAAATTTAAATTTAGACAGTCGTGCTGTAGTTATGATACATTTACAATGGAAAAGTATTTGAAATAAATCAATGTATTTTAATCGTGAAAACGTTTTATCCAAGTTTGTATTTATTTCCATTTAAAATCCGATTGACACAAGAGCTTCTTCCACTAGACTATTTTGGATGTCATACATATTCCAATAAGATATCACGGCTTGATCATAGTAATCTTAATTTTCATGGAACAATAGTATTAGGTGTAGTAAAAAGTCCTGAAGTTTTTTTTTAAATGAAACTCAAAGTGTTTTTTTTTAGTATTTTTTTTTAGTATTTTTTTAAATTTTTATTTATAAAAAGTAAACTCCCTGTCTATCTATAACCTTCTGCTACCTATTAGACAAGTCTAAAATCCATTTAGTAAAAAACTCTACTGATTTGGAATTAAAATAGTCGGAAATAGCGTTTTTCACGTCATTTTTTATTTGAAATTTTTTATTACTAAAAGTTTTTTTATATTAAAAGGAATAAATGGTAATCCGATTGTGCTAGATCTGCTAAATAAGGTGGATGCAATAAAGTTTTCCCACCCAACTCCTGGATTATTTCCCAGGACATATTCGCCACATCCGGTCGCGCGTTTTCGTTTTGCAGTTTATCGTTGCGTCCATTCATCCTGCCCGGCCTCTTTCTTGTCAAAGCTGTTCTTAATTTGTTTAATTGGTTACAGTATACTTGTGCCGTCATAGTTTCACCATATTTTAACACTTCATAATGAATTATTACTTTGAAATCCCTCCAAACACAAAGTAAGAGTTTTTTTGGGTGTAAACCAGTTCGAGGGTCGGAATTGGTTGTTGTCGACGATTTAGATATTGTTTTTTCTTTGATATATTCGTATATAACACCCACTTTTAATCTCCGATAATCAGGTTTAGAAAAAATGGTCGTAAAGTGTGTTTTTTTTGCAGCAATTGGCACGCGCTTAGTCGCTGCGCCTTGTTCCGATCGCTCAACGCGTGTGGCGCCCAAATTCCTACTTTTCGAATTTTTCCCAGCCTTTTCAGGTACTTTTGTTTTATGGACCATTAGTACCGACTATATTGGACAATTCCTTTTTTGTTAGCATAGGATTTTTTTCGATTTCAGCTTTCAGGGCGACTTCATCCACTGTATGAGGTCGTCCACTTCGAGGGTAATTTTCAATGCTTAAATGGCCAAATTATATAAATTTTGTAAACCATCTCTGACATTTTCGAACCTTTAACACGTCTCTATAAACGTCGCAAATGTCTTTAGTGGCGACGACTGCACTGTTCTGCAAAAGCATGCAACCGCGCAGATATTCTTATGAAGGGCAAAGGTCGGTCATTCTGTTTGGGGCGAACTAACCTTTTTTTTCCTATACGGAACGTAACTTGAGATGTCACACAACACGAAAAAAATATTTTGACATCTTATTTAACCAAAGGCCCGAAGCCGACCGATTTTAAGACGCGTATGAAAAAAACGTCAAGACTTTTTACTACACCTAATATATAGTATTGAGACACATTTCCATTTCAATGGATACGCCAAAAACAAAAAAGTTTGTCTTAGGAAATAGAAAATCCTCACATAAAATTATTATATTTATCACATTTTCATATAATATAATGCACTGTATGGCCTGTATGAATCATTGGACCTTTATTTTTGAGGGTGAATGTGGAGTTGTGGTTACTGTTAATGGAGAACTTTATCGTAAAATGATTGATAACCATTTGACACCGAAATTGGATGCTCTGACTTCATTAAAGACAATGGCAATGTCAACATGGAATTACTGAGATATCTTTTTCCTCAATAAATTATTTCACGAAAGGGGTGTCAACATCTTCGGATTTCTTTTCGAGGGGATATTTAAAGAGCAAGTTCGGTTGACGTTAATAGTAAATCCACAAACCAATAACACTTAAGGTAATTTTAATTAAGCATTTGTGACGAAATAAATGAAATGACATAAGATAACACAAGACCTAGTCAATGTCACAATCTATTTTTCTTAGATCACATAGCTTGTGTATCTTTTGTAATATTGCTTAAAGAAACTGCTTTAGCAACTTCTATCCCTAAATCACATATATTTTTCTTGGAGTTAGATTTATGTGTGACGTCTGTAAATTTGGAAAATATTTATCGTAGTGAAAAGCAAAAGAGAAATAAAACTGCGTAAATATTTTTAACTCTCAATGCAAATACTGAAAAAGTTTTCATTTTATTCACGTATAACTCGGGAAAAAAAGACTTTTTTTTTTTATAATGTTGTATCGCGAGGTATCATCATAGAAGATGTATTTGGTCAGTTCTGAAGCTTGGTGTACAATACTGTTGAGTTATCATCATTGAGATCAAATATATATTGCTAATTTATATTAATAATACACATTTCATTGAAATATAAATTAAAGTAAAGAGAGACACATATATAGAAACAGAAAATTATAAAGAAATAACAATGTTACTAGAGATATAAATAAATATGGAAATAGATATACGAAAATAAAGACTGAAATGCATTTCAAATGGAGATAGTTATAGAGATAGAAATAACTGTGGAAATAGAGACAAAAATATAACAATGGATATAAAAAAAATAGAGACTAGATAGCACTTGATTAAAAATCTTGATGTGAATGCGTTATAACCGTAATATACTTCTATAACCTTTAATTAATCATCGAAACAATTGTAAGCAATATCGTGTCGTTCGTATGCATTTATACATGAAAAATAACCACTAATTTGAATGTTAGAGATATTATTGAAATTCTATTATTTTTCACCTATCCCTGATAAAATGAGTAAATAAAGTTTATATGATCCACTTGGTTCGTGTAAATGTTTGAAAATAGAATTATCATATCCAAATGAATGAACCGAAAACTTGTCTTCAATTTTGAAAATAACCTAACACGAGCTATAATTGTGTTTCTGATAATTAACTCCGTGATTGATAACACGACATGATTGGATGTCGCCACTCTAGACGGCCACTCGACCAAATTGACAGATGGTCTTATCATTGCTTTTCTTCGCCTTCTTTGATGTCTAATTTTATCGCCAAATAAGAAATTTCCGCATTGTGCTCGCAGCGAATGGTTGGGAGTTGGGCAGGTCCATTGTGTTCCTCGCCGAGACGTCATCGTCAGGTTATGATAGCGGCTCCTTGGTCTCAGACCCTATTATAGTGCTGGCGAACCTTTTTGATTATGTGTGTCATAAATGACAACGTATTAATTACCTGCGTCTCGATCAAAAAACATTCTACAATCAAACAGAGAGCGAGTAAAGATCCCCAGATTATGGAAACCTCACTTTTATATAGAGATATTGATTTCTTGCACAAGTAAGCATACGCAACCAAAATTTGGGCAGTTGCTCCTGAGCCACTCCGTATTATGGCAATATATTTATATACTCTTAATACCAGCTACGCCGTTTGATTATAACTGGATGTCAAAACGGTTTTGGGAAGGGATTTTCATAAAATATTTGTTTATCTAATATATTCGTCTTTTGAAATTTGCATGTTTGATTAATTGTTCGTTTATACTAGTATAAGCATGTGTTAATTCCTCGGAGTTAACAAAGTATGTATCTAGATCGTCTAATCAATTAACTGGCTATTTATTCTTGGTCAAAATTTGGAATAAAAAATGTGATATTTCTTCCACTTTCTTGTCTATGATTTAGACTGATTCCGTTAATTGCACGCATTTCCAACTTTATATACATTAATAAATTTCGAAAATTTGTAATATTCGGTTATTTTTTTTCAAGAAATATTTGGAATTCCTGCGCTAAGTAAATGGGGACTATCGATAGAAATTATTAATAAATAACATTTTTAATATAGCGGGCCACTCATACTCATCAAATTCATTTCAATTCCGATTATAGCTGCACTTATTCATATGTAATTAGTAGTCTTGTAATACTTATATCTATTAATATAGGAATCTAATCCTCTCTCCATGTCAAGTAAAACATACTATCCAACTTTTGATTTTATATTTAAGAGATAGATTCTCTGCATACCTAACTATTGAATGTTTGCGATGCCGTTTTCCAAAATGCCTCTCAAAGAAGTGTGACACAAGTCACATCTTGTAACATATGTACCAAATAGAATAAAGGATTATACTTTCTATTGATAGCAAGTAAGGTTTTTTAAAGCTAATTAAAATTTTGACTACACATTTTTTTTGCAAAATATCTTTACCAAGCACGCATGCTTTGAGTTCGCCAAACCTAACATATGTAATATTGCTGTGTGCAGTGTTTCTCATTTTACTCTCCGCGTAGGTCTGCGTCCGCAGAGAAGTTTCCGGGTTGTAATGCAAATTTACATTTTCTGAAGGCTACACATTATAACTTTATATCGGGGCTTAATTGTATACGGATTGCGCATAACCCCGACTGTTTAGGTAAACGTGTATTATAGCCGTAATGGCATTAACCCACGTGTAGAAATCCACGTCAAGATATTTTTACTAATCTCTTGGAAATAAACAGTGAACAGAAAGTATTGCAGATTTTGAATCCTTATTTTAATATTCACAGCTTTTGATAAATTTTATGTTTAAAGTTTCATATTCTACTTAAATTTAAAGTAATAAAAATGCTCGTTTCGTAGCTTAGCTGTAATGTTCTGGATTATAGCGGTTTTGTTCTACTCGGGTATCGCAATTAAGATTTCATGCCAGGTTTGTATTATAGATTACTGAATCAACTATCAGGACTTGGATGAAAATGATACCTGACTAACCCTCAAATCCTCATACAAGGTACGATACCAACCGTTAGATGTATGTCACAGTGTTTTTTTTTTCTCGACGACTTTAATTATTAAACCTTGACAACAATCCGTAGATAGAACGATTATCTCACTGCGTTAACTAGCAATAAGTAAAAGAGGTAGGACGACTGAAATTCACAAAGTTTTTTTTAACACCTTTTCAAATGGTACGTCAGACTGAATCTGAGTTAATTAATCGTTTAAATTATTAGCAATGTTAGGCTTTGCTTTTTAAACCTTCATTCAATGACGAATGTCAACGTTTCCCGAGAGTATTCTATTTAAATCTAACATTGTAAGTAATTTTGTTCTTAGACTTTTAACAGCATTGAAAGTCAAAGAACAATCGGCACTGATAAAGCTAAGGTGAAACATTAATTAAAACCAAAACTTTTCCACAATTTATTCAATATATTTGTGGTTTTATTGCCGTAACAGAGCTTAACTTTTAACGTAAGGTTAAACTTCCGTGGAAAAAATTATTCGACGAGGAACTAAAAAATATTTTGATCACGATATATATATAACGTATAATGAAGAAATATGAAAGATTAAATTATTAGAGAAGCAAATGTATACGTAGAATGCCATTAATATGTTATATAACCATTATATTAATTTGGAATGTCGTTCATTGTAAATACATTAGAATGTTTCATCTTTATATAAATTTATTTATGTGGTGGATACAAAATAAAATTCTCTTGAAAAGGATGTCTTGTAAATTGGATTGTTTTTTAGGATCAACGTAGTCATTTTCGTCTTCTATCATCGACTACCCCAATTACGTAAGGAATACGGTCAATTTACATTTTTGCCAAAACTGTGTTGACCGCTGTGAATATGAACAGAATTTTTTATGCGGACTGCAGTGTATTCATATACTGAACATAATATATATATATAAATTTTTTATTGTTACCAAATGTATTGTTAAAAGGTATATTTTTTTTTATTGTATTTAAACAATGGTGAAATGATGGATATGATGAGAATCCAGAATTAATATATCGTTCGGAAAACTGGACAGGAAAATCGTTTATCCCGCCGGACATTGGATAACACGTAAAATACTGAAAGTATTCCAAGGCTAGCCGACATCCGTGTTTCGATGGCTTCCATGATTTGCTTTGTTTTTGCATGAATCCTTTCACCGACTGCTGTAAAACCTTTGTTTCAGCCGAACAATTTTTTTTTCAATTTTCTCATTGCTTAAGGATGACGATGATCTGATAGTCAACACGATCCTTGGTCTCAAAATATCTTGAAATTGTAACGAGAACGATTGTAACCAAATTGGATATATCGTTTAACACAATTCAAGGATTGGCCTTACCCTTTATATAATAATATATTCAAAATTACGCGTCGAATGTTTATAAAGTGTACGTGATTGTGCGCGGTTAGTATTAAATTGTGGTTATAAATCTGCCGTAGTATAAGCAAACATTAAAAGGATTAATACAGGATGTTGTGAAGCACCATTGTATCCATTTGAATCCCTAGTACCGCATTGGCTTTGCCAGCATATATACATAATATCCCACCCGCCGTTGGTATATGTTGTTTGTCTGGACAATTTTGCTTCCCATATGTGTTATAATAAATGATATGGGGTTCTATGGCTCTTGCAGTCAAGCGAACCGATCGACAGCTATGGTATTAATAGTAACAGCTGGAATAGTATATTCGGTCCTCTTCGTGCACAGAGAATATTTTATATGAAAAATCGTGATAAAAAATACTTTCTTTTAGTGTATGAAATTGATATGACCATTGCTTGTTTCTTACTTTTTTTACTAATCTACTAGTAAAATATATTTTTATTTTTAATTCGAATCTAAAGTCATGGTTCCCTCCTATTTGATAGAATTAATTAATATTTAAATATTTCGATGCACATACGGTATAAAAAAATTAAAGACAATAATTTTGTTGGACTGAACTGAATACGAACAAATAAGTTCTATTTAATAAATTCAATGTCAAAGATTTGACATCGTATCAAAAAGTAGCATAAACTTTAGTTTGTATATTTATATACAGAAAATTCTTCTCAAATCATTTTAAGGAGATAATTGTCAATTCATTGTTGTAAGGTATTATATTTTTTAAATACTCCACATTTTAATATAGGGTCTCGCATATCGGAAACAATATTCAGTTACAAAATATTGTTCTTTGAGACATTCTTGAAAATTTAATATCTTTTAATATATTAAAAATTTAAGCTGACAGCGTGAATCATGTAAATCATATCAAATTTGTGCTTATTTTATAAAATGTAGCGAATATAGAATAGTTAAGAACCATAATTTTACTGGATTCTAATCCTATTAAGAAAGTTTTATGTGACGATGCAGTAGAAATGGCTGGCTTTATTCGGTAGACTAAAATATATTGATCGACCTATTCCACTATAATCATATAGCAAATCTGCGTGCAATCAAATATTTATTTCATATTTTCATTCATAATAGATATACATCCTATCCGGTTGTAAAAGCGTTTCACAAAATTTTGTTGTGTATTGGCGTTTCATTGCAACGTTAATGTAAAGGCTTTTAGCGTTCTCTCTATTATATTTTCTTTTGAACGTACTGAGTTAATACAGTTAACGCGAAACCGGTGTCCTGGTGACAGCATTTCGTCACTACTGATGTTTTTTTCCTTTTCCTTAAGATACTGTGACAAATAAGGCAAGTAAATATGATTATCGTTTCCTACGACACATTGGTAGCGAATTGTGAAGTGTAGATAAGCTTACGCCGACACAAGCTTTCTTATTAACCTTGACTTCAACAGTACAATACGATCAAGTAATTTGATAGATATTGAATTAAAGAACACTAGACCGCACAAGTGAAAAAAAGAGATTTGATAATGATTCGCAAGAAGTCTTGAATATGATAAAAAATAATGTTATTTGACCTCAATAGATTTTTTTTAAATCTTTTAAAATTGAATGTGACTTACGAACGAATACTTTTCATTCGGCGTTGTCATAATACCTCAATGAACTCATAACTTAATTTGATTCAAACCACGCATTGTCTTCCGTAATTCAGTTAGGATTCAAGATAAGATCACACACAGAATTAAGTCTACGAACAATTTTCATTCACTACGGTTATTTGGCCAATACGATTTTAGCCAGCATCGTATATGTTTGCTTTTGGTTTTTTCAATTCAATTTAAAATTCGTTGATATTTACTAAAATACGATGTTCTTCAAAATATTATACAACGAATTCTTAGATTTGGATTAAAATTTTTCTTCATATATCTAATGTTTTATTAAAACATTTTTTAATTTGGTTTAATATTAATTTATCACTCTCAACCTGAAAGCGTCCTCTAAATACTCTAAATCACCGCTTAAGCGAAAAAAATAAACCATTAAATAAAAAATTGACAGTGGTGCAGAATTGTTATTTATCGAGTTTTATTAATCCAGCTTTTTATAATACGTCTAATACCCATAAAATGTTTAGTATTTTTTCACGTTACTGCATTGTTGAACAGTTTTAATTGATGGGGCTTGCTTTCGTTCGGTTAACTCATACCTTTCTCTCGTATATGTTAGGATTATTGATATGGGATGGGTATCACATTCTGTAGATTTTCGCAAAAAAATCGTAGCCAAATTGAATTTAAAATTCTCGATAAGATTGTTAGGACTAACTAATATTTCATTTAGAAAGAAAATTCATTACTCCAAATTATATGCTACGTTTGCAGGATTTTACTTATAGTCTTTAAAAAATAACTATTAGTTCTCTGGTTGCTTTATTAGGTTTGACACGTAAAAGTTAGGGAATATAGAGAACAAACTATTGTATAACACTATACTTTATGTAATACAACACTATCTATAGTCATAACTTGAAAATCCGTGAATCAATACCAAAAATTAAATAATTTCTTGCTTTTTAGGAGTGATTGACGTATATTCTCAACAAATTTCTTTAAATCAATTTACCCCTGACTACACAGCTATTTTATTTGTTTTTTTTTCTATTGACTGCCATTGTTTAGTAAATTTAAATAATACTGACCATCTCTATGTGATTACTGAAAACATCTGATAACCGTTCACACAATCCTGCTAAATTTATTCTTTTGTAACGGCATTTATTTTCCGCAAATAATTAATTGCTTCATAGGGAATTCGTAGAAGTGTCGTAGACTCTACGCCGCCACGCGTCGTAGACATTTTCTCAATCTTTGTTGCGAAATACGCAGAGAGTCACTGTTTACCCGCTCATAATTGCTTTTCTAATGTTATTATGCTGTATCAACGCTTACAAAACATATTGCTGTAAAGTAATACCCTCGTCATTTTAATATATGATTTAATACTGGGTTGTCATATTGCAAGAATTCTTAAGAGTGAGCTATAAGTAAATATGCGTAGTGTTGTTATTATTGGCATTAAATTTTAATTTGAACGGTATTTACTTAAACTTATCTTACCATTTCGCTACATTGAAAACTGGTTAAGCGTTTTAGTAGAATTATAAAAGGAACATTATTTCAATTAAACTGATCTTATAAAAAAAAACTAAATATTCAACATCCCGAAAAGGCACTTTCACTATTTTGCTGGCGTTTCAGTATGTGTTTTGGTATTGACAATTTCTATAATATGAGCTATAAGAATAAATGCAACGTGGATGCCCCACAAAATATATTCAAAAACGTAACCGGGTAAGGTAACGTTAATACATTTTTTTTTATATTCTTTCACCAAAAATGAACTGTAAAAAGAAAAACTGTTTTGTCACATTATGTATCCACATTTTCGACATAGTTTTAAAATTACTATAATATGTAATATTAAATTATACGGATGGAATTTGGTATACTTTATATATTATTGAACATTTTTTTGTATGAAATTGATATTTTAATTGTTTTAACCTCTGTACACTTGCTCATGTTTTGTCACGCTCGACCGAGTTTAATCTTTCGGCATCTTTAGGCGTTCTGTCACATGGATGCAATGAAACTTATAAGACGGTACAGTGTGCATTGCATATATACAAAATAATGATGTAAAACGTAGACTCTACGTCTAATAACTAAATCCTTATCTAAAAAAAAACCTACTGATCAGATACTAATAACGTTCAAATTTGGAAAGGGAAATCTTATAAACAATCCTGAATATTGTTGTATAATATTTTGTTAATTTGATAATATGTGGATTGCTTATTTAAGTAATGCCGAAATAGTGTAGAAAGAGCCAGTGGCTAATAGTTCATTCTGTCTTTACATTTTCTTTTCGTTTCATTCTTATTAAACTTTAATTACTAACAAAAAACTAATTCTAAAACAACCTTTACACAATATCCAGAAAATCTTTGGTTTAATCTTTAATTTCATTAAGAAATTATTTCCACTGTGAATAGCCTTTTCTGTGAAGCAAAATTTCTAAAAGTATTTTCAAATTCATACACGTTTTTTTTAGATAGAATATTTATTTTTGGTCTTGCATATTCCATAACAGCAGATAAATATGTATCTAGAGTTTGTAATTTTGAGACTCGGCAGAATTATGTTATTGATCCAGACATTTTGAACGTGTAATAAAGTATCCCCTATATACTGCGTTGATAGTAGAATTAAACTTACCAGATGAATCATTATTAATTCATTCGTGAATTGACTTCGCTTATTAAGAAACATATATGTCTAGACTATTCCGAAGATAAGAACCGTTTCAATATTGAATATTAGATATTGCTATATCAGATAGGCTAATCGTTCGTTTATGCAAGAGCTGTAAGCAAATTTATTGACATATTAGATCCAGATTTTGATATCTGTCCAAAATATGGATCTTATTTACGTTCGTCGTTTATTTATGTGGCGCAGCATTCGCATTGGATAACAATTTGTTAAGTAGATTTTTATTCATGTTACTGTTATTTACTTGGTAGAACTCCATTTTATTTCGGTACAAATATCAAAAAATTGAGCTCTTCGAAATTGAAAAATTCTATTAATGATTGTTAATAGCTATTTTGGTTTACGTCATCCACATAACTGTGATAATTGAAACTATGCCTACATACTTGTAATAAAGGCGTTAGGTTTATAGCTCTCGAACAATTAGATACTGATAAATACAATCAAGATAAAAACGTTTTATTATAAGCGACGAAATTTATATCAATTCATCACCCTTACTTAAAACATTACCAAAAACTCACGCAAATACGTATAATTAACAAACTTTCATGCAATTGACATCTTAATATTAATTATTTGGATTTGTTTAATTTCTGAGAAAACTTAAAGAACAATAACATATTAAATATTCATAGTATACATTAAATTTTCGACGCTGGTATTAGTGAGTGTCTGTATCTTATTAATAATTTGATACTTTAATCTTATTATTGATTGAATTGACATTTACTTGGTAGACCTCCGTTATAATATGGTGAAAAAATAGCAATTTATTTTAGTTCTACAAAATTTATAAGATATATATAGTTGTTACTGTACTATATAAAGTTGTTAGTGAACTATTTCGGCTAGTTATGATGATGGTCATAACTAGCTCCGATGGGGGCGTAAGCCGAAATAACTTTCAACTATATGTTTTATAAATTTTGTTGAACTAAAATACATTGCTATTTTTTCACTATGTTTAATTCTATTATTTATATAATAACCACCAAGTATACCTCAAATATTACGTCGAAAAATGTTTTATATTAAAATAACATGATGTGATCGTACATATGCATATTTCCAGTCATTTGTTGTAATTGTTGATAATTGATTATTTAATTGTAAATGAAGCCGAATTCAAACGATTTTAACGCGTATAATTTTTTTCCCGAATGATATGAAATGAAATTACGTTTCCACGCCGAACATCATTACGACACTTTTCTGCTAAATATTCTCGCTATCACTGTTCGCATAATAATAATGAGCATTCGGCATTTAAAAAATAATCGACGGAAGCATTTTAATATTTTGCTGAAAGCTCAGTTTACCAGGGGGAAAACAAACAAACACAGCATTCCGCCCCAAACAGCAGCGAGATATAGAGGACATAGGCGGTCGATGTCAGCATTGTTTGGTGAACAACGGAAAAAGGTATTCGGAGATGCGGACCTTGTTGCTTTTCCGGCCGCACTTTTCAGCCTCTGTGATTTGAACCTTTAATACACGGGCCGTAGATATTACAAATGATATCAGTCGTTCACGAAGAAATGTTTCTATTGTTATCTGATTTTTGCATAATTAAAATCATTGTTCACTTATACAATGGTGTTTACGTCGCATTCCTAAGAATCAATATTCGTCATTTATATGCGACATAATTATTTTTTGTCTCCTTTTATTGACAAGTTATTTAACATGCCTTTTTAGACGCACACTTTAATTATAAAACACTAGATAGAGAAAGAAAAGAGTTGTATTACTCAGAAATAGCTTTTGCTTGTGTTATGTATATATTTCGCCAACTACCATACCACGTTGAAAGCACCGGCTCTCGTGCGATCACCGAAGTTAAGCAGCATTGGACGCGGATAGTGCTTGGATGGGTGACCGCTCGAGAACACCGCGTGCCGTGTTCTCTTGGCAATGGGAAGGAAAACAGCCAGAAAACCGAACACCAACCCGCCTGGGCAGCGTGGTGTTGCGATGTCCAAACAACCCCCCTGGAAAAAAAAGCAGGGGGAGGCCTTCATCCAGCAGTGGATCGACCCCGGCTGATGATGATGATGATGATGATGATGATGAAGATGTATATATTTCAACGGTGAGCTCAGTAATTGAATTATTTTTTTTATATAACATGGCCAAACAACATTTTCGAAGATTTGTTTGTGAGTTCCTTCAAACGCATTTAACCTGCACGATTAAATGATTAATACTATTGATGTAACGGTCACTTTTTACTGTCTCGAACTGGTTTCTAGTTTAAGAGGATAATTGAAAAAAATATTCTTGTATTCAATCAAGGCGATGATAGGTATTGTATGTAGCATCACAAACAAATAAATGTTACGTAATTTATCGTTTTTTTCGTAAGAATATGTTTAATTAACATCCATAGCTGTTAAACATCCATTTCTACTGCTTCCTCATTCCTCGGTTCTAATAGCAAACCCTCCCACAACGCGACATTCAACCATCGCCTTGGCAATGCGCGATACATTGTTTTCCCGTGGAAAATGTGCAAACATCAGTAAAATTAAACGAAGTCTGGTAAAGGTATGCGTAACAAGTTTTTTTCTCCAGTTATTTTGCACAGCCATTTTTTTCTAGACTCAAAGCTTGTGTTAGCGTGCTGACACTGAATTTTACATTGCAAACGCTTTAATTTAATTTTGTGCATTACGTGTTGGTATTTCGATGGACATAGAGCATATAGTATGTTAGTAGCGTGGACTCGGTAATAAAGTTAATTGAATGTTAACTTTTTATTCCTTTGCATATTACGTTATTTTATTCTGTCTCCTTACTGTCCATCACTTCGTGGATTATATGTTGAAGAATGAAAATAAAAATTAGACTACTTTTATACATTATTAAAATCTTTCAGCAAAACAGAAGCACAAAGTATATGATAAATATACGTATGTATTTATACCAACTACAATTCCAATTATAAAAATTCAACGTGACATCCTTAGCCACCAGATAAAAAAAAATGTTGTATTGTTTCTACCGTTTGCGGGCGTATATCACGTGTAGCCAGTACTGAGTCATATGTTTTCCCAGCCGTCTACAGCTCGCAGACATTATTCCGCCCTGAGCTATTTGTTTACGCGAGCTTTTCGTTGCCGACATCAAAGATCGCCTTCAGCTCATTATTGTTAGTGCAAAAACTTTTAATGGTGGCCTATATCAAACGATTTTAATGTTTTTACGTCGTAAATCATCGTATTCATTTCATTTAAAAATTTAACGAGAATTTCGGCCGGGGATTTAATATTTTAGTTTGCATAAATTCGCATATTAATTAAAATTATGTTACTTATGATTTGAATTCTGTCGCAAACTTTTTGGGCGTCTGTATATTTTGTTTGCATCAGTTAAATTATTCATTTTATTTGGATATCCGTTTTTGAGAAAAATATAGCTTCTGATTCTGAGATAAACATTTAATAACTAAATAAATCAGATTCAAATTGAAGAATTTTTACTTATTATCTAACATATTTACACATTATCATCTAAAGATTTAAGAGTCACGCTTTTAACTTTGATTTACTCGCATTTTGTAACGCAACATTCGCAACGACTGAGTCGTTGATGTTCTTTCATAGTTTTATCTCAATATGTTTGGTATATAAATCTAAATGACGAAAATTTATTTATTTTACCCATTATCAAGAAAGGTCTATGTGACATCCTTTTTAATATAAACTTACATTATCGTGAATGGGCTGTGAAAAAATCGTCCACGAAACAAAGGCTTTCATTTGCCTTTAATTAAATGTCTGCAGGAACAGTGCAAAATGTGTCAAGGCGTAGCTTAGATGGTTGTCACAAAAACAATCATAATTATTCACTCTATTAACAGTGGTAAAGTTGAAAATGAAACGTCCCTTCCATTCGACAAAACGGAATTTAAATAGAATATTTTTTTTGAATATTGTATGTATTATTTGGCATACATTTTACACGCCAGTCTACCCCACGTGTCACACCGAAAGCTTTTTAAGTTAAGCCGCAGCAATATGTGTGGCATTTTTTTATCTTCAATATGTTACCGGTATGCAATCAATATCACAGATTCAATCGCTTTTAGTAAGAACCCACGCGTGACTTTGTACGGACAGTCAAAGGGTGTGTTATAAAAAAGGGTTTATTATTAGGGTATATTATTAGTGTTCGTGTGTTTTAATTACACAATGCGTGAAAAAAATAATAAAAATACATAATTTAGCAGGAGGTTTGTAGTGGTTTTTGCATACTTTGTGTAAGTTACTAGTGCTAGGTTTTTTTTTTTTTTTTTGAGTTATGGATCATATACATTTAATACATACAAGCAAGAGTAATAATCAACTGTTATCATTTCTTCACCATAACATGCGTTCCATAATTATTGATATTAAACACTTTCTTTCCTAAAAGCACCTTTTTAGCAGTTCAATAGGGAAAATATACGGCTTTTTTTTTTATTTTAACCCACTGATTTATAATATTGCTTTACCTAGCTTTGCAAAATACACTTAAATTGATTTTTGAACGTAGCAAAAGGTTGAAAATATTCCATTTCGGTCAAAATTCATTGCACCGATTTTATGTTCTGCGATCTAATTAAGTTTACTCTCATAGACAAAACAGTGATATGTTTTTTTTTCTATTTAAATTATAAGCTCATTAATTAGTTTTTCACTTATTTTTGTGGTTATTTCATTCCGATATGAGAATTGTTGAACGTACGCCAAGTGCGTAAGTACGTAAAGTGTTTTGCGCGTATTGCTTATAATTTTCAAACCTGCATCGTTTCATGTGTAATTTTTTTTGATCGTTTTTATTATCAAAAAAAATTGTTTCCGTGAAAAAGTATACAAATTTTAAAATAAGCTCTGTTACCTTTGATTACCCAATTAACTGATTCTCACGATAATAGCATTTTGGTTTATGAATTTTTTTTACAGTACACTTGCTATCAGATTTGCGTTTTTCAATAAACAAAAAATTAAATGAAAATCGTCGCCTTGATTTCATTAAAACTGGCCAATTTATAAATCGTCATCACACTATTAAATATTCAATAAACGCCACCTGAGTCATTTCTTTGCTGTGTCCATTTGTTCAATCATATCACGTCACAGTGGTTTTGACTTCAGCCCATCGCCCTTTCTTTCATTTCGGTTGTATGTCGGTCGAGAGAAATGACGTGGCTTTTTCCGGATCGGTTACTCGTTAGGCTGGCCTGCCGCTAGGGATGGTTTTCCGCTAGGAATTTCGACGCCGGACTGTTTATTTATTGCTCTCGCTAAAGCTTTTCTCAATGCCAATATTGACGCCATAAACGATACGTATCTACGTGTTGCGAAACTTTATCCCTATTATTGTTATCTATTTATCCCTCCAATATAATACCATTAACGTCGGTCATACGTGTTTGCGCATATTACTTGTTGAATTTGCGAACTTTGTATAATTTTGTATTTCTGGTTTGGTTTGGCAGTATCACGTACTACTCTGAAATTCTAAATGATTATTTATCGGAAATATTACCGATGTAAACTTCTCCACTTCTGCGTTATTGTTCTCTACATAACAAGGCGTTTTTATTTTATTCAGCTCATGTTCTTGTTTTACTGAATGAGGTTATCAAAAGCCAATGTCCCTTTATTTCTTGATATCATGAATATATATATAATTTTCTCGTAGCTTATAAATCGCCTTTGAGCGCTTGAGTTGAATATATAAACGCTAATATTTTTTCTTTTTGTCTGTAGACGGCTTGAAACAATGTTAATTATGCATAGCTATTGATTTTTTCATCAAAGAATGTCGTAAAAAAGAAAATAGCTTTAAAATTAACCCTTCTTTTAAAAAAAGCTCGGCAGTGGTGCGTCGCACACGAATCTCACTCGGAGGCTTTTCCTTGCCGCCCGCAAATCCCCAAACGGAGGCAGTATGTTTTCGCGGGGCGCGGAGCGGGGAGAGAAAACTCCCGCAGCAGTGCGGGCGGGCCGCGGGTCGGAGGGGGCGGGGCGTCGTGGCGCCCGTTCGCCGACAGTGCCTCCTTCCTGGCGAGTGGCGAGTGGCGCGCAACGCCGCTACATCACCGAACTGGAGACCACGGTATCTGGTCCTTTAATTGCCACGACATCCTTGTCCACGTTGACTGATCTCGTCCCCCTCGCCCCGTTGATTTTACCGACGGATGTGCCGCAGCGCCGCGGCACGGCGGAGCTCGATACCTACGTATACCCGACATATTTGTGTGAAACGTGTTCGACTGCCTATTTTGTATATAAACGTGTGTTGTGGATGTTCAGTAACAATACAATTCGTTCCTGCCACAACATGTCGCGGAAATCGTCATAGCCGGTTCGGTGTCATTGCTTCCGCTTATTCGATTCAGTTATTTTTGAATCGCGATGTTTAGTGACAGAAGAAATCTCGCCGGTGATTTGTATTTGTGTGTGTGCGTGCTTGTTTTGTGTACGTGCTGCGTACACGCGTAGTAACGGTGCGAGTGGTGTACCGTATCTAAGGGATTTTGTTTGAAACGCGTTCGTTTCGCCGGTTGCGTCCGAATGCAGTCGCGGGCGCCGTTGGCATAAATGCATCGCTCATGCGACCAACTATCGATTACCTAGTAAGGTATCCGGTCTCGGCCACCGCACATAATATCATTCATAGCTCATCGTCACGTGTTGTCACCTTACTTGTGTATTTATTAATTCAGTAACGAAGGACACGTGACCCGTTGGCGATAGACGAACGTTGTACATGCTTCATTTTTTGAATTTATTTGACGTAGCTTTTTATATTGGGAACATCATTAGGAGCAACGTTCGCCACAATAATTACATTCAAGCATGCGAACTCGCCGACACTCGCTTATAAAAAAACGCTTCTGTATAGACTTAACGTTCATACTAAAATTACTTTAAGCGGCATTAAAAAGATACAGTTTTATACCACCACTCAGAAGCCAAACCCTTTTTTAATTACTGCTAGGGATGATTTTGCATATTTTACTCATAATCCATTATAACACGAAAACTCTTAATTGTGTTTCATAATGAAGCGTTTTTTTTTTATATATATTTCAAGTAAAAACTCATTCAGGGAGGAACGTTGTATAGAAACTCAACGAATAAATCTTTATTTGAATAAAGCCGATAGTCGGAATGTCAGCGGAAACGTGTACGTAACCAGGGCGACATAAACAAACTAAGTTAGTTACCTAGGTCGGCGGCCTCTGCGACTTCGTGATAAGAGCTATATTATTTGGATCATTGAGCTCCCTGTTGAAGTTCTGGTAAGGGGAATACCAATGACTCTATTTTTTCCATTATAACATTTGAGAAATTAGGTGTTTGCATGGATGTTTGTGATATATGTTCCCCTCGAATCTCGGGTATCTTTCGAAACATAACATGTGAAAAAATATGTTTTCGGATGCCCTGGAGTTAGCTTCAATGTTTTTTCTTCTATTTTAGATTTTTTTTAAATAAAATTATTTTTTATTTTTTCCATGTCAGCCAACATATGGATTTCATTGAATCATTGTAATAGATTAACAAATTAAGTGGTAATTCAGTGTTTAAAATTTATTTTCAGAAAGTAAGGTTAGAGTTAAGTGTTGAGAAATAACAAGAAGTCAGCTAATCGCTTTTTTTGATAGTTTTAAGAATAGCGTAGCAAGTGGATGGTATTGAATTTAAAATTTAACCTTATACGTACTTAATCAGATCACATTTCTATAAATCGATCAATGTGTTGAGGAGTTAAAATACTGACTTCTTAATCGAATAGAAAAACACCATGGCTTAGACCACCCTCTTCATGAACTAATAAACGGTATAAATTCGTAGGCAAAAAATTTCTGTTTATCTTATTTAGTCCGTTATTGTAGTGCATCGATCAATATTCATAAAAAAAACTCGTAATACAAAGATTTTTTACATATAATAGGGCTTATTTCTGATTGTTAACTAAATATGATTACGTTACAAGGCCTTTCAGGTGTTAAGCCTCTACTTAGTTATTGTATACGGCAGAATAAATAGAAAAATAATGCCAGTACAAGTGACTTAATTTTGTGTTTCTATGCAATAATGATGTTATATTTCTTATGCTGAGTAGAATTTGAGTGAATACTTGTTTAACTCCATATGTTTATATATAATATATTGTATTTTTCTGACATTTGATCAATTGTTAATCAAATATTATTACATTTAGGATTAAAGGTGTTATAGAACGTTTTGACTTGCGTCCATCTTACCTTTCTATATCTTTTTGTAGGTACAATTATTTAAGAAAAAATACGTGAATAACTCATGTGTTTGCGAAAATATGGAATCGTTACCGTTTTTATTTATTTAATCAGTACTCGTTTTCGATGTGGAATATATTCCTCCTTAATAGAGGTATCTTAACAGACCTTTTTTCTACGAAAACTGCCTGATAGTCAGTTGATATAATTTTCTTCTTTCTGAGAGAAAGTGAAAAAAAGGGCAGGGTTAAGGCAGAACTAGTTTTTTTTTTTTTACATTTTGTTTATTTATTTCGTTACTTTTGATACATATAAATGCTTGCTCCGTAAGTTATAAATCAAGTTCTTACATCTTCTTTAAATCCATTCTTAACCACTCATAAATAAAGGAGAAGTTTCGAAGAAAGTTGTGAGCCGCGATTAAGATGCTCCCCCGGCGTTAATGCTAATATACCGCAGCACTTTTATTTTCATTTCCATGTATCATCCCGTCACCTACACTGGATCTGGAAATCTGGAAAAATAGATATTTTTTTGTATTCAAAGTTTTTCAAGTATTGAAAGAAGCATACAGTAAACTATTTAAATATATATTCATAGTTTTGAAAATGGCGTCCGATTAGATATTCATACAGGTATTACATATTCAATAGATATAGGTATTCATTAATAAAAAATGCCTGATATTTAGTGCCGATTAATTTAATAGAGAGATAGCACGTTTGTAGGAGACATTTCAGGCATTAAGCGTATGAATGGTCCATTACGTCCATTTCCACAGTGATTCACGTAGGCTGTTAATGGGAGTCTTTAATTGACATTTCCATCCTTGGAATTTCATCTGATTAAAAATTTTGATGATTTATTTTCTTTTTTTATTTCACAATACTTACAACTAAAATTTTCGTTTGTTTGACTCCTATTCTAAAAATACTTTTCATAATTTTCAAGCAATAAAATATTGCCGTAATAATTTTATTTTATATTTAGTAAATATTCATCCGTAAACACGCAAATAATTTCACAAGTTAATACGAATACCACAACAGCAAAAAAAGATTTACATTCCAAAAAGTATTCCATGCTTCATTTCGTAGTCTTATTAAGATTTGCTGCCAATTTTTGTTAGATATTATTCCGTTCCTCAAAAGCCTGAAATATCGTCTTTATTTCAATCAAATGACTTCTGGTCAAAGAAAACTATTTCGTTTTTCTGATATTTTGAAATCGAAGTAATAAAAATTGTTCATATTTTTTTGCTCTTGTGTTAAGGTATCGAATCGAGATAATGTCCTA
This sequence comes from Himalopsyche japonica, assembly GCA_028555115.1. Classification (NCBI taxonomy): domain Eukaryota; kingdom Metazoa; phylum Arthropoda; class Insecta; order Trichoptera; family Rhyacophilidae; genus Himalopsyche; species Himalopsyche japonica. The sequence goes on from JAHFWJ010000430.1 coordinate 6,491,210, forward strand.
TGCATTCCGAATACACAGTTACCATGTTGGTTTTATAAATACTTATTATTAAAGATTATCAAGACCAAGTTTGATTATCACCATGTTGTTCTCTTATATTATCATTATTTCATGTGTAAGAAATATTAAACAGATTAAGAAGTCTATTCTCAAATTCAATGGACAAAAAGCTTTACAATAATTCATTCTCTCTAGCGGAATGAAGCTTGTAAAGTAAAACATAATTGGATCAAGTTACTTGACGCTTTTGTAAGCGCTTTACGGACACCGCACGAGACAAGTCGGCAGCTGAAAATTTCTCTCGGCAGTAAACCCTCGTTGTAAATATTGACAGAGTTAAAATTAGTTTTCCCGTTGGCATTGATTATTTACCCAATAATTGCATTGTTGCATGCTCTAATAATTTTTATAACATTTCATTTAGATTTTTATCGGATTATAAATATAATGTTTTTTCTAGGAAGTCTCGTAATTATATAATATTTACATTAATGATATACATAAAATACGTGTTTTTTCCCACATTTTCTTAATTTAGATGACGTAATTCTTCTGTTAGCAACGAGTTTAATATTAGTTTTTCTTTCGAAGGAAAATCCTTATTTAATTTTATTGCGGAGGAATTGCCATTACCATTTGTGAAATTGGTTAATTTTCTTATATTTGTCCCGTTTTCGTTAGCATATTTAAAAAAAAATCTGTATCAAAATAATCAGATGATTATTTTCGTTACAAAATAAATACCGTTGTCAATAATTTAATCATCCCCTTTAATATAATTAGGTTTATCATACAAAATCATTTTATTTTAACCTAAGGCTTGATTAAATTACGTCGCTTTATGCATCCTCATTTTAGCGTAACATTTAATTATGCAGAAGCTCACCTAAACTCTTTAAATTTACCATGAAAAGTTTACGATCGAAAATCCTGCCACATCTACCGGTCGTTGTTGAATTTTGGGGTACTTAGCTTTAAAAGCTTCTTAGTGCAGGAAAGAACCAGTTTTAATCGACCAATGATCGTTCCTCGTTAACAAGTTTCTTTCCTAACTTATTTTGTAGCGCAATTCTATTCTCACTTTTCGGTGGAGGCTTTATAGCAAATACTAATTAATCACTGTCGATGGATTCGGCGGTAGCTTTGTCGAAGTTTGTTTTTAATATAAACTTACATTGACAACTTTGTCATTCGACTTGGTGTTTCATCATGAAAATATACTATCCTTGGTGAGGGAAACACTGATATAAGAATTCATCAGCTCACATTTACCTGTAAAAAGTGTTAAAAGATTTAATGTGATTCATTTAATATGAATACCAACTGATCAGGTCGATCCGTATTCATATCTACTTAAAAAAATATATAAAATAATCTTCGTTCACTAATGTAATGTACGATATGTGACATAGTATGTTTTATTGTCAGATGGCATTATTTTAAAGTCCGATGATACATTGGCCCCCATCGTTCAATTATAAAAATTTTGACTATAGGGTTTTTGATGCACTCAATTTTATATTAGGTTAGGTTAGGCTTTGCAAGTTTCTAAAGTTATTTTAATTTAAATATGCATTAATGTATTTTTACTCAGTCAATCAGCGTAAAAATTATGGTGAAAGGTTATATATTATTTGTTCATTAAATCATAAAAAAATATACCATAATGTTTTTACTTATGTCAAGATATTATATTTTTTTTTTGACTAGGACCAATTTCGTTTTTATTTTAATCTCAGAAACATTAATTCTTTTTATGCCTAATAGAGATCTGTGAATAAAATTTAACATGCGCATTTTTCGGAAAAGCGGGTACACGTTCCAGAGATAAGTCATTTTATGGGCAGCAACTATAGTTTACTTAGGAGTAACGGTGCATTTAACTAAATTGCTATACATGTGTGCGCGAAGTCGCTGACATATACAAACATTAATGTACTACCCTAGGCTAGTGCTAGTGCACGTGTGGGGGGGGGGGGGGGTAATAGCTTTCAGTTATGTATGAACTAAGTCTGCATTCACAAGAGTATAATGGGAATTATACTGCAGTGCGAGAGTAAATGTGAAAACTTTCGTGATGCAGACATGGCAGATCATTTGCTTAACGGCTTGAGGTATCTCTTAACACGTTTTAGAAAACTCAGTTTAACTTTGATGATAATCGATAATCACTTCGTGTAACTTTACCGTGGTATTTAAAGTGATATGATTAATCATGATACTATCCGATGTTGCCTTCCGAACTCATCCGTTTAAGTATCACCCTTTGGACGCCCCCATCGTCAACTATTTTTTTTTATAAATTTACAACACGAATACACGGAAATCAGTTAATACATTGTTTTTATCGAAAAATTCAAAAAATAAATAATAGGTATTTTTTGTAATTTTTCTGAAGGCTAAGTATAAAAAAAATGTAATTTGTTACTGAAATACATAATATCGACAGCTGTTTCTCTCGATTGTAAATAGCATGAGAATAGCTCAAGACTAAAAAATGAATTGAAAATCAGAAACATCTGATAACATTCTATAGATGTATCTGATTTCATATATATTAATAAACATTCTTGTAGTTGCATTTGCGTGCCTGCACGTCTTGGCGTCTAATTAGTTAAGGTTATTATACTTAAAGCGACGAAGTCATAATATATTTTTCTAGAATAAATAAATCATTCAAAAGTATATTCATTTAGATGCGACTCCGTTCTCGTGAATTACAAAATGTTTTTTTTCTTTTTTCGCTCTGGGATTGCCCCATTATCTTTGGTATCTATGTTCGTTCCATCATTCGAGATTTCGTTTCACAATATCCATATACATTGTGTGTATATGGATTTATTGGGGTACTCAAAATGATGTATTTACAGCTTCAATATGTATTGAAAATATTTTTGTATTACACGCTTGCTTTATTTTCTATTATCACTTTTGTCCTTTTATATGCAGTAGCAATTTTATGTATATATAATTTACGATATTGACGGAGGGTTCGTTGTTTAATTAATCAATTAATTGTGTCGCTTAATTGTTGAAATGGTTAACAGTCCCAAAAGTTACTGTTACTCTTATTTTCCTCTGTCACTTATTACCCGGGAATCGTCTCATGGCATCTTCAGGCATTCTATCACAGCGACGTTCATTTCTATTTCATCCGTGTGATGTCGGGAGTGACAAAACTTACACAGTTTCAGCAATCGAAATGTGATATGTATTATATCTTTTGATTATGATTATCAGTTGAAAAAAAATGTTATCGATAAAAAAAAATCTTTTGTAGTAGTATTTTTATATACAGCATATAGATTTGTAGTTTTAGAGTTAAATTTAGACCACTTTTGGGTTTACTGGGTAATTAAGTTTGTATTTTGTTTCGTTATCGTTTAAGCATTCAGGGTGGGTCCATCAAACACTGTAAAATCCTTCCGACCGTTTAATTCTATTAACCTTACAAACTCAAATAGGTGTAGTAAAAACAAGTCTCAATTAACCTATTTACAGAAAGACCAATTAATTTAATACCTGCGGAGTTTACATACGGAATTAATTCAAGGTGTGTTATTAAAATTCTTCGTAGTTTCAAATTTATTTTATTGATTGAATTGGCATTCACTTGGTAGAACTCCATTATTAAAAATAATTTTGTAGAACTAAAATACATTGCTATTTTTTCACCGTGTTAAAATTTATTACTGCACAGAGTATTTACTAAAATAAAGCTATTTCTCCTGTTTCGATTTAGACATGTATTTATGTTAATTCATAATGTTTCATGGAAGTTTTTTTAAATTTAATTTATAGAATAACCTTGGATCGATTGATATGTTGATTCTGTGTCTCATACCACAGAAAACATACATTCTTATGTATTGGATACAGGCCAAATTGAATCATTTATTCTTTTGAACTATTCTGCCAAGAATCAATTGCAATTGCTATGTGTCGTTAGTCATATTTTAATGATTCTTGAAAATAGAGAACCTATAATTCACGTCAATTTATTCAATTCTCCGATCGGTCAAGTTATAAATACTATTAATAACTTATTCCTGTCATATTGAGTGGGTCTTGACTACGAAGTCTCATCTGTAAACGATTGATAAATAGTGTTTTGTGCTATCTATTCTCGCCACTGTTGTCATACGCGTTTAACTGCTTTATCAAAAGGTGAAGCTTTTTATGTAATATGAAAATTATTCCGGGTCGTCGGAGCGTGCTCAAAACAATTCTTCCACCCCTGGGTCCCATATATATCGATCGCTTTATGGTAATGAGACGTCTAAACGTATTCAAGATGACTCAATATTTTTTTTGGAAAACTATTTGCTATATTTCATAATTGGTCGGAATGAATGGCACCAGTGTAATTCATGAATGTTGCTTTTATCGAAGCAAAACAAACCCGTTTATTTTTTTTTCTCAATTAAATGATGTATTAGTTACGATTTCAATAAAAAACAATGAAGTTAGAAAGTTATAAAGAAAGTATAATAGTTAAAAAGAATGTTATTAGACTAGAATTAAAATTCTGCAATTACTCAGATTTTTCATTATTCTTCATTATTTCAATAGTGTAGATTTGATGAGATATTACTTCTATACTTCATATATATATTTCAATAATTGTCAAGTCACATTCGCATATTTATTTCGAAATTTTCTGGAGTTTATCGTAAAATTACTTATTACTAATCCCGGCACGCATTTGTGCAATGTATAGAATGTTCGAATAACATTTCGGTAGGTGTCATTGGTTATGTAATATTGTGTCCGTTTACAAAGAGTCCAATTGTTTTGTAGCGAGCGGGTTTTCCACCCCGGCGTTTTACCTGTTCGGCTGTCGTGGTCGTTCTGGGGCCAGTCGGTAAAAGTAACAGTGTGTCATCTAACTACTAGAGTTCCGGTTGAATTACGGTCCGATTTGCGGCGGCGCTAGACGGCGGTGTCGTTAGTGATGCGGCCAGCTTCTGAATCCACGTGCTCCCCGCCTAGACAGTTAAGTGATAAATAGCAGTGCTTTATGCAAACTGCAAGCAAAGCCGTCAAGATGCACCTCTTCCAATAGTGCATCGTATGTTTGGTCGACATAGACGAAAAAAAAGTATGTAATAATTCAGATGAATAGTCCCTTACGGCAGAAATGTGCAGTATTTGTCAAAAAAATCTTCATTGTTCATTCTTAAAAATGATGACATACTTTAGTGTAATTCATCAAGTAGCAATATAAATAATAGCTTTATGTCGAAAACATCTTTAGAATTTAGATATAAAAATAGTTAACGTCTTGCTGGATCCACTTCCTTATTTAATTTAATTTTAGATTTTAGTAACGCGGTGAAAATATAGCAATGTATATATATATATTTTTTATAATATATAGTTGATAGCTATTTCGGCTCACGCCATCATCAGAACTAGTTCTGATGTATTCTTGGGGTTTGAAGTCTGAAAGTTTGTTTTTTCATGAGCCATATTGCATTTATTTATTAACACCTTTTTTTTTACAAAAGACATTTTATTACAAATTAACTTATTTAACTCAATTAACCATTCGGGAAAAAATTATCGGAATTAACAAGAAAGTAAACAGAACGGTAATTACGATAAAAGGAATCATCGTGTGGTTTTATTCAGGTTGTTATCATTGATATTGTACCCGCTAAAATTTTTCATGGATTTTTTGCAAAACAAATGAAATAAAATAAGTACTCCATAATCTTTGACTATAGCCTTACCCTAGATATTCTCGGGTCACCTGTAATGACATATATTTATGTTTTACGTATCGTATATACAGAATATAGCAATATATTAAACAAAAACACAGAGTGAAAATGAACGTGCCTTTCGCTGACGATTGTAGGTCGTCTGTATTTGAATGTGAACCGTGAAAATTATGTTTTGAATTCAATTTGTTTTTTTTTCGAATACGAAAGAAAAAGTGCCCTTGATATAAGTCGGCGGATAATATTGGCTGACAGTGATGGTGAAAATTATTGGGAAACTGTGATGTGAACTATTTATAATTATTCGTCGCTGTTAAGATTATATTCCATTATTTTACGTGATATAAATTGATAAGATTTTGTTTTTGTACTGGTCTTCTTAAATTTTTATTCGCGTCTACTAGTGACCGTTGGATTTCTGTTTTGGTCGCCCAGTATTGAATATTGAATCGTTTGGAAGAATGATATGCATTTTCTTTACACTTCTCCTATGACGTCACGGGTAACTTTTGTGTGTCAACTCGCCATTGCCAGGACAGCAGGAAACTTTCTTTGCGATAGTTGTCTCGATTTTCCAAAAATTATGAACATTTTCGGTTGGAAATGTGCTGGTGGTGGTGCTGTGGCGGGTGAGAGCGCCGCCGGTGCCGCGGGAGGGGGGCGCTAGCGAGCCGCGGCGCGCCCCTCCCCCCCTATGATGGGCTACATTATGGGCTGCGCCTGCTTTAAAGGTAAGTTGCTGAATGGACCAAATTCCCATACTATTGATTGTCTATACCTTACACAATCTTATTCGAAATATTTATTTTCGGTAAAGTTGATCTATATTCTGAAGAAATTCATAATTTATTAACACTTCCCCTACTGTGTAAAAAAAAATTGGCCGACACACACTGCTACATTCGCTCTCACCGACACGATGACGTATGCCTAGATACAAGGTGCTTTCAGACTTCATAGCAAAACTTGATATTTTGTTGGAATCGATAAATGGACTAAATACTAAAATATATTTATTTAAACGATAAAGGTTTAATCGAAGAATACACAGAATATGAAGACCCAGGGCTCGGTAGATTTAGAGAAGAAAAAAATATACGTCCTGGACCCTAAAGATCCGTCATCGGGCGGCAGGTGTTAATACATACATACAATGTCTTGTTGTTCTACAAACGATGTGTATTTTTGTGTATTGTATACATGTGATTTATAGTATACTGGGTCTATTTTATAAAATTAATTAATTAAAAACACTTCAAATCGCGTGGTTTCATGTGTGTATACTTCGATCGTAATCTAATGTCCTTTATTGGGCGTTACATGCCCGAATAACATAGCTTCTCTGAATATAGAGGCGAGAGATGTTTTTTAATACTTCTTTCGGCATCGACATATTAGTAAAAACGGTGGTTGATTGTTGTATCAAATTCTTAAAAAAACCATTCTATTTGGAAATTACATTCGCATTTTATGATGGATCAATAAAGTTCGAGAAAACTTGGCCCGCCATATTGTAAAATATTTTTTTGGTTATTTTATGGGATTGCTTTATTTGAAAAAAAAAAAAAAACTTTTTATCTTCACCACCAATCGAATCTTTGTAATTAGAAAATGGATAAAAAAAACCAATCCCACATATCCGTTTTTCGTCTTCTGCTGTATTATGTATTGGAAAAATGGTAAAGCGGCTTTGATTTCGTGATAATAAATCAGTAGTCGATGTATGAGATTTAATAAAAGTATTTTAGATTTTCTATATGTATTTAGGATCGTAAAAAGTATTATTGGGTTCTCTTACACGAAATTGATGCCTATCAAGTCGATAGAAATGAATGGCTTCACTATTAAGCCCAAATTACAGGGAGTCTCGGAATGTGGCAATTTGGCGTATAGCACCTCGGCTGTAATTCCATGGCGTTGTGTCAAATTTAACATGTGCGTGCGCGACTCTGTGGGCTGGGTTCGAATCGATTGAGAGGCGTGAGACTTGTATGTATAAGCTCACCACGTATGTTATGTGGTACTCTGACGATAATAATACTCTATGTCTAATTCCACATTGTGTATAGGAACATTTTTAATTAAACGGCTTGTTGATCGATGGATTCAGCTTTATTGTGATTTTCTAAAATTACATTTCTGTATATTTATTAGTTATACTATTTGAACCAAGGCGTAAATATTGGCTTGCTTTCATAATATACCGTTTATTTTATGATATCGACTGAAGGTGCTTGATGAAATTTTAATAAGCAATTTGCATTTTTACAACTTTGTGCGATACCACGTGTTTTATCACTAACGACCCGGGTTTATTTTACGTTAGTTCTGTTGCATCCGTGTGACGGAATGCCTGAAGATGCCAAAAGGCGAAATACGGGTCGTTAGTGACAAAACATGTAGAATCGTGCAATGCTGTAACAATTCAAATTTTATACCGCTTAACTTTTGACTGCAAAAATTACTGTAGAAATTTAAAAAAATGGAGAAAATAGAATACTGTAAAATCCGTTGTGATTTTTTATTTTTATTTATGTTACTGCTTGAGTATGAATGCGAAATTTTTTAACAAACTTTAGTAATTTAAAAAAAAACATGCTTAAATGCAAAATATCTATTGAGTGAATCTACTCTTTATTTTCGCAACGACTAAATGAAAAAGTCTCATTTTTTAGTATACACAAGTAGGTAAAGTTAATGGAAAGTAAAAACTCCTCTCGGTTGAAAACTGTTTTTGTTCGCTTTTTTATAGATCTCTTCATCCGCAAGACATCTTCCAGCCTTGAACCATAAATTTCCTCTGCGGCCAAAAAGTTTTATAAGTATTATTTTTGCGAATTTTTTAAAAAAAATCAGCCTGTTCACTTTGGAAACTAAGTTATCGTACTTTGCAAGTAAATTTACTCTAGTCGAGAACACTCTTTCATGCCCACGAACCGTATTAAAAATAAATTTCAAACCGATTGTTTATAGAAGTGAAACATAAACTTGTGCCGTATTATTACCGTAAAGAATTCCATTAGCATTAAAGACCGATTCCCAATTTCGGCTTTTCGTTCGTTTAACCCTTGACCCAAAAAAGCTTTGCAAAATATAATGTTTAAATTATGCCCAATCGATTTTTTTCTACCGTGTTTCAGTTCTATATGCGATATTCAACAATGAAATTTTGAAATATTTAGCTTACTGAAATGTATTGTTGAGTCCCTGATATACTAAATCTTCTGTTACTATTTCAAAATACCTGTTTTTGGTATAATCAATTGGCAGTCAAAATTACAAGCAGCCATGTACATTGTAGCACATTAATTTGCTGAATTTCTCCAATGATACTAATATCAATCTTTTGTTTGTCTATTTTTCGATAATATTGTAAGACAGACCTTTTTTTATCCGCTGTGAAGTGGGAGCCGTCGTTTTGCTGATTTATCATATTATTAACTTTATTCTCCGTTGTAAGCACAAACATACGATCGTATCGTCATTTCGGTGTTACCTTATTGTACAGGAAACACGATCAACACGCAAGTGTTGAATGGATATCGTTGCCCGAATATATTTCATTACTTGGTGCTAATATACATTTTTGTCGATAATTGGTGTTTTGTATTATATTTCATTCACTCGTAAACACTGCGAAATTATTAAATCTTCAGTCAATGGGCATCGATAGACCAGTATCGGCTAAAGCTTTGTGTATTCCATAATGAGGCTTCTTTACTTATGTGGATATGCTCATATCCAGATTGCAAAGGAGTGTTTTAAATATCTAGATACATTATTTTTTTCATATTCTTCAGATATGTCTTACTTGACTATGTTTACTCAATGATTTCATTTTTACCAACAATCTTCTCGTCTATGTGTTCTTAGTAATATTATGTGAATTTTCCGACAGTATCATTTATTTGATGGCTTTCCAAAGCGATACAAACCCAGTTATCTCCGTTTACATCGAAAAAATGTTAATTATCTTTACACGAAAGTATAATTTTTTGCATAGTAACTAAATAAATTTTTATTCATATATAAATAATCAAGCTATAAAATCCTTTGATTTCGCCTTTCGGCATCTTCAGACATTCTACCACACGGATGAAACATAGTTGACACAAACAGTTAGCATCGGTTATATAAAAAAAATAATTACAAAAGAAAAACACAGACCTAAAGCTCGGATACAAACATATAACTGAAATAACTTTCAAAACTTGATTTAATGATAACGACAGTTCAAGTTTAACGACCGGCTTAATCTTCCCAATTCCCACTATCGTTTGTTTCATTGGATATAATAATGTCATCGGTTATATTTAAAATTATCGTCATCAAAATGCCAAATATCTAAATCGAGCTATTGTAGCGTCATAATGTAATACACGTTGGGTATGTTTTTATAGATTTCTGCTAATTAAATAGATTATTAAAGCGGAAACATTTTATTTCCGGTCAAAATTAATATCTGGAAACGTTATTTGTTTATCCGGAAATAAAATACAGCCATTAAAACGGATTAGTAATAATTGCATTCCCGCTTCTTTACATGAAAGAAAGCCCCACAATTAATATTTTCTGTGAGATTCTTCCCTATATTTAATATTTTGTAGATAAAGCAAAAGAGCGATCTTCAGTTACGACATATCTTGTTGGTTTTACGACCCTGTCCAGCCTCGTCTGGCCTGACTATCTTCTTGTTTATGGGCTATTTGAATGACGGCATTCTCATATAAAAAAATCCATTACGGCATAACCCATGGATAATATTTATGGAACAAATTTAAGCATTTTATGAGCCAAGTTTAAGCGCCGCGACGTCAAATTTACAAATCCGCAAATATTTTCATCGTTTCCTCAGAGTCGGATATCGGCGCCAGGCACGTACACCGATGTCGTTGATATCTTTCCACGTCATTATTTTATTATGTATTGTAATGGGCCTTTCATTTTGTATTTTCTTCAGTAATGAATTATCTTTATGACCAGCGACAACCCAACGCTGGCCCATTTATTTACCAGGATGAGAATTCGACCTAAGCTTTACTTGATTTTTAAATTCATTTGGTACATACACATAACCAAAATAACTGTTTATAACTTGTAAGCTGTATGTAAGTATGTATGTTCAATGTAGAAAAAATTACTATTAATTAATTGAAATATTCTAAGGAAGAAAATAACAAAGATAAAAAGGAAGTCAACCAAGAAAGCTCAAACATGTTCTTTTATAAAAAACAGTATTCGTTTGAACTTATTATTGTTTCTATAGAATATGTCGACATATCCGAAACAATACTGTCGAACATTTTTAACGCTCTTTCAATTCAGTATCTCCATTAACAGATTGGCTCTACACTTTAAAAGAACAAACAATTTATGTCCACGATGTCTCAAAAAATATTCGGAACATACAATTTGATATTATCGAGGTTGAGGGAAAGGTCTTTGCAATCCGATGTGGTTATAAGAATTAATTGATATATATGGTAAAAATAACTAAGAAATATCTAATTATTTTCGATGACTTAAAATTATTTGGGTTGAACTTAATAATAGAACGAAAAAGTTTCTAAAATATCAAATTTTACCCTGTTTATTAAGAAGTTCTACTAAGATTTTGTTATCAATAATATATACAATAATATTTAAACTGTCAGTCTGAATTCCAAATGTATATGTATACAAGATTGTCTTAAGTGACAAAACATATGGATATGTACCTAATTTGAACGTTTCAAATTAAATATTAATTAATTATTTGTAAAACAAAATACCCACATCATTAACGCTATTCGATATATAAGAATCGCATATATATATAATTTCAATTTTTTATCATTTTAAACTGTGATTTCATTATTATTGATAAAAAAATATTTATCGTCTTTACTCGTTTACTATTTAAATAAACCTTTGAATATATTTGAATTTAATTATAGCTATCAGGTTTCTCGTAATGCTTACAGTGAAATAGCGAAGATAAGTGTAGACCTCTGCCCTTAAGTAAGTTCCATTGCATTGCAGTAGCCATTATTCGTTGTTCTTGTGTGGGGTTAAAAGCGTACCTCGCTAATTGATGGTCACCCGTTAGACCCCGCTTAGACACGGCCAGTGATTTAGATGAGCAACAAATATATGTTATACCTTTCGCGAATAAGTGCAAAAAAATATGTTATTTTGTTATCGTACAGATGTTCTCTAAGATCTTCTATTTAATTTGTTGTGAATTATAACTAGCTGACCTAGCACATAATTATGCTATGTAATGAATATTGTTTTATGTTGAATGTAAATATGACAAATTTGGCACCATAATTGAAAAATAAGTATCCGAAAAATTTACAACAGTATGTAGGGTATTGTTTAAGCGGTATGGCAAGCTTAACATTTTTAAAATACATTTAACTTATAAATTATTTATGCCAACGAGGTGGTATTTCTGGCATAATAAAGACAAAAGCTAGGCATCGGAAAATTTCGGATGGTAGGTATAGAAAGCAGCCGCCATACGTATTAAAAATATATTCAACGGTCTTCAAATAAACACACATTATGTATTCTTTATTTATTGAATTGACATTAATTTTGTTGAACTCCATTATAACACGGCAAAAAAATAGCAATGTATTTTATTTCTACATTTTTTTTACGATATGGTTGATAGCTATTTCGGCTAACGACATAGTCAGTACTATTGATTTATAGATATAAAAAAAAATGTAGAACTAAAATACACTGCTATTTTTTCACCGTGTTATTATTTGTTCTTTTTATTTATATATAGATTTTGAATTGTTACAATTTTGTATGATTCCACATGTTTTGTCACTAACGACCCGGGTTTCGCCTTTCAGCATCTTCAGGCATTCTATCACACGGATGCAACAGAACTAGGAATCGTACAAAATTGTAACAATTCAAATTTGATATTGAAATTCCATTAAGCACCTTCAGTCGATATCATAAATTATACATCGATGTCAAATTTGAACTGACTTAAAACTTTGTGTGATAGAATGCCTGAAGGTGCCGAAAGGTGAAACCCGGGTCGTTAGTGACAAAACATGGGGAATCGTGCAAAGTTTGAAAAATCCAAATTTGATATTGGAATTCCATCAAGCACCTACATTGGATGTCATAAATTATTTCAATGTCTTATAAAATATTTCTTTTATGCCATACTTTTTCCCGCGTGTTCCCTTGTCCATACTTAGGTTGTCTTCGTTTTATGTTTATGACAAAATTGTTTACATTTTTAAGCATTCAGGTGTGTATAATTAACAAAAATCTGCTTTCTATTTGAATTTTCTTACTCGGCCTTTTCCGAGAACTCGCACTAAAGGGAGTGGGCCGAGTGAAAGAAACTTAATGGGCGAAGTAAAATATTGTTCTCCGAATGTACTTCGGACGCGTGTTAAATGTATCGCTGGAAAACTCCGCAACGCCATTGTCTGTATTTGTTTTTATTTATTTATATTAGCAATGTGATTTGTTTGCTTTCCTCGGGTGTGCGTAATTACTCTTTTAAAAACGCCGAATTGCCCTTAGAGTGTACATAGTTCGGTGACGTGGGAAATTATAATTTTATTTCAATTATTATGAATTTTATAAATGTAACGATGTACCTTTTACCAGACCTGAAATTGTTACTTTTACCGAAAAAAGAATTCTCACGAGGTCCACAGAAAATCCACGTTTCAAATTAAGAACAGATATTGTGAAATAAAGAAATTATTATTTCAGTTATTTATTGTTTATTTATATTTCTTGTTTTAATAATTACATGTTAGTTAACATATAAATAATTTATGATATCGATTGAAGGTGCTTAATGGAATCTCAATGTCAAATTTGAATTGTTACAAATTTGTACTATTCCACATGTTTTGCCACTAACTGCTACTGCACTAGAATGCCTGACGATGTCGAAAGGCGAAACCCGGGTCGAAACATGTGGAATCGTATAAAGTTGTAACAATTTAAATTTCACTTATAAATGTTTGTATTCGTTTCAATTTAGAGGTGCTATTATTTTTTTTATATACGGTAGTAGTCGAGTAGTATGTTTATTTTAATTAGCAATCGGATTTAATCTTAATCTGATTTGGTTAACCAGGTTTTTTGAAGGAAATTTCTTACCTTGTTAGATGAAATCTTATATGCGCAACCTGTTGTTTGTATTGCCTTGTATTTTTATTCATGCTATTAAATGTTTAAATCATAAACTCCGATTTTAAACGACTGAAATTTTTTATGCTTATGAAAACGGTTGGTAGGCGCCGTTACTAGTACCGTAGCTGTGGAAAATGGGAAACATTTTGTTAATAATATCGAAGACGCAAACCAAGCCTACTTCCTGCAAGCGTCGCTGCGAGCGCTTTCTGTTCCCTTAAATACATTGTTCTTCAAAGGATTTCTCCACCCATAGGATTGTTGATAATCTCATCCTTCGAGCAATTGTAATTATTCATATATGGTAGTTTATTTATTATTATTTAAATGACATTCTTAAGTATATCAGTTTTCAAAATCAAAATAATCCTTTTTTATTGAAAATTTGTAGCTGTTAACTACACATATATAATGCGGGTTCATCAAACTATCTTATCAATACGACGAATTTTAAATTGACTTCTTAAATCACGACACGTATGTTTTGTTTGTTGAACTGATTCGATAGGGCTAGTAATGCGGTCATTATTATGGTAATTTTAACGTATTTGATTACGAACATAATGAGAAGGTATTTTTTTAATACAGTATTAGTACATTTTGCTAGATTAGGCAGAAGTGATAAAATTTCGGGAAGCGAAATGGTGAGATCGTCATGAAACTCATTATTGAATGTACAGTTATATAACTTCAAATTACATTTATCAAAATCACAACAGTGTCTTGCTGCTGACTGTTGTCAATAGTAAATGATATTTAAAAAATCTTCATGTGCATATCCTAGTAAAGGATATATTCAGTTTGTAACAAATCGCTTTTTTAAAAAAGCTAGTGTGTAATGTAATTATCTGGTTACATATTTTAACCTTATTCATTTTTTAATACTGACTCGTAAAATTTCATAATAAAACTTACGATTTTTTGAATGATTTCATATTGTCTAAGAATATTGTTGATTTCAACAACATTTCAAGAAACATAAATTTAAACCATCACTGATCGCCGGAATAAATTGTTTTTGATTAGATTTATTACTGTAAAGTGAATACAGATAAATGATTTAGTCGATGGCGGCGGTAATAATAAATTGATCCCAATAAAGGAAAGGATAACTTTATTAATAATTGATATCATCGTTTTTCTATCGTGCAAATATTATTTTAATTTTCCTTTATTGAAAAAAAATCAATTTAACATAACATAACAATTTGCGGTTTAAAAAAAAACCAATGTAGGATTATCCACCGCTTTCTACGCCTAAAAATCTATTTGTCATTAATTCCAATAGAAGTGTTTATGCCAGCTTCTAAATGTACCAGCAGCCATTTATCTCCCGATTCTTTTATTTCAAAGGGTTTTATCCAGTGTTGGCAGGCTTTCATGATTAACTGTGCTTATTCATTTCTCGTATTGAATACAGGCGATGGTCATATTATCATCGTGAAAGGTCTTTCTTATCCGTTTAAACAAGTCGGTCTCCTTTTAAGCTCTGCGGTTTGAATTCCTTTCAAGATTCTCCGTTTCAAAAATTAATTTAAATCTCGCGTTATTTATTACGTAATAGTATTTTTCATATGTATACATATTTGTTAAAATATTGTATTTGTACGGTTGTGACTTTTTTTTTTAAAATTTTTTTTTTGATTCAGACGAAATTTTATATAAAAAAACATTTTTTCAGCAGAAATTCAAAAACGGGGAACGAAGAACCAAATAAAACGTCTCGCTGTTTGAATACTTGAAAAAAAGGAGTACTGGGAGATATAGAAAAACGAGTGTTTTTATTTTATGATCCTTATTAATATACTTTATTTCTGATATTTTAGAAAACGGTTTACTACTCGTTTATTCGTAATACGGGTGTAGAATTTTTTTGTTGAAGAAAAAACAAGGAAAATATTGCTTCAATTCAATGAAATAAAATTGACCGATAACTGAAAATTCCTTATGTTATCAAAAGGGAATGAAATTAATGCAAAAGTATATGCGAGTAATTCTATATGTGATTTAGTCCAATGTATTTTTGAAATTCATCGAAATGTTTCTTAAAAATGCTTTAACGACAACAGGAAAAGTTTTCGAATCGAATGGCTTATTTATATTGTCATGAAATAGGAGATTCCTTTTTCAAAAGTCGTGGCTAAGAATCACGCATGACGCAACGCTTCAATAAATTCCATTATCCCATTTTATCGTTGATATTTATTCTCCGTGGACCGTATTCTATCGCGTTTATCATACGAGGTTTTAAAATATACCGCAAAACCTTTTATACCCATATATTTTCTACATTTTATTATTTTTCACGCCTTTTCTCATCCACAATTAGGGACCGCAGCACTGGTATTACTGAAACCGGGATCCCGATAACTTGAGTACTTTATCGTTACTTAAATACCGGCTTTGAAAAAACATAAAAAGTATGTTTTGTTAGAAGAATACATTTTAAGTAAATGGCTGTTTGCTTTAGTTTTACAGGAATTTAATCTGAGTTGGCTTTTTCTTTAGCAAGGATTGTATTCACGGAAATCGGATTAATATTGACATATTACAAGATTAATAAATTAGCCTTAACTTTAATTGATATTACTCCATAGAAATATACTTTGATATATATTTATAAAAATCAATCTTTGATACTTATGGTAGACATATATATTTTTTAAGTAATAAGAAACATAATGCAAATTTAGGATTACAGGTCGTCATATTTTAACTGAAATTTATCTTAACTTTATAAGTATAATTTTTAAGAAGAAATAGACGATATATCACTTTTTCAATCACCATTACATTTAGCGATATAGCTTTCAAAAATAATTAAAAAAATATATATAGAACTTGCTATCTTTTCGTTAATCTAAAATTTCTCACAGTAAATTCAAATTCAATCAATAAAACATCGAAATTACGGATTTTTTTCGTCTCATATCGCGTTTCGAATCAGCTGGTTAGTTTAGTTTTTTAGCTATTGAAGAAGGTACTGATTAAAATTTATTACATTTCCACATAGGGTTATAATTATTATTAATGAATATATATTTATTGTCACAGTAAATACCTATTGCCTTCCGCTTCAGTATGTATACAACTGATAAATTTATGTGTTTTTTTTCTGAATAGTTGTGATTAAAGATTTATCTCACATATTTTTCATTATTAAAAATTTATAAAAATATACATAGATTTACCGACTGTAATTTTTTAAATAGTTTTTTTTTGAATTTCGTTTTTGGAAATATGAATCAACACAAGGCCGTCACATTATAAAATTAGTGAGAACTAATTGTCGACAATAGATGTAATCATCGATCATTATTTTTTAAACGGTGTCTAGTATTACAAATTTCAGTCAAGACGCCATATATTTTAAATTATTTGATCATGAATCTCAAATTGAAATTGGAAAAATCGAAACATGATATTAACTTTATCGGGACCTAGATCCACCTGATCGCTAGGGAAAAGCTCTTACTATTAAAACAATGAGGCCGACTTATAACGTAGAAATGTTTTTGGAAACCCAGCCACAACGACGAAACTTTGAGAACACGAGCTAAATCTACAAAATAAAATATATTTTTCGTCTTGATGTTTGGTAACAATCCTACTTATTTTTTCTAATTCACGTGTTCTTGTCATTCATATAACAGTGAACATATAATTATTCGTTTCATAACTGTATATATAGAGATGAAACACCACAATATTTACTAGAATATTAAATTAATACATTTTTCAATATCATAAGTATACAAAAAGACAAAGTGCTCTGTAGAAACTTTTATTACTGTCAGTGTACATTTTTTTCATCTCTTAATGTAAATTTTGAGAATTTATGGAAGAGCGCCACAAACTTTATCAATTTCGCTACACCTTTATATATTACTCTGACGCTATACATCAATCATCAGTAAAAAAGAAAAGCTACTCTACGCGATGATACTTTTACCTTTAAGCGAATGAAATTAAGTTTATGATATAATATAATATTTGGATCTTTATTCATTCCTCAATATTCAGTGACATTAATACTCACTCTTCAATCTTGAGATTTTATATTAAAGTGATGCTAAGTAATTTACGATGTTTTATTTTTCTATCACTTTATAGCAACACGTTGATTTACAGTTGATACTTCAATGAGATTAATGAACAACTTCAACTCGTATAATAGAAAATAAAGTAACATTTTCTTGGAAATGTATTCTGGTCGAGTTTGTATAATATTTTTAAATATTAATTTAAATATTCCATATTTTCATAAATAACCATTTGATGTTATTAAACATTCGTAAGGACTACATATAACTGTTGCAAAGTATTTTATTAAATTTGAATACCGCTTACAAATAAGGCAGTTATGTGAAATATTCTCTCCATTCCTTACTAAATGCGTACATTTATAACATCGAAAGTTTTCTTAAATTCTCAAGTTTGCCATTTCTCGTAACATATGGCGTAGCTACTTTGTATCCAGTCGTAGCTCTGAATTAAATCAGGGCTGACAAATGAAATATAACCGTTTTAGTCAATTTAGAATAATATCCAGTTTGACACCAACAGAGCTCTGTTTTTATATTTTACAATTCTAAGATTTCCAGCCAACGAAATTATAAACGAAAGTGAGAGTTAGGTTAGATGATGACAGTTTGGTCCATATTTAAATATACATTAAAAATGTATTAAAAAAAACTACCCCGATTATTCTAACGTTTTTAGATTTAATTTTCGATAATATTACAATTATAAATTAAGTACAAACTTGTGTTAAATGATTTTCGATAATTTTCTGGTTTTGATTATAAAGATCGGCTTTATTTAATTTAATATTTGATATTTTCATTTAAACAATTGCTTTTTTTATATTGTTTTAAAAGAATTAAGGTTCTCCCTCTCGATTTAAATGATCTTTGAAAATAACACTTTAGTTTTAATTAATTGAATTGGCATTTACGTGGTTAAATTCCAATATAGCTCTAATGAGGGCGTTAACCGATATAGTTATTAACTAGATATCTTATAAATTTTTTAGTACTTATATACATTGCCATTTTTTCACCGTACTATATTTTTATTGTATGTCGTGAAATAAGAAGCTGATTACATTGTATTTAATAAAAAAACTCTTTCACTTACCTACGTGTAGCAATGGTCGAGCTGTCTTGCAATGATCCACTAAAACAATTCAAGCCTCGGATTTTGGAAGCGACCCTGAATTCCAAAAATATAACTTAAACCCATCATATTCAAAAATGGATGGACATTGAGACACATTCGATCTTTGTGGAAAATCGTAGCTCTATTATTTTTCTTTGATCAGATATATTAATTTGAAACTTGTTCCCTTTACACTTTTTTTTACCATTAATACCAAACCATCGTAGCGTTTTTACATGCGTTCAATTAAGATGTTAATCATATAATATACAATAGGATATTATTGTAAAAGTAAACCGTTAGCCCGAAAAAATTGACGCAGAGCTATTCACACTTTCCCATCAATCTTAAAATATTATGATAATTTGAAATAAGTACTTTGATATATTATCATGTATGGAGTATTAAGAAAAAAAGATTTTAGAAATTTCCGATACAAACTATTCTTGAATAAATAATCATGATGGATCGATAGCCCTGTAAGGTTTCTATTGCTTTCGTGCGCATCGTTTATACGGCACGATAAGAAGGCGCGCGATATACCCAACTGAGTCTCTTTTGTATGTATTCTTTTTGTTCTGCATCAGTGTTACAAAGTCTTTTGTATCGGAATATACACTGTTATGCCATTTTCAGTAGCTCGATTATTTGTAGAGATTTTTTTTGTAGTAATATATTTTAAATTCAACTCACAATCTCTCGAATTAATCGATTGCTGTTCATGATAAACATTAATAATACATTGTAATGGAAAATTATTTTCATTCGAAGACTTACTATTTGTCGTATTACTTTGAAACGCTTTGGTTAACTGTGTGTAATATGGGGTCATTGCCTAATCTAGTCTAAGCCACTATTGTACAGTTTATGTATCACTATAGTATATAATATTTTTCATTTAAATCTCTTTTTTTAATATTCAAAGCTTTCTTATTTAAACAGTATTATAAGAATATAAAAATTATAAAATCTAATGGGATAAAACTATGTTAAGTCAAATAACTTTCAACTATCCCTATTGGTAGATCCTGGCGACAAAAAGCAAAATCATATGAACGTACCTTATAACTATTTGGCTTTGAACTGCGTTCCAAATATAATTGTACAATTTTTTGAACAGTTCAACAAAGTATAATTGAAAAATTCCTCATAATATACGTAAGTACATACGGTAAAATTATTTATTAAAATTAATCATGTGATTATTTTACTTATTCAATACTATTCGTATTCTTGATTCGTATTTGCTTTGTGTACATTATATGTGTAGATTAACAAGTCATTTAGATTTCGTAAGTATAGAAGACATACTTGTTGAATTTTGAGTCGACGATATTAAACCAATGTGATCGAGTAAGCGACATGTTTAAATCTTATGATTTATTTTCTTTGTATTTATTTTAATGTGTTGTAAATTCGTTCGACACAAATAAATTGTACATTTATCCATCTCTAATTATTTTTTTCTATTTAAGCAGTACCCGGACCTCTTTGCTAATCCGCAAGACAACTAAGAATGCATCCAAGCTCTTAAAAATTTAATAAATCCTTACGTTTTTAACGAAAAAACATATCTACAAAAAACATGAGAACTGAGATTTGTTCGAAATGAAAATCTCAAAGATCCCGCTCTTTCCGCGGCTGAGTTTCCGCTATGCGCCCGGATGAGCGAATCTCGGCTGCATTTTTCCAGCTTGTGTCGAGTAACATTTTTGTATTCGCAAATATTTTCAGTTTTCTTCTTAAATCTACCATTTCTCGACCTCCCGGAGAAAGAAAATTCAATGTATTTTACCATGCATAGGTGATAAAAGTTGTCACGGGAATAAGTAACATTTCAAAAATTACTCCTAATCCAATATTTACCATATTTTCGTTGAACGTATGCTTTTGTTTTACTAGTAACTGTTTGTACGTTTACATTATGGAATTTTTTTAAACATAGGCGCATTTAATATATTATTCCACAGTAAATTTCAAAGTTTATCCTCAATATTTGTCAATAAGGGAATGTAAAATTAAGCATATATTTTCCCATTAGTTAATTGATTTGTACGCAGTTTGTGTTAACTTATTGGCTAGCATGACCGATGATAGTTGATTAATATCCTTTCTTGTCAATTATTTTGCGTCCGTTTGATAGAATGCCTGAAGATGCCGAGGGGCGAACCCCGGGTCGTGAGTGATAAAACATGCAAACGTGTCCCTAGTTTAAGCGATTCAAACGTCAAACTTATTTACTTTGTTATTTTATGTTGAAAGAGTTTTTTGAGTGAGTGCAACTATTTTCAAAATATCGTTATTTTTTTTACATATCTTTAAACGATTTTACCATCAAAATTGTTGTTTTTAATGAAAAGTTCTTTGGAATTTTTACATGTCAAAATAATATTTGTGAATTCTTTGTAACAATGCAGGAAAGAAATATCATTTCTCGGTTGTGAACGGTGACCTGTCATATCAGTGTCCAGCAAACCGTAATGCAATAGGTCGCCCGTCACATTTTCAACTTTAACCTGAACTATCATTTTGTCGTCTCCCCACACAGTCTTTTGACACTTGTATTACTCACGCCAACTTGAAAAGTTTTAACAAGGCCAGGTCGCAATGTTTCCGCACCGTTGTACTATCAATTTCATCTCTGGCATTGTTAACTGCTGTTCTAGTGAAAGGAAAATAAAACTTTGCTATATTTATCGAGGTAGCTTGGTCAATTTCCCATCAACTTTTTGTTTTGTCCGGTTCTACTTTACCGATGTCGTGCTACATGGCCAAGGTAATGGAAGAATAACACATAAGTTAGATTTAATTTATTTTTCTGTTTAGTTAATAAAATGTCCCAACTATTTCGACGGTTTCAATAATTGTTGGAATATAAAACACCTTAACCTCCGTTTTGTTATTTCTACCCAAAAAAATATTTTGACGAGAGTAACGAAATATCTATATTAAATTTAAACCGATAAATCCCCATACATCGCATGGAATTACTCAGTATGGGAGATGGATCAATAAAAAACTGTTTAAAATTTTTCTGTTTTCAAAGTAAAAATTGGTTCCACATACAATGTTTTTTAACGAGAGGTAGTCGAAAAATAGTGTATCATTTTTTTTCAGATAGGGTATGATAAAATTCAAAGATCAAATAGGGAGTTTGGGAGGGGCAAATGAAGACGTCACATGTTTTTATCCTTAAATTAATTCAAAATATTGATCGAAAAAATAGTATATGAAAACCTTAATCACAAATCAAGCGCTTGCCCATCGTCCAAATGCATAAAGCATTAAATCATACCAGCTAGGCATTGACGTGAAATATATCGACGATAATCGACTTCTTTTCATATGCTTGTCCATTTATAACTGTTTTCGCCGTGTTGGATATCGCGGGTGTCATCCTTTGTGCTATACCAAAAACATTTCGTAAACAGGCTCCGAAAAAGACTTTATCAAAAATTCCGCGTCTCGAATGCGGCTTTTATTATTATAGTAGCTCGGTCCCATTTTCAGAATATTCTCAGATGCTGACACAGTTACGGATTGATAAGACTCTAAAAGCGAACAAAAAAAAAAACAACGCAGCTGTAAATCCGCCTTTTATGTTTTCCAAATGCTAGTCGTAAATATCCTTTACATCGTCAAATAGTATTTGACACGAGTCAGTCGTGATTCCTGAACTATTCGAAAATAATCAGTTCTATTATCTCACTGATGAAAACTTATTATATTTAAAAATAACCTGGTTTCGGTAACGCATTTTGTCACTGATTTTTACAATTTCGTTGATGTCGATGTCGCTCACAAAAAGGACACATTTGCCAAGATTATGCCTCAATATATTATATAATGCGCCCACTATTAGATTATCAGAACATTAACCATTTAGTTGATAGTCATATGATATCAAATTTTTACGGGTTAAAATATTACTCGGAGATAATAAGATATTTAATATTTGATTTATGTTGTATTCCACAATTCAATACCAGATTTCTAATAAATATTTTTCTTTAATATTGCAGGATTTATTTTAAATATTTAATATATTTTATCTGATTTAACACCTTCTTTTATTTTATCGAGCTTAATGCATCATTAATTCTGTATTGTCCGATTTAAGTTTTTCAACGAAATCGTTGAGAATATCCCTGAGTAGAGAATTCGCTGAGAGAAGTCGTGAAAGCATTTCTCAGATTTCCGTCCATTGAGAGACCGCTCCTGCAAACCGGAAGGTCGATGTGAACGCTCAATGTCCGAGGATTTTCCGTTTCGCTTCGATTGCGATGTCATTAGATGACCGAATCTTACCAAATTCAAATTGATTTCATCCCTTATTAAAGTTTTAGTTTTCTTAGCTGTTGCTACCTAGGTTCCAACTATTTTTATGCTGACGATATCTGAAATTTAATAGAATCACCTATTAAACGTAATTTTTACGTTTCATCGTAAATCATTTTATAGGCGTATACATGATGTTGTATTGTCTTTTTGAAATGATAAAAACGTTTTATTTTTAATTAATAAATGTTATATTTACTCATCTTTCGCTTTGATAATCTATTTTTAATATACATTTGTATGAAAACATTGTTCATTGAACGAGGATACAAAAAGCGAGGTGAATAAAACCCCATTCAATGTTTTGGTAACCGCCGTGGTTTTGCGGCACGAGGAAGACTTCTAAGATTTTAGGAGGAAGAAAATGTTTCTCGTCCTATTAAAATCGGAAAACTTTAAGGTGGGCTCTGGGATGAGGGCAGGGAGGAGATTTGAACCCTTGTGCCGAGAATCGATTTCATGTATGAAATGGAAAGAGACGGGGAATTAAGTTAAATGGCTTTTATAATGGGTTTTGTATTGTTTGTTTCGCAGGTTCGAAATTCCACCGCATTATGGTATTTTGTAATATATTACAAAGGCGGTCTCTTTGTGTATGCGTAATGCAACGCGCGTATTTATTCCAATAAGGAAAAAGACATTAGTTGTTGCTTTAAATGAGTTTTCGTTTCGTGAACATATTTAAGGCACACGCTCCGGAGAGGTACAGTAATTTCGGATAAAAATATCTTCAATATTTGATATAAAATTGCATGACTTCTTTTCATCAAGTTTTTAAGTAGTAAATCATTGAAACCTCGATACTTTAGACAGTGTTTGTTAAACCCTTCCCATTCAGACGGCCAAACGTTTTGATTAAGGGTAACCAACGTTACAGCTAATTATTTACCACGTACATATATTGTCTGTATCGTACTTTTATCTTTGGAGCTGTGTTTTTTTTTATTATGTTTTAATAACTATGAAAATGATACAAAAAAAAACAATATCCGTAACCAACAGATTATTTTGTATTAATAATGATGAAAACATAGATGATTTTGATTTAGATAAATATTAAAAGATTTTGTATTTGTAATACAATATTATGATTTAAGTTTTCCTGTATACAATATACAGTGTGTGAGTAATGAAACAAAAAGTCTGGTACTCCCAAATAAGTAACCAGTGAAATTGATTATCTACCAATTTTTTTTTCTTAACGAAACACAAGAAAATGTTCGTAAGTGCGGGTTAAAGCTATCGTATTTTGTGATTTGAAATATTTTTGAATGAATTTAAATCATATCAATCTGCAGCTAATTTCGGAATCTACCGTGAATTTCGTTTATTGACAATAGTGAATTGAATGTTTTAACCGTCCATGTTTTGTTCATTGGTTTATTGTAAATATATTATTGAGCATAGGTTTATTGTTAACGATAAACATGTCCAGCGATACAATCTCCTGAAGGAATACAAACGTCACCGTTACTCCAACAATGGACGATAGCGGTTGTTTAAATATGAATATATTTTAAGGGTGATAGCGTGGAGTGAATTTTTGTGTCCATACCTTGCGGCGGGGTGGCTGACACCCACGCCCGGGCGCCCGCCGCCCACGACCGCCAGCTTTGTGTCAGATTCACTGCCGCCCACCCACTGAAGCCCGCTACCGTTTCCATATTGTACGTACCTTATTTACCGGGATACATTTGAATCGAAATCATTGCAATCGGCGTCAACACCATTCAGTACATCAAATATTATTTATGAACTTCATTAATCTGAATTTATGCACAATCAATAATGTTTTACCGTTTTTCGGAGTAAAACATATTTTTTGGTCGTAGCAGCACCATCTATTTAACCGTTACAATATTTTCACGCTGCTGAATTGACAATGTCAAAATTATTCACCCACATTTCAAAAAAACATAATTGACGTATTCAATTTCCGATAGCTAGTGTTAAATTTCGCCGAAAAAATATATTAATCGATATGGCAATGTGTACTATAAAAATATTTGTCATTGACCACAACTCAGTTGGAGTTTGATGTGAACGTTTCTGAAAGTTGTTGTACAGGAATAACTTTTTTCAAGTGTTTGTGGAACAAGTGACAGTGTGATATATTCAATATATTTTATTACTTGTTGGATGGACTCTTGGATTTTTCTCTTCATAAAATTTACATTTATAACGATATTCCGCCTCAGTGAAACAAAATATAAATTATCAGTTTTTTTTATTCGTGACAATGCTGGCGCTAAAAAAAGTAGCACTCCATAAAATAATCCATACCAGGCGTTGTCTAAATAATTCTGACGAATCAACCAGAAGAATACGGGGAAAATATTATTATTTGCCGAGATGAGTGTGCTTCAAGAAACGCTCTGCAACCGCGATATTAATTTTTCACAATGTGTAACTATGTAGCGAGGGGTAAGTGGCAAGGCAGACGATGGGAGGTTTTTTCGAAGCGTCCTGTTGCTCCTTTTTCTATCTGCGCATTCCTGATTACTTTTTCCACTTCATTTATTTATTTACTCACTTGTTTGTGACTCACGGAATAATATTATTTATTCCGAGATAGCGGGCCCACTTAATTGCCAACAACTTAATTTGGACATCAGATTCGAAAAGTTTCATTGTAACAAATACTTATTATGTAACACGGTGAAAAAATAGCAATGTATTAAAGGTTATACAAAATTTTATTTATAAAATATATAATCGATAGCTATTTCGGCTCACGCATTCATCAGAACTGTGTTATCTTATTATGTACATTAAAAATATTATTTTCGTAATCTCCAATTTTTTCATACGCCAAAATCACTCGCATTCGATCTTTCCGGACTCTGATGAGGTTTCTTTCTTTTTTTTTTATCCTATTATGATTAAACAAAGCTTAATAGTAATTCAAAATAAATGAATACTTAACAATATTGTTTACTATAATACATTAATGCACCGACTCTATTTCAGCGAATTTTTTTTTATATAATTATGAACTCACTCTTAGGCATACGCAATTTTCACTATTTTTTCGTTCTATTTATTTGGTCTTTTATTTGGCCTCTACTCGTTTAAAGTCAATATAATTATTAGGTGTAGTAAAAAGTCCTGACGTTTTTGTAAACGAATCTCAAAGTGTTTTTTTTAGTATTTTTTTTAATTTTTATTTACAAAAAGTAATCTTCCTGTCTATCTATAACCTTCTGCTACCTATTAGACAAGTCTAAAATCCATTTAGTAAAAAACTCTACTGATTTGGAATTAAAATAGTCGGAAATAGCGTTTTTCACGTCATTTTTTTTTTGAAATTTTTTATCCCTTAAAGTTTTTTTTATATTAAACGGAATAAATAGTATTCCGATTGTGCTAGATCTAGTAAATAAGGTGGATGCAATAAAGTTTTCCCATCCAACTCCTGGATTTTTCCCAGGTCATATTCGCCACATGCGGTCGCGCGTTTTCGTTTTGCAACTTATCGTTGCGTCCATTCATCCTGCCCGGCCTCTTTCTTGTCAAAGCTGCACTTAATTTGTTTAATTGGTCACAGTATACTTGTGCCGTCATAGTTTCACCATATTTTAACACTTCATAATGAATAATTCCTTTGAAATCCCTCCAAACACAAAGTAAGGATTTTTTTGGGTGTAAACCAGTTCGAGGGGTCGGAATTGGTTGTTGTCGACGATTTAGATATTGTTTTTTCTTCGATATATTCGTATATAACACCCACTTTTAATCTCCGATATTCAGGTTTAGAAAAAATGGTCGTAAAGTGTGTTTTTTTTGCAGCAATTGGCATGCGCTTAGTCGCTGCGCCTTGTTCCGATCGCTCAACGCGTGTGGCGCCCAAGTTCCTACTTTTCGAATTTTTCCCAGGCTTTTCAGGTACTTTTGTTTTATGGACCATTAGTACCGACTATATTGGACAATTCCTTTTTTGTTAGCATAGGATTTTTTTCGATTTCAGCTTTCAGGGCGACTTCATCCACTGTATGAGGTCGTCCACTTCGAGGGTAATTTTCAATGTTTAAATTGCCAAATTTAAATTTTGTAAACCATCTCTGACATTTTCGAACCTTTAACACGTCTCTATAAACGTCGCAAATGTCTTTAGTGGCGACGACTGCACTGTTCTGCAAAAGCATGCAACCGTGCAGATATTCTTATGAAGGGCAAAGGTCGGTCATTCTGTTTGGGGCGAACTAACCTTTTTTTTCCTATACGGAACGTAACTTGAGATGTCACACAACACGAAAAAAATATTTTGACATCTTATTTAACCAAAGGCCCGAAGCCGACCGATTTTAAGACGCGTATGAAAAAAACGTCAGGACTTTTTACTACACCTAATATAATTTCCTTGATCAAATTGGCATTCATTTGGACTCCACTATAACCCGATGAAAAAATAGCGATGTATTTTATTTCTAAAAAATACATAAGAAACAAAATACCTAGCTATTTTTTCACTGCGTTATATTTTCTCTAGCTTTGCATGCTAAACTCTTCGGTATTTCTTCATTGTAATTTAAGACTAATAGCATTTTAAAAGATATACATTTTGAGTATCTTTGATATATCAGCTTGGTTGTCGAAACGTGCCACGCAAGGAAAACGTTTTTACACGTGTCGTTAAATTTTATTTTTTCTCTGTTTCCAGGTAAGTGATCTCTGAACTATCACACAAGGATTCGCGAAGGGTTTGCATCATGAGAATACCTTTGATTCTCTGCTCGCAGGTAAGCCTATTTTTAATTGGTACAATGAAACTTACTTACGCACAGATCCCAACGTAAGCTTACGTCAAGATTACATATTGGAGTAGATTTGTCTAAGAAAACTCATTCTTTATTTTCGGATTTCAAATCCCTCATCATTTTTGTTAATAGAATATTTTGAATTCTTAACAAACTTATTATTATTTAATTGTAAATAAGGCTCGCAAAAAATATTTGCATTGATTTAATTGTTCAGTAAATAAATTTAAATGTTTCTTGCGTGTATAAATCTTTCCGAATATTATTTATTGCTATTTTTTTGCAACACTATTTCTTGATTGCGGTTTTTGAAAAAACCTTTATTGCTACGTGCAAACGAATTTCCCTTTATGACCTCTAATAATGACCTCTTCTATAAAAGTTTTTTGACTTTTAATATTTAATTATTATATCGATATTAAGATTCCGTGCCATAAAAAGTGAGAAGTAACTTAATTGCTTTAAAAATTAAGACCCATGTGTATTAGCAGTATAACCGTAGATGGATAACGACAATATTGTTTTTACTTATTGATAAATTGATGAGTTTTTCTAGACATGAATGGTTTATTAATCGTCTTAATTTTGTGTATAATATAAAATGTACCTAATATAACTGGTGTAATATGATGATACGGGTTGACTGGCAGATAGGGCGATAATAACTTTCGAGAACTTCAAATATCGCGGTTTATTCTATACCTTACGCGAATAGAAGCTATGTTTCTTTAAGAAGTGTCTGAAACATCATAATAATGTGATAAATATTTTAAACATAAACGTTTAATATTAATCGATATCGTCTTTAAATTACTAATGTTGTTTAGATACACGCACGAGATCTCGACACAATTTACTTTTATGTTAACTTGTGATTTATATTTTATAACAATCTTGCTAGAATAGAATCGTGTTAATGAAACGAAATATTTCGCTAACACAAAAACAAATTTAGAATTAATTGTTAAAAACATATTTTATCAATCTGGATGTACTCAAGTATTTTATTCTTATTATTGGTTGAAAAATGGCTTCAAATTAATTAGATTGATATTTTGGTGAAATTGAGAATCGGTGTATAAAATATATTATAAATGTTTACCTGAAACAAATATGTCCGTCATGAAATTGTTTGCAATAACGAACGGACTAAATAATTTGTTCATTTGAACGAGGCATAACGTGCCACCTATAGCTTTTAATATGGTGCGGTTTTCGTCAAAATCGTGGACATGTACCTGCCGAATCAGTTGCCATATAAACTCGCAACACAATTTACGTCATACATAAAGTTTTGGAAAATATACAAATTTGTCTCTTTGGTTCGCTGACGTCACAATTTATCGTTACAATGTCAGATTATAACGAAATTGTAGCTACTTCTACTTAACAAAGTGTAATGCCGCCTGTATTATTTATTCATCTTGTATTTTTCATTTTGTCCTTAGAAAAAAATGTAACAAGTAATCGGTAATCTTATAAATGATTTCGATCATTTTGTATTTCGCGTTGAATTTACCTTACTCTTGTTCTGACGTTATTATAGTTTAATTTAATGTGGTGTTTCATAAT
This sequence comes from Himalopsyche japonica, assembly GCA_028555115.1. NCBI lineage: Eukaryota > Metazoa > Arthropoda > Insecta > Trichoptera > Rhyacophilidae > Himalopsyche > Himalopsyche japonica. Next base: position 6,520,932 of record JAHFWJ010000430.1, read on the forward strand.
ACTTTTATTGGGTTCGTGTGTGAGGTTTTCTCAAATAATAAAATTCGATTTGATTTCTAAAAATGCAGGATATCATTTTAGTTTTTTGTTGGCCAATATTCATTCTTTTTTACTCAGCATAGCGTAAAGAATTGTTAGTTATTGAATTGCGTATAAATCGAGTGTGCTCTCCGCTTCATCGAATGTTTGAAAGTAAACAATTTTGTTAAGGTGCCTATACAAATAATATTTCTTTTTCGCAAACATGTTTTTACACGATAATCGAAAAAGCCTTGTTCTTTTGAAGGAAGTCCTCTTTACTAGAACATACATGTTCATATTGCTGTACACATTTTTATTTTTCATAAATAGAAATTTTGAAATTTTAATTTTAAAAGTTTTGGAATGTTGTACAGTCAATATGTCCCAAAAATCTGTAATACTTTTCGATTCAAGAAGAATTATTTATCGATGTCCATTTGATGAAAATTTATTCATTTTGTTTTCAATTTGACAAACACGCGTTTTATCACTGTAAAATAATTGGTTAAATTCAAATATTTAAATATATATGGATTCTGTTGCTATTTTTTGTAAATTCTCTAACGGTACACTACTCAGTCTGAGAATACGTATCTAAGAAGCGAAACACATGATATGTCCAACTAGACAATATGAACTATAAATGGGCTATTTTGGTTCTTATTTTATACGGATATACATGTATAGTTTATTTTTTTTTGTCCAATTTATACATAACATGACCGGTAGCATTATTCTGCGAATCATTTTGAAAATAAATTTCGAATATCAAATACGTGTAATTCTCCGCCATGTTTGTTGTTTGTATTAATTCCTCGGTTGTGTAAAACATATTTGCTTATTTCTTTACTAATTGGCAATTATTGTATCATACCATCGGTATTTTACGAGTATTTTTATGCGTCTATAGATATCGCAGCGTGTCATAAATTTTAAGCTTATTATAGATGTATGGACAGACGCTTTGTCGTCCAATTTTGTCAAGTATGTCATAATTTTGAATTGCCGCGTTCGGACCCACCCCACTCAGTCTTAGGAGTGCGATGCTAGAAGCTGTTTTCGCTTTTTTGCTCCTGTCATCACAATCCTTGCAAAATTGCGAAGTCAGTTCCACCATTATTATACCGACAAATAGCAAGTGAACATGTTGTGAGATGTCATTTCTCGGAATGTGAAATATATACGACTTTTTCATAAATCTAATTCTTATTTATCCTTTTCAGCATATTTACCATTTTCATAATTTAAATTCAATATTTGTCTATATATTCAAATTCACGATTTTGTTTTTTGTATATTGCAGTATATCACATTTCCTTATAAATGCTTTTGTCTTTCTTCTAAGCCGTATTTGATTATTTAATTTACCAAAGGGTATCACAGTCAAATTACTGCATAGCACACAGTATTAAAATTTTTCATCACGTTAGTCTTCCTTTCGCATTTTATTCAGCCCTTGTCCTTCAAATTGAAAAGTTTTTTGATGTTTAACCTCCAAATGGTTTGCTGAATATCCATAGAATCTTTTTCTTATCCGAAGGTATTCACCTCCCTTAATTTTATAGGTGCACATTGTACTTGAATAAACACATTATCGCAATAATGTAGTTTAAATTTCATGTGTAAAGATTTAATCAATTTATGTAACGATTATTATGTTCAGAGAACCTCTACATTTTTTCAAAATATGTAAGAAAAAACGAGCTTTTTAGTGTCAATTAGCGTCAAACCAACTTCTTATGTCATCAAATAAGTCGGAGTATTAATTTAAAAAAATGATTATATTAAAAATAACGAATACACCCGGTCCTTTTTTTACGCGAATTCGATTATACGCGATTTTTTTGGACGGCACCGTTACATTTTTTACGCGCTTCACTCGTTTTTACGATATATATGTTTTTTCTGTAAAATAGATATATAATGAATATAATGTAGATATTTTTATTTTATTTGCAATTCTTGATTTTATGGTATTTCACAAAGCAATCGCCAACATGTAATCCTGGCTTATTTACGCAGGCCTCGCAAAACAGCCGTGTTTCCGATCTCCCGTCAGAAATTTTTCTATTTGAACATACAGTCCTTCTTAGTCCCTGAACGTAATATATGTAATTTATCTGCAAGACGGTCTTCTTTAGGAACAGTTGAAGTACGCACTCGGAATCCACCATGCATTTCGATGACAACACTTATTGATATTACGAGAGCCGACTATCTTTGGCTATGATTTTTTATTAGAAAATGACTCCCCAATGGTCTATTATTGTGATCTAGTTGAAATCGACTTGTAAAAAATGCTAAAAGTTTACTAAAAATGACTTTATAAACATGCCGCCACTGCGGCGGCATCCGAGTAATACGATAAACTTACAATGCCGCCTCTATGGCGGCATTCGAGTGCAAAGGGTTAAAGAAGAAATTTATATATGCTAGGCATGATGTACGTTTCATTATTTTTTTAAATAAAAAAATATGTGTTTTTTTTTAAACGGAATTTATTGTAAAAAAAAAATTACCCGTGGAACAACAAAATAAATCCAATGTATCAAAAATTGACTCATATCAAGAATCTCCGAGCAAAATTCAGATTTATGCAAAATTCAATACTTTCGTTCAAAAAATCGCAAACGATTACATTTCGCAACCGAGAGTGACAGCAGCGAATAATTCATATAAGTGAAAAAAAATATTTTTATAGTCTCATTCTATTTTTATAAGCAATAAAGACATGAAAATATGTAACTCTTCTTTTGAACGAATTTTAAAGAGCAAATTTTGGTTTTTCATACGTTTCTGGTACTTTTTCACGCGATATTTAAATTTCTGGAACCAATGTATCGCGTAAAAAAATGACTGGGTGTATTCAATTCGAGAGTACAAATAACGAAAATGATACAACTATTGGTAAAGCTTATTATTTACTGAACGTATATCAATACATCAGCTGTTGGAAACTTGCGGTTAATTTTTACTGAACTAATACTGAAAAACATTCCACTGTGTAGAATGAGTTTTATATTTTTTTAGCGTATGACATGTCGACGTGAGTTTATGAGAATAATTAGTAAAACTCCTCACCGAGATTCATTATGTTAGATTCAGAATAATTCAATGTTAATGTTAGGATTCTCGCTATAATTTATTTTATTCTGTAGAATACATTCCATACCTAGAATGGTTGCAGCAGATATTCTTATAATAATATTTTTACTGCTGCTGCGAGTCAATTTATTTTTCGTAAAAGCGTTTCTCTGGGTGTTCTTGAACTTAATTTAGTTTGTTCACAACGAGCGTTTCCCACTTACGCTACTTTATATTCTGTAGTGCTTAAAAAGATAATGACTTTCCAAAAGATTTATATAAGATTAAATATGTCTGATCGTTACCTCGGATTCCTCCATAAATTTTAAGTTACATTTTTTGCACAATTTTGCATAAAATCATATTCTTAGTATGTTGTTTAGTATGTCGATTTTTTGCAATGTTTGATGGTAAACGAAAACGTTTTTGCGACAGTACTTATAAATCGGGTGCGGGCTTAATGTTTACATTATATCTACGAAATTTTTCTCTGGAGGTGTTAATGTAATTAACAATAGAATGTATAGTATTTTTCTCGTAGCGTTTGTTTTGTTTGGTGGCTGCTTTTTGACAATGAATGCTTTTACAATAAAATAAATTTACTTTACTTAAAACCTATATACACACGATTGTTTTTAAACATTAATTTTGTATTTTTGTAGTAATGATTTCAGACTATGAAAAAATGGTTTACATTACGACCATTGTAGTCAGTGTTTTTATGGCTGTTGCGAATTAACTTGTATTAATTTGAGAGCTGGTTTGTTTTATGACGGTTCTTTTATTCGAAGTTATCTACTATATACTTAATTTTTTTGTAGAACTATTTTTTCGCAATCTTATAATGGAGTTCTGCCAAGTTAATGCCAATCGAATCAATATATGATAAGAATACTTTCTTGACAATACGTAAGAACACATTACTTTTTTATTGTTTGCTTAGATTAAAATTAAATATTATACTTAAAAACTTTATTAAAAAATTTTGAATGTGGACAAATGTCTTTGTTGTGAGTGACTTAAATTATTTATGTTTTGGAAAATATCACTAGTTTTTGTGGAGAGTTTTATGACACAAGGAAGGAATGCGTTGGAAACGTGTTTTTTTAGTTTTCTTTTATGATATAGAGGAATTTAAATTGAACAGGATTCGCGAGTCGTAAAGCGTAGAACCTTGTCCAATGCAAAAACTACGAGTAGCATTAGTGGGTCGTATGTAAGACGCCATATGTGGCACACGTGCGCATTGTTACCCGTCACTCTTTCGCAGACACAGTTGGTATGCTGTACCACAAAAACAAAATAAATATCAACCATTATTTTATAACGCCGAGAGAACGTTAAAAAACGCGAAATGTAAGTCTGCCAAATAAGAATTTCTTTTGTGCTTGTTTTTGCCAAAATCCATTGTTACATGTTATGAAAAAAATAGCAATCCGGACTTGAAACTTTAAATAATATTTATTTCATTTTTGGAGATATTTTTTTGTTTAGGCAATTAAGGACGAAATAAAGAGGTACTACAATATTAGGGTAAGCTAACAATATATATGTATTGTTAGCTAAACATTATGTGTTTATTATTTAGACATAATGCCTTTTCACGAAGAACCAATAGGTTAAGAGTGATATGTATAGCTATACAATTTGCCCACTCTATTGTGTGAAAATAACAGAAAATAATCAAGCAATCTGCGCACTCCTAAATTCGATTTATAGTTTTGATAAAAATATTCTAGACTACCTTTGTCAATTAAATTGAAGAAAATAATATATACATATAATGCATTGTTTTTACGTGATTATATTCATGTGAAACTGTGATAATAAATGATTTATCTTCGAATGATATGCCAAATGTCGACGTAACATGCACAATTATATTTCCTTTAATACACTCGCACCCGTCCGACTGATATATAAATTATTGTTGTTGGTGGCGCGCGGGTAAACTTTGAAAGCTTCATCAAAGCTTCCAGTAGATACATTATCACAGGCGAGAGAATCGCTGCGTGGAAGGCACTACATCTATCGGCAAACCTCCAACTCATCGCGTCTAGCGGAGCTCCGTGAAAATCGTTACGGTACCCGCCGCCGGGAAAACCCTCTGGGATGGGTGGTTGGTTATCTGTAATTTTCACCTCTGGCTTTGTTGATTCGGCTAGTAAGGTTATGCGTTCGGTGCCTGCGTGAATTAATAGACCCGGGCGACATGTTTTGATGGCCTTTTGTTTTATTCAAGGGAATATATATTTACCATCGACGCTTACACTGTTTCCGAAAACTGGTGAAACTTCTCACATATACCGGATGCCTGTGCTATATTTGATTCTCATTATATGGATATTTTAATCGACCCTTTAATTTAGACACACTTAATTTAAATGTAATATTTATTTGCTATTTTCAATAACAACATTATATATTTATTGTCGAAAGTGGATTTTATTCCACAGATAGTTTTATTTGCGATTTTTCCATGCTTGGATGAAATTTAAATATTTCATAATTACACACTAGTGCGTCTTTAATATTTTATTTGGTCATCGAGACCGAGCTCAATTTGAAACGACGCGTGATTTATATGTATTTCTTACAACTTTCGTAGAATTGAATTTTAGCAGACGAAGAATTTTGTCGTATAATGAGTATTATGTCTGTCCATGAGCTATAGTTTTAGTTTTAAATTATATTTGTATTTTACCTTAAAACTGTATAGCTTTCTAGTTAAATTAATGTATTTTTTGACGAATGTTTAGTATTCTGTGGAGCAAAGGCAATTACCTTACATTTCTAGATGCCTTATAATATTTATAAGTCGTTTGTGTCTTAAGCTTAAGAAATTATGAAGGACAACGAAATGGGGACTTCAACGCCTGATTATTTGTAACAAGCGTTGTCAGTCATTTTCTTCAAAGCTCGGATGATAATTTATCACATTACCTTGTCGCAAGCTTATCAGCGTCGATCGGCTCTCAAAATTAACATTTCCCTCTTCTAATAAGAATTTCTTCTCTTTAACAAAAGCATACACATTTTATCATACATGTTTAATTATTAAAACTGTATTTTCTTCATCAATCATTTGCAATTGTGGAGAATGTTTCTGTTACGAAAAATCAGTAGCTTTATTAATATTGTGTTGGCAGAATCTTCACTTATTTTTTATTCGTAGCCTTATAACCGTTCATACAAAACTTTTTTGGAAGCTTTTGAGATCATATTCTTTTCTAACTTGGCTCATATGTTCAGGAAAAGTAATCCACAAAACGTCGTTCTGCGAAATTATTGAACGAGCATTTTTGTAAATAAGCGGGCAAAATTATCTTCTGACGGTAAACTTACTTGTTTCAAAATCGTAGTCAACAACTAATTGAAAACGTAAACCTCATTTTTACATTTCACAAAAAATCAACGCATTTATGAGTTTTATTGTATACTTTATACGTATGTGGTTTTCGATTAACTCGTTAATCATATTAATTTCGCTACTTATTCAATTTCGATTGAACGTATATCACCGTTCTAGCTAATCAATCCTAACCGTTGACTTGTTTCTACCGAATGATAAGCTATAATATATACTATGACTGTTTCGTATCATTGGCAATTCAATTTATTTAGTATTATCGCTAGTTTATTAAAAACAATTAAACATTGCTAGAATTTATAATATATCACAATTTATCAATTCAAAAATAGTGTTTTATTTGTATTTAAGTGAGCTTATGCACATTATGTTCTAGTGAAAAAAATATTCTGAATTTCAGTCGCAAAAGAAGCTTTCATTGTCATCGTAAAACATGCCTTACAGCCGTAAATGCAAAACGAGGTTGCTATAAAAGTATACGGAATACGATTTGCTTTAATAAGTTTTTTTAAGTGTTAAGGTAAAAATGAGTATTTATAGTATATGAAATATTCCCAGTAATCTTATGCTATTGAATCTTAAATTAATATTATACACATGCACATATGAAATTTGTGTCGAAATTTTTTTGATAATCAAATTTTCGTATTTTATGTTTTTTTTTTATTTTAGTAATAAATAAATAAGACAGTTATATATGTATACTTTATAAATTGCCCAAGGGCTTAAAACAAAAAGTTTTGTTTTGAGTCTGAAGTTTATTTATAAATTAATATCTTTTCACTGAGAAGAGAATTTTAATTTAAATTAAACCGTTTGCATTTGAACAATGCTTTTTATTAATTTCGCCATCAGTACTTATCTGTTTTTAAGAATGGAGTTGACTGATACATAATGAATTCTTATTTTCGGAGTTTAATTAATGCAGATGACATTGTCATCCATATTACGTTCTAATTTTTGTCATTGACCCTTGATCATACTGATTAGACGGTTATAATTGAATGTCCTCTTAAATAAATAGTTTCGTTTTGTTCGAGGCCTGGAAATGTCGGATTTTCTTTTTGATTAATTAAAAATGAATGCAATAACAAAAATCTACTTTATTTTTTTACCAAATACCACAGAGAACACCGTCCATGAATTAGATGAACTTGATTAGTTAGAAGACTATCAACCTGGCGTTGCATGTAGGATTATCAGATAATCAGACAGTGACTTTGATGTTTTAATTTATGATATCGACTGAAGATGCTTGATGGAATTTCAATATCAAATTTGATATGTAGGTGTAGGATATAAGAAAATATTTAGGTATCTCTTTAAAAAAAACCATTTATATTTTAATGTTAGTCGATTAATATTTGTTGTAAAACCCTTTCAAGAATGATTCATTAACAAGATCTTTAATGCAAATTGTCACAGGTAATTGTGTTAATTACTATTATATTAATATTATTAAATTTGTTTTAGCTGCAATTTATTGCTTACCTTGGGTTAAGTGTTTTCCTGTAACTAATAACTTTGTTATATAGACGATGCTAACTGTTTATTTCACGTCAGTTTTGTTGCATCCGTGTGATAGAATGCCTGCAGTTGCCGAAAGGCGAAACCCAGATCGTTAGTGACAAAACATGTGGAATCGTACAAAGTTGTAACCATTCAAAATTGTATATTTGTTTATTTCGAACGAAATTCAGACTATTTCCCTCGGTTGTAACATTTACATTGTGTTACATATATATGTAATAGTTGCATTTTACTACCATGATTTTCACTTCTCCCTTGTTAGCTCGTTTTTTATAATTCACGTATATATTTCACGCATTGACTGCAATAAGAACGTTGTATTAAAAAAAGCTAAATAACACGGCAGTATTTAAAAACATAAACAACTTGTTACTTGAATTGGGAAATTTCAATAATGACATTGAATACGCGTTGGATTTGTGGAACATATATGTACACACATCACTTTTAAGGTGTTAACTGTCACTTCTTGATGGAAAGGCATGATATTTTAAATAATAAAAACACATTTTTTTAGTACTTATTGCCACAATATATTTTTTGATCAGGACCGGTTTCGCTCATCGCGAGCATTATCAACTGATGATAGTGAACATCAGTTGATAATGCTCGCGATGAGCGAAACCGGTCCTGATCAAAAAAAATATTGTGGAAATAAGTACTAAAAAAATGTGTTTTTATTATTTAAAATATGTACACACATATTTACGTAAGGGGTTTACCTGTTACCTGTGACGCGGATGCACCTTGACATTAGAGATCGCCCACGTGTGCAGTGAATTGCGCACTCGCCCTTTTTGCTGCGTGGTAACCCGCCTGCTTCGACTTTTCTATTATTTATTTAGAACTGTGAAAGGCAACGCAAAGTACTGTCCGTTAAAACTAAATCAAACATTAACTTTTTATGAGACCGTCCGTTACTTTATTATTCTGTGACATGGAATTTATCTCTTCTGAATTTATGAGAAATGTATTTAATTATCTACTCTTGGCACATCGCCACAAGAGCGATAATCATTAGTTTAGTGTGAAAATAATATTTTGTTTCTTCTTATTTTATTATAACTAACAAACGAATTCAAATTCATATACCTTTATGAAATGTGTTGCTACTATTTACTTACTGGCATCATCGTGTTTTATTTATAATGGATGGGAATGCAATGAAACTTTGGTAAAGAAACTTTAAGAAACTTTTAAAATATTGCATTACAAACTTTTTATGTTCATACATATAATATATTTTTAACCGCCAGTCATATACACTTGAAATATATATGAAAGTAGAAAATAAATAAATTCTTTTAAGAGAATGTTAGGGTACAGCGATGCTGATATTCAATGGCTTCAAAACTAGGGGACGCGGTACTAAACATTTTGGTTCTTTATTATTTTCATTTATAAAATTTGCGACAAACTAAATCCATTTAAAGTAGCGTGTTACTGTCTTATGCATAGGATGCTTGAAATCCATTAATGTAAAGGAAAAGTTTTACACGTGCCAAGTTTCGTTATCCTTACGCATCTACTGATATCGTTGCCCATGTTGAGATTGTTCAATTATTGATTATTAAAATTGACAATTTAGTTTGGGTGATTATGGATGTTCTTCATTAGTCAATTTTACCTATGACCTAAGAGTTTATTGAATTCCAATGCTCTAAAAATCATTTTCGCTATATCAGTTAATATATTGAAACAGTATCAGCTTCATTTTTATATATATCTGTAACATTAATCTCACTTATAGTATTTTTATAGTTACCAAGAAATAACACTTATATTTTTTTCTTGTTACTTCTTAAAACTTCATATGATATTGACCACAGATTTTTGATTATCTTTTTTCTTATCGTGTTGAAAATATTTAAGCCAATAATTTAATAGTTTCGTTTTTGTTAAAATAATATCTAAATGCTATTTAGTGTACTGTAAAGTAATATATATCTAAACGCATATGTATGCAGTTTAGCCGTTCATTATCGCTAAAATAATAAATTTGCTTGGCTTGGGCGCGAGTTTTCCGCGCCACTTACGTCAGATTTTTTAGTATCAAAACGTATAGTTATCATACTACGCTAACGACAAATAAATTTTTAACGCCAAAAGGCCATTAAAAATAATATTTGACAATAGTTAAGTATTTTTGTTCTCAGCTGAAAAGGTTAACGTATGTCGACACAATGATCGTTAATGCTGCTGGACCATTTTCTCGCAATATTTACGCCCAAAAGGAAGTATAAAGAAGGTATAAGAAGTAACGGTGTTTTGTCGCTTTTGCTGTTATCTGTTCGCCAGTTATTTCCTTAAAGCAGCAATCACCATAAAATTTATATGCTTACTGTAGGCATTTCTGTGTTACCGTCCCCATTCAACTTTTTCTCTTACACTTCATGAGGAAAATTTACAAAAAATATGTACACGTTCATTTGGATAAAAGTGCTTCAACAGTCGCCCGCTGTTGAAAAACGGTCTACAAAACGAGTTTTTTTCTAGGCGATTTCATAAAACGGCTATTCGATTCGTTTTCTCGAGTCGCTACACTTTTCAGATTGCTTTTTGGAATCGGAATAGGAGCTTTAAAATACAATTATAAATAATATATTCGCTTTATTTTTTTTTGCTCGATTTATTCCGGGTTAAACGCAAGTCATTTCCCATACGCCTGAAGTGGAATTATGTTCAACAATGAATGGACGGTATTAATCGAGGATACAGTCGATCGTTTTATAAGTATTCCATTTTTTGATTTCGGATCAATTCAGCGAATCTTGTGAAAATATATTGAGTTTGATTCACTTTTATAACATAGCACCACAATTAGAGTCATCGGAAATCAACCAATTTTGTATCTCTTTTCATAAATAGGTTTGTGTACATTGTGGTTATATTTTTGAAGGTATCTCATCTTTACCGCGATCTGATAATAATATATATATATAGATATAAACATTTTTAATGCTATAAATATGAAGAACAAATCTATAATATAAACCTGACGACTACATGAGAATTAGATAACAATAAAATCATCTGTACTACTAAAAATATACAATCGTAGAGTTGAAACGTTTTTGAATTGCTCACATTACTAATACAAACGCTAATGCCTTACTTCTTATTCTATAGACATTTTCACCGAATGAAAAGAAAATATTTTTTCATATATTCCTACATTGTAAATAATTCTAAAATGATACAGCATTTCGACAGAGTAAAAGAAAACAAATATATTCAGACATTTACGTGTGGTTAGTACATTGTAGGCACAAGTAAATTTCAAAGACTTTTTGCTTGAGTATGTTTTTTTCCCCGAAATATGTATATGGGCTTTTAATATTTTCCACATTTCTTTACTTCGCAACCTTTGTCCTTTAATCTCGTTACTTTAATATAAAGCTCAGCGGAGTGGAGTCCTTGTTAGCTTGTTCATTTTTATAAGTATGAAATTCTATTTATAACTTCATAAAGAGTTATGTATCTTTCTTTGTTTTCTCGAAATAATTTGATAACATAATCTCACCAGAATATTCCTTTGAGGTGGATTTGTAATCGCAAGTAAGTATTAATAGATCGTTCTAATATGGTTTCTCCACTAATTGAGGGTTATATTACCCAGTTAGAGCAAAAATAATGAAGACGTTGAAGAAACTTTGAGATTTCTAATTATTATTATCTAAGCCTACCTTTCCTGAGATTACCTTGACGCGCTATTATAAATATATTTCTATGAAGATATTTCAAATGAATATTAAATGCTAAACTTTTTTTAAGACTAAAAGGAAGATAAAACTTGCGTATTCGATCAATGATTTACCGTTCGTGCTACAAATTAAAATTCAGAAATAACTCGCCATACTTAGTATATAAACGTTAATAAATTAATTTAAACGTTCTGTTGTTGTAATTACTAATAAATCTGTGACGACCCATCTCGATCCCAACCATGTCGCTAATATAATATATCCAGTTTTTAAGGCGGCCTGATAATGAATGATGCCATTTAGTTGTATCTACGAGAACTCCGGTATTGTATATCAGTTACTAATTCGTGAGCCCAATATCTTATGTATGCATAGTAACCAATTATTTTTAGATACATAGTTAAAATGTTATTTTTTTTAAACATACTGTTGTTATTATACGATTCTTCAACCAGAAAGTCTTCTTTTCATATCGACATTGTGTAAATTGCAATTTAAGGGACAGAAATACCAAGGTATAAATAGAAGTCGCGTGTGATTAGTCAGCGTAGCGTGACTGGTTTCTACGCCGATCGTCAGGCGCTACGACGTTCACCTGTTGAGTGGTACCACCGTAGCCCTTTCCACCCGACCTTTACTGCAAAAGAGAATTGCTGAAGTTTTAGAGTTGGGCCGTGACGAGTGTTTTATTATACTTGTATATTTTAATGACTCTTCTGCGTCTTGCATGTCAAGGCGAATTCGTAGCGAATTGTTCGAGTTCTAAGTTATCGCAAACGCTCTTTGTGGTGAACGTCGCTTTGCTTTTCTTATCTCAGCGCTCTGTGTTAAGCCATCGCCGTCGAACAAAATGTGAACATGAATTTTACTCCAGCTTTTGTGATGTGTGTTTATAGAGGCTTTTTAATGTACCACACACTTCACCCACCGCCAGAGGTTAATTCTGTTTTCAGAGGTCATAAAGTGGTTGGCGGAAATACATTATTATTTATAATGCTTTAAGGCACTGACCTAGGAATAAAGCTTATTTGTAAGGGTTAAAGCACCATCCATAAGTAAAAATATCGTGACGTATGTTAATATCGAAGTTTAAAAATAATAATAAATCAGTTCATATTTTCGCATTAGATATAGGATCTCACGTCTTAAATGATGAAACTGTAGTTAATACAAACTTAATTGGAGTCTTAAAATTTATTCGCAGTATCATACAGTATCAAATTTAAATGGTATCGATAACAGCTTTTGAGTTAAGATTTACTTTGATGAAATTAATAGTTATGTTAAACTTTTCTCAATGTAACTCTAATAAAAAATTATTTCTACCGATAAAGAAAACAGTTTTCATTTGGCTGTTATACTACAATTTATTGTCTTGCCATGCAAGTAAAAATACACGGTGTGTGAAATTCTTCTTACTTTTTACCTGTCCGTAGGTGTAAAATGGTGTGAAAGTACTATAATAGAGTACCACATTTTTTATTCAACAGCAGGACTTGTTTTGCTAAGGAAGTGAAAACTGTCAACTCAAATTGTCATCGCTTAATAATAAAGACATTCTTGAGAAGTTATTTGTTAAATAAAATAATAGCTTACCGTTCTATAGCGACAGTAGCGCTCTATACAGCTTCGTGTTACAGAAATACTTTTTAATATAACTATACTATCGATATTTTTAATGTTAAGTCGCGTGTTTTATTTTATTATTTATTTATTTATTTATACATTTTTCCTGATTATGTCATCATAAAAGTGATCATTTATAAGCGATACAATCTGCTCATCGACCATAAATAGCATGCAGTTAGTGTACACTCATCCTCTGATTTACGCGGGTTCACACTTACGCGGTCTGCATAAATAAATTTACAAAAAGCTTATGAAAAATAAAAATAAAAAACAATCAAATATTACAGATTTTTTCACAATAATAACTCCCTAAAGCAACTTTAATACTTCCGCAAATTATGGAATTGAACTGAGCTGATGATAAAGTTAATTTTGAACCAGTTATGAAGAAAAAAGTTAAAATGCCGGAAGAAAGCAGCAAAAATGAGGATTAAATAATCAACAAAAGCGAAAATAAAGAAAGTGATAAAAATATGTTAAAAATTTCTTCTACCTTTTCATAAATATATTTCTTTTTGTCAGAACTTTGCGATATTTGTAGGATCGCGTGAATATTTCTATCGATGCATGTATTTCCAAACAACATTAATCACAGGTTTTTTACGGCAGTGGCGTGCTTATGATTATTTTTCTTCCACTTACATTCATTTGTAAAACTATTTTTCGCATTGTTAAATTTTTCATTCATATTCTTATGGAAAGAACATGATATATATATGATGAATTGAATTAAGTATAAATCCTTTCGTGTAAGTTGCAAAAATAGCTGGACCTATTGATATTAAGATATGGATTAACAAGGGATTGTTCTAAAATACATTGCTATTTTTTCACCGTGTTCCAACGGATTTCTTCCTACTAAGCGCCGATTCCATCAATATATATGGATTAATTTTTTATAGTTGATTAATAGTTCATAGAAAATGATATATTTCGGATAATATTTCTGGCTCATGATTTTCAAATTTGGAAAAAGAATTTATTGATTTTTTCTGAATTTTATGCGCATACATACAACAATACAACTTTCATGGATCGAGCAAGCGATCGTCTCATGAATCCACCCAAGAAGAGCTTATTCATATTTGAGTGTTTGCTGTGTACTGAGTTCGCCGCTTACCGATGCTCTTGTGTAGTTTTAAAAAAGCTGTCGCTTACTGAAAAACTCTCATTTTTCAATGGCCCCACTCACAGATTGTTTTTCGAACTCTTGGTTAACCAATGAATGCCCTTGGCGCCTATTGGCCTAAACGATTATATTAGTCACACATCCAATGCGCCTTAGGATTATTTTTATAGTGATATTTATTAATTTCGGTGATGTTTGCTGTTGCAAAACCTTCTTAAAGACAACCATCACCTACGAATAAGAAATGGATTATTTATGACAATCGTAGGAGATCGGAACAGTAGTCGGGAAAAAGAGCTCAGTAGTATATACCGAACAAAAAAAAATACGCAAAACAAAAACATATGGTAGTCTGATGAATGAGTTCATCGGTCAGTTTTGAAACAAGAAGAAACAATCACAGCGGAAACATATTTTGAACAAATGGACATTATACGCATATTGGGACGCCAAAAACTGACGGTATATAATTTGCTGGCTAATAGACATGGAGCGATATCGCTCGCAAAACTACGTATAGCTTTTTTCACCGTAAAAAAATAAATGTGTTGGAAGTGAAATGTACCGCAACGTATATTTTGACGCAATCTATGCCACTCTGATTTTTATTCAAGCACTTTTTTTAAAACAATAAAATCATTGAACGTTAATATATCCAGCAATTTTTTGTAAATAACGTTTATTACTTTTATCATATTTTATTACAAATGAGTTTATGTTTATGAATAAAAGAAATTCTTAATGTGCTATAAAAATTCTAGGTGTGCCATAAATATGAATTTTGCAATGAAAATGAACTGTTTTACTTAGATTAGATTCGCTTTTGGGGAAAATAATAAAAAATGTAACCCTACATCTAACCATTTCAATTAATTCCTTTTAGTGTTGGGTGTGATTGATACCGGCGTCTGGAGTATGGGCAGGGATCGGCTTAACATATACATCATAGATGACGATTGTCACTTAAACTTCCATGCTCGATTCAATCAATCCTGAAAAACTAATATCACGCTATCTTTTGTGTAGGTTCTTATGTAAATATAGTTTTTACGTGGGGAATATTAAACGGTTAAAAATTTTGACATGTTACTAAGTTAACACCAATAATACATAATGTCAGTTAAAAAATCATTTTTTCCAAAATGTATCGATATTGCAGTAGGTCTCTGAAAAAGAAGTGAAATATTTATTGACGCTATTTGAGGATATATTAAATATGACAATTTTTGACGCTCTTGGGAACACTACTAACAATATTATATTTCTCGTATATAAGCCGAGTCTTTAAAATACTAAACAATATTGATTATTTTTACCACATATTTATTTTCCATAGCAGTTGAACGACTCTTACATAATTATTTTCCACGCCCCTTGAGAACTAAATGTCAGACGTTTTTTCTCTCTTGGATATTCTGTGGCGACAGACTCAAGCATATCCAATTTAATTACATCGTGATATTATTAATTTTGGCTCCAGACAAAAAGCATTCTGAATATTTTTAATGTTGTATCGATTTCAGCAGTGTCCACCAATATTCTAACTAGAACGTAATTTTTGTTTATTCGGGATTATTTAATCACGAGGCTTCCGTTTTTTATGTATGTTTTACTAGATTCTACTATAACCTATTTTATGGGTTATTTTTTGAAACTAATGAATCTTCGACGTCGAAAATAAATAAATTTGAGTTTTTTTTGTTAATATTACAGATAAAATAAATTATGTTAATCGTTCACAGATATACACATTCTATAAAACAACATCCCCAAATTAAAAATGTATTATAATAAATAAATAGCTGATATTTGTATTGTCGAACAATTTGTCTCAAAACTGTCATTTGTTTCCGTGACAATTGATTCCTAATATGTTCAAGCATATAGATTTCAAATCATATTATTTCTAAAATACTGTTCATATAATTTCACCAAGTACGACCTCGCCTATTGATCTCATCTTTTTGGTTAGTTATTATTTGCTTTTTTCAAGACCATTGATATTGCGAACTTATATACGGTTGTTTACCGGGAAGGCTTACCTATTTATTTTTGTATACAATTTGATTGTTCTGCCTCCACCTGTTATGTGTATGCAGCCGATGGTATGAGGCCGCTTTTTAAAACACAATACTGATAAAAAGAAACAATGATACTCTTTATTTTCTTGGTTCGATACATAGCTCTACGAACCCATCTTTCAACCATGCACTATTCTGCTTAAGAGAGAAAAAAAGAAAGCAAAAGAAAATGTGACTTGCTAAGCCACTCAGCTTAAGTGATATTAAGTATCCTTGTTATCTGTGTAGTGAAAATCCGCTGTGGCGGGAGTGTTAAATCTCTCGTTCCCCGTATGATGTTGCAAATTTATCGAATGTCTCAAAGATGGCCTTGATTGATATAATGCTAGCGCGACCTATTGTTTATTTTTGTATAACTTCATGTAAAATTAAATATATATTTTCATGCTGATAAATGTTTTATTGAATGTTGGAAAATACGTACGGAAAACAACGGCATGTCCGTTTATTTTAGCCTCACAAATAAAGTCTCTTTATCTATTAACCTTCCCGGCGAACACCTGTTTTTAGAAATCGTCCACATTCGAAGAACTTCATTGAATTCGCACGAGCTGTTACCTTTGTTATTGACTTTTTATGGATGAGAAAACGACAAACGTTTTCGCACATCACTGTGTATGTTATGTATAATCACATAGTTTAAGGTTGAATTTTTTTCAATTTTATTAATATTTTTTGCCTTATGATTTGCCTTTAAATGCTGAAATTTATTTAGAATATCATATGTTTCCCAAATAATTCACACGTGCACAATAAATTTGCATATGAAGGCTCGCTGAAGGAAACTTTTAACTGCAGTACGATACAATACGATTATTTTTAAAAATGCCGAGTGTAAAATGTTAAGTGGCCAGCCGCATACTGTGTATTTACATCGTTAGCAACCACATACAGATTTGATTTACTTCAAATAAAGTAACTAAAATTTTTCAAACTAGGCTAAAAAAATATTTCAATTTAAAATTTCCATATTTCTTATGTGCGAGATAAACAATGGCACTGCTTTAAAGTTCGTAAATATTTGGATATTTTTGCAGTAGATTCTACCATGTAAATGCCAATCAATAATTGCATCGTTTTTAGACGAGTAAAATTATTTATGTAATATTTTGATGATATTGCTTGGTTGAACACTGAGAGTACGCAAAGATTTTTTAGTTGACACTAATCACGCTTTTAAGATTATCTAGATATATAAGGTTACAAGTAAGTTTATAAGACAGTTTATATTAAATAAAGTTCATTTATGCTAATTTTATGTGTGTTCTGAAATATTCATCAGC
This sequence comes from Himalopsyche japonica, assembly GCA_028555115.1. Taxonomy (NCBI): domain Eukaryota; kingdom Metazoa; phylum Arthropoda; class Insecta; order Trichoptera; family Rhyacophilidae; genus Himalopsyche; species Himalopsyche japonica. Next base: position 6,538,763 of record JAHFWJ010000430.1, read on the forward strand.
TCTTCTAACGATAATCATTCTTCTCTAGTACCATATTTGGCACCTGTACTTTAATCTAATAAGGGTAGTATTAAATTCATGTTATAGTCTGACCTTCATATAAGCTGCACTGAAAAATGACTAAGCTACCGAATTGTGAACTATAATTATTTAAAATTCACTTATAAACGTATTCCCTTTGCAATTTTTATCACTATGGATCTTGAAAGTACTGATACTTAATTAATAATATCTTGCAGGGATTCCAATATTGTTATACTCAATCTGGTTTTGTGGCAAGAGAGCCTTATTGGCATTATATTATTTCGCAAAGTCGGCTTCCGCAAAACTTGAAACTGAAGGACTAAATGTTTTATGTAATGGAAACGGGTTCAGTAAATCAAATTTTATTGTCTTCATTCGTGCGGCCGAAGTTCGTTCTCGGTTCATAAGCGATGTATGTGTTTTTGAGTAGTTTTGTTCTTCGATTCGAAAGAAAACTTAGAAAGCACAGTCGTATTTTATAACGTATGACCGGTCCAATTTAGTTTGTTCCATTTTGCACAGAGAAAGCTCTTAATGAGAGGTAGGCCTGCCAACTGGTCTGGGATTATTGAACCTTATATTTTCTTCGAAACGGACCGGGTCTGTTTATTGAGTTAGTCCGACGTGTATTTGGACAAAAATATAACAGAGCCTTCCTTTATAAACCACAATTAACGTAGATGCTCTTAAAATAGAAGCTTTATAAAAATATTCACCTAAAGTATTATGACGTTGGAACTTTTTTTTATTTATATAGAATATATATGCTTCGTATTGATTGATTGAATTGGCATTCACTTGGTAGAACTCCATTATAACACGGTGAAAAAATAGCAATGTATTTTAGTTCTACAAATTTTGTAGAACTAAAATACATTGCTATTTTTTCACCGTGTGATATATGCTTCGGTTGTAGTATTTTCATGACAACATCACATTCAATCAAGATCATGTTCATTTAGTTGCAAAAGACCTTTTTTTTAGATTAATATGATATGCAATGTGTGTAATCAAATTAAAACCTTTGTTAACTGTTACTTCTTGGCGGATAGGCATTATATTTTGAATATAGGATATTTATGATACCGACTGAAGTTAGTGACAAAACATGTAAAATAGTATTAAATTTCAACAATTCAAATTTTATATTGCAATTCCATCAAGCACCTTAAAACAAACAAGTTAACAATTGACAGGTATAAAAAACCAAGGGGTTAAGTTCTGAGAAAATAGTTTCCATGTATTAATCATAAATATATCAAATTGTGAACATAGTACTAAAATGTATTCTATAACAACATTACAACGTATAACGTTGTCGATCACTGTTCCATGGTATGCCTCTTTAACTATTTGAGTGCTTCGATGTATTTATTATGTGGCTTACATCAGTAAACACATTCCGTTACTTTATCAAACAATGGCAAACGGATGAAGGTCAAAGACGAATTAATGTGTTAACACTGTGCCGAAAGCGACTGGCAAGCGGCCACATTTTTTTACGCACATGCTTTGTTTGAATAAAAATATTTTACATGTTTTTCTCTCTCTGGCCAATAACGCTTTGTGATCCCGAAACGTTCGGAAGTAACGCCTGATTCAGACGAGGATAATCTTTTGTGAAAGGATGAACTATGACTAGTGAACACGCGTGTTTCTTCATCCAGAAAAAATATTGAAAATCTCTCAGCTTTTCAGAAGCAAACAACATTACGGTTGACTTAATGCTGTCCTGACTAGCTGTGCTGACGAATCGCATCGATTTCACGGTTGGTTCACACAACATGAAAAAATTACAGTAAACATGTGATTTCCGGATGTATTTTATTTCTACGAATTTCAGAAATGATAAAAATAACAAATAATCTCTGAATTGCAGTTATAATTTACATTTTAATACTGTATATGAACTAAATAGTTGTTGCTTTTTATGCGTGTACGGATACCCAGACTGCAAAAGCCTTGAACTAATAAGGTACACTTTTACATGAGAAATATATCATACCGCATAGTATATGTATGTGAAGCTTTTCATCGTTGCTACTTAAAAAACAGTAAATTTTGTTGAAAATTTTTATATCACTTATTCTTTTCTCCAAACTGTTTAATGAAACGGCTTGTGGCCTGGCATTATGACATTGAAAAACATAAGTAGATAAAAAAAAACTCGTTAATGTCTTCAACGATTCATTGACATTGTGCCTGAGTTATTATAATTTTCCTCCAAATCATTCTTAGCAGCATATTGACTTCGCGACAAGCATTGTAAATATTTCGCGCAGTGGTGGTGTTTTCGCAGATTTGGTTTGCGGTTTCGAGCATTAGAGAAATTAGAAAAGTTCCGGGTCTCCATTCTGAAATCGTTGAACTTTTCGGCGGAACGCTTTATACTTTTAAATGGAACTTAAGAATGTCCCCTGCTGTTTTCGCAGCTCTATTCGGCCATCTTAATTCCGTCGAAACGTAATATGGCGATATCCGCTTATCCTTTGTTATGCCACAAGTTTTACACCTTATGATCCGAGGGAAACAATAATGCACAAGCTGATATTAAAAATGTTTTTTCTAAAATACTGAAAATTATCTGATTTTGTATATTAAAAAGAATATTCGGTGCAACATTGTTTTGATATGGTAGCAAAAGAAACCCATGTGGTCCAAATAAGGAATCTAGGAGGAGGTTGTATTTATTCATTTCTATTTTTTTAACGAAACTGCTTAAAATTTCTAGTTAAATTTATATGCTGTATCTCATCTATTTGTATACTAAATCATAATAAATACACGCGCGTTTGAAAATTGAAAATGTACGTAAGCCAAAATATTCTATGGATGTATTGTGGTGAATAAAATTTAATTTAAAACCAAAATTATTAAATCTGTTGGTCTATTTTTGTAACCATGGAAAAGTTCAAGCCGCTACAAAGCTTCCGCCTTTTCATTTAAAACATTATTCTTGCTGAAAGCCCATTGTTAAAATCTATACTTTCTGATAAATCTTGGTCAACTCGTGTTGAAGGGTTGTTTATAGTATTTGTTGTATGAACTGCTGTAAAATATGTAAAAATGCACGGGCATATTTATTTTTTCATATGCTTCTTTGCATTAATTAAAGTAAAATTGTCGGAGATGTTAATTAATATTTTCTCTGAGATTTGGATTTCATTTTAAATTCAATTGTCGAAGTGTAGCAGATTGTGCGTTCAGAAAGTTTCCAACAATGGGAATTGGCATATTTTCGACAAGTCAAATAATGTTGAATGATTCTCATTATTAAATTTGTGATCACAATTATCGTAGCTTTCAACTTGTCAAGGGTGTACCTAGTTATTATGTTCTAATCGGTGTTTCAATGAATTGAGCCGTGGCAACCCCTTTTTATGCGATCAGAAAATTTCTCCACTTCACATTATTTGCCAGGATTATTTTGCCTTTGAGTGCCTGCAAACTTTCCGAAAACAGTATTAGTGTTAGTCTGGAGCGACTCGCAAAGGTCCCTAACTCTCGCTTTGAATTCTGAGGACATTCATTTTTTTTGTCCCGTGTAAACGTGGGACGAAAACAAATGTGCTTTGTAACAATGTAATCGGAATTTTCTATTGTTAAATTCAGCAATTTGTCGATACCATCTTATCACAAAAAGAATTTTCTTTGCAAATCCTATTTGTGTATATCTAGCACACAGACTAAATGGACACTGCTTAAATTTTAACACTTACAATTTCCATAGTTCTTACTTGTTTCCGAATTAGTATTAGAATTATATAACTACTTGGATTTTTCACTTTGTAGGGTTTTAACTGTCACTCCTTGACGGAAAGATATAATGTTTTAAATAATTTAAAAAGATATTTACAAAAATTACACAGATTTAAGTCATTATATTTTTGAAGCATTTTGGCAATCATAAGCGTTAAGTGTACATCCATTTAAATTTTATTATATATATACGCACAAACACTTTATTTAATTCGCATAGATTATTTTGTAATTGTAATGTGAAAGAATAAAAAAAATATATAATTGAGATTTGCCTACGTGCTTGGGAAAATAAACTTCCGTATAGTTTGCGCAAGGACTGATTTGAATTATTAATGTCACGCCCACATTGTGCCGATCTTGTTCTAACTGTTTCTGTTATATTGCGGGAGGGCTATTTAGATCCTAAGCCGTGCAAAATTCGATTTACTCCTTTCCAGAGATTGACATATGTTGAATTTAACTGGATGGTATTAATACTGACAGTAAATTATATTGGAACTATACAGCGTCGAATACTACAAATTCAATTAGTAAGTTATGGCTAAATACCATTTAATCATAAACCAGGCCATTAAACGCTCTGTTCAGACGTTTGATCGCAGATTAAAATACAGGATTGGAATGAATGTTTCTATTTAGAGTCATTAAGCTTTTCAATCTCCAAAAAAAGACACCAAAGAATTGGCGTCCGTTGTGTTTGAAAACTTTAAGAAATTGACTATTCATTCTAAAACATCTTGTAATTGCATTACCTATACAGTTAGCGGATGGCAGATTTGAGTGCACGTTCGCGTACCTGTTAAATAATAATGAAAAAAATAGATTGTTTTTATGGCACCATACATATGACCGCATTTATTTCAAAGAATTCCTAGCTGAAATAGTCGTAGTTGTTGTATTCCACGCAATGCTGACATGGTTTCAGGAGATTTAAAAGATTCGTCCTCTATAAAATACAAGTGATCTTAGAATTATACTCGAAAATTAAACCAAATATAATATTTCATTTCGTTTTCCATTCAAAGAAAAATCCCTTGGGATTTTTTCCATAGACAAAATTTCTGGTAAGATAAAATTTATATTTGAAGACGATTAATTTTATTTATTTGTCGTCATGCTTTTTAAAATATTAAAATATTTTTAAAAGTAGCTTTTTGTATAATAATAATTGTTTTAATAAAACGATCCAATTAGCTAAATTTGAAATTCTCCGACGAGAATATGATCATGATAAAACCACAACATTTTAAGGTAAGCGGTTATAACGAAACTTTCCCTCAGTTAAAGACTTGCGGGAAAGCTGTTAATTTTTTATTTTATTATATTTTATATGTCTTTCAAAGTAGTAAATTCTTATTACGACTCATCTCATTCCGATAATGACACTTTTTTTTGGTTGGCGTCTTAAATCCGATATAAAATGAAAGCATTACATGTATAATATTCATTCAATATGTATCGATTCTTAACTTTTCGTATAGAGCATTGTATGAAATTGATATTAATGAATGCGAAAATATCAAATTCTGTTGCAAAGCTCTTAAAAACTATACAGGCTAAAATTATTAGCTAAAAAATAAATGGGTTTGGTTTTGCTGCAAAACAATGTTTGTGCCTTGCTGCAAAACATTTAATCCTGCGGATAGTGTAGATGCTAGAGGATTTTCTCGCAAATAATGCTCTAAAATACTAACTGATTTTCCTGCCAACTTGAATGACTGAACGAAACATGTTCCATGGTTGGCTTATTATTTTTTTATGATATGTATTTCAACTATTTTGAATCGTGAATAATTATTTTTAGAAAAAAAATTGTTTTGAAATGTATTATAAATATTCTTTATTTAGAATTTGTTGTCTATTAAAGTATATTTAAAAAACCAAAAAACGGGTTTTCAATGATGAATTTATACCTACTTTTCGATTCATTCGTGGTCATTTCATATCTTCCAGATTCAATTAATATCGTTTTGCACATATTTTACAGAACTATTTATTGTTTGATTACTTTTAATATTATGTTTTACGTTGAACTTATATCATTAAAAAATACAAATCATTGTATGCTTCATCGGTTGTTCAAAAATGTGTTATTATAATTAAAAAATAAATTTCTAGCGGTATTATTTATATACGATGAATTTCAACGTATAAATTATAAAAAGTTATGTTACCTTAAAAAAAGTTATATAATTTTGAAAGATAAGCAATATTGGTTTTTACAATCAAAGTGGAAAGACTCGTGTATTTTTTTTATTAATTAATTATCGATTGATTATCCTGGCGTATTCAGTTTGTAATATTCGCGATTATTTGCCAAGTTCTACGCTATCATCCGCTGCAAAGTTCTGCGATGTTGTGGCGCGCAGGCGCAAACCGCGCACTCCCCCCGGGCTTTCATTCATGCGGCGGGGCGGGGGACGATTCCCGGCACGTGGGTTGGGAAGACTCGATCGAAGGCTGCGCGGCGGTAACGATCCGCCCATGACGCTACCGCCGACGCCTGCGAGAGCTTTTTCGCCGCCTCAGCTTTGCGTTTGCCGCCGCAACGGATTCAAACGATGGCCCGCTGTAACGACATGTAGCACTTATCTTCGTACGGACTATATCCGATATAATTTAACGATTGTTCTTGGCATTTTTTATTTGAAGGAGTTTTCATAATATTATTTTTATTTACTATACCTCCAACACATAAATATTAGTTTTTGTTTTGTTTTATTTCCTTAAATACATGACGCATATTTCAACCAAAGGCAATCGAATACACTTCTTACTTACTATTTCCTCTTTTTAGAAATATTATAATCAAATAATACTTTATTTTGTTTTCAATGAGTGAATGATTCGTCCGATAGTTTCTGTGTAAATCCTGGTTAGTATATTATTTACATGCTTAATTATTTCAATTGCCATAAAGATTTTGTAAGGAAACATTTTTTGATTCAATGGAATGATTGAAACTTTTTATTTGTTCAATTCAATGGTACATATTTTAGTTATAACGTAGCTCATTTTTATTGCCTGCTTAATTCAAGAAACCAGTTGGGATCTCAATATGTAACAGTTTTAATCTTAAATAATATGAATTGTTCAGCTAGAAAATTATGTATTATACTTGAAAAGTTCGAATGTATTGTGAACTTTTCATCGTACATTTTTTATGCTTATGCTAAGAATTTGAGAATGAATGCGTATAACATGTATGATTACTAAATTTCCGATTCTGGTAGAATATTTGATATGATCCCGTACAACGAGAAATCTCTGTAAAAGATAAATAAAACAAAGGCTGAATAATACGATACGAAGATACAAGCTTTGAAAGCTCTTCGGTGCTGGTTTTTGCTCGGTGCTTATTCCCGAGACAGTAGTTTAGGGGCTGTACTGTTTAAAAGTTGTTCAGCAAAGCGTGAACAGTTTTGTTGTAGCTCGCCTGACTTCACCACGCACTAGTCTAGGCTTGTGTATTTAAGGTATGAGTTTAATTATTTTTGTCTCGATGTTTTCAGTAGAAATTTTGAAATCGGGTTTTAATCGTTTCTACCGACTTTATGATATTAATATACAAAGCTGAAGGTAGACGTAATTTTTGAGCTTTTGCTACTTTTGGGTTTATGTTCTTTGCTAGACTATGATTAACATCCTTACCTACAATATACATATATTCTTATCAGGTATTGATATCTTGGAATATAATACGTAATGGATTTTAGGTCATTAGAATATATTTACGATGGTTCGATAGTAAATTTACAGAAATTATCAATTTTAAATAAACAAACGAAAACATCTCTATTCTATTGGTTATGTCACTCTGAATAACCTTCACGCACATGCAAATCATCATGCATGATTGCACAAGTATTATAAATATATATATATTTTATAATAATTTATTGTTATTTAATACTCAATCATAATACGATTGGTTATGATTATTTTTTACGTTCTATACATTTGTAATAGCTGTTTTGATGGTCAATAGATGTACTACAGAAGCATTATTAATATTTAGATGCGAATATTGCTTGTATTTTTTTATTGTTCATATCATGTTCGTCATGCATGGTATGTAGCATTATATGTTTTATTATACGTATTGACCATTTTTTTATACAACAAAATAAAATTATTATTTTTTCCACCATGATTAATCAATTGTAAATGTATGCTTTTGTAATATACCAGATCGGTTCGGATGCTTGGAGAGTTGATATGAATTATTTGATACTTAATTGGTCCATTGTAAACATTGCGTGGCGTAACGTACCTTTTCATAAACATACAAACACACAGTGAACTGTTTAATCCCTTGACGAAATATTTAAATAGACGTTATAAAAGCATGCTTAACAAAGCTTATTAAATTAAGATGTATTTTATTAAATATATTTGTGTTAAATTCTTTGTTTTCAATGTAACTAATGAAGATATTATTTATTTAAAATTTATTCGTTTAGCAGTACGTACATGTATTTCTTCTTAGTACTTACCTAGCATACAATGAGAAATAATAGTTTTATGGTAATATGTGTATAACTAGAGAAGCGTTCATTGTCTTGAAATATTTTCAAGAGATCATGACGATCGAGTTTTCTTGAGCAGATTCAAAAATAATACTAGAAAAAAGTTTAAGTTGGATTATCTAATCACGTAACATTCAACAAAATATTTGTCGCCAAACGGGTGCTTGTGAGCTACGGTAGCTCGCGGATGTTTTGTCATATTAAAAATTTTGCCTATAATATTTTATTATTGAAATCCGAAAATAAAAAAAATTAATCGGGCTACATTTCAATGAAATGCTTTAAAGGTTGTAGTTGTAATTTTTTTTTTGGCATAACAATAAGCGTGTACAACGAAGTAAACTAGAGAAGCGGTCAGAGATGTATTACGATTGATGCGAAATGCAGCTTACACTTCTCGATAGTACATTTCCATAAATCATTCTTTAATTCTACCACCGATTAACCTCTTATGACGTGATATAGTTTCCAAATGAAAAATAACCGCATGCAAATTAGTAAATATTGTAAGTAACTTAACCGCTTAATTTCCTACATTTGATGCTTAAAATTGTAAAAGATTTGATAGCTAGTCGTTGTCGCCAACTTCGGCTTTGAATTAAAATATGACCCTAAATACCTCTTTCAAAATGGTATTTTATTCATAAATAGATAATGGTTTTTTCATATTTATATATACATGTACATTCGAGACAATTTAGACGAATAACATAGTAATCATTTTATTGACAAGTACGGTAAATATATTAAAACGCCCTGCTGATAGCTAACTTGGTATTTATTAAATCTTTTCAGTAATCACGTGAACTTAAACGGCTTCCGTATATTTAAAAAATGTACTATTTTTAAACGGCCGCGGTGAAATTTACACCGAGGACTAGCCATGTTTAATTGCTCTGCAATTCTGCCTAAGGAAAACTGGCAGATGTGGGCGACTCAAAGCGGGCTCTGTAGTCCTTCCATTGGGCAGCTTTTTTTCAATTTAAGTTTTCAACGAGCTTTCCGAGGCTGATTCTGTTTATTTAATTAATGTTTTTTTATTTAGATACAAGATTAAAATATCGTACATTGTTCGTTGAAATATTGTTTTGAATACTTGGGTTGTCATAATAAACCGTTCAAAGCTTTTAACTAATATCTATACTCATTCGATTAGATTTTTTTATTACACAAGACTTTTTTACAGATAATGTAACGGCATAATAATATATATATTTTTTTGTGGGTTGCATATGTCATTATAACGCTGTTAAAGTTTTTATTCGCTATACACTATTATTCGTTTGGTTTGCAATCAAACTACCACTTTAAAATTATAATTCATTATTCTTAACCGTTTGCACTCTTATTTTTTTGGGTGAGGGTAGCTTCAACTCGTAATTAATTTTACGCATTTTCCAGGATTCATAATCAAAACTTAAAATGAAAATAAATCGTATTTTCAACGGATTTTTGTTCAACAAAAAACTTATACAGCGTGCATAAGACTGTTTTTTAGTATTTTTATAGAAATAAAATCGTAGAAAGTTTTTAATATCTATCTTACGAAACTTTTAATCCGAGTATATGAATTTTAAACATGATATTTTTAAAAGCTTTAAAAACATTATAGATAAAGAATATCACATATATTGTTTATTTTAAAAACGATTATTTATAAAACTCATATTTTTAATGTCAAAACAGACATTTGAAATACATAAACTTGAAATTTTTTAATATTAATAATTATAAAGTACAATCCAATTCGAAAAGAAAATCGAACCTCGACTTTTGATTTAAAATATCTATTCAAATTAAACATTTACATTTTCATATTATCTGCACGATATATATATAACATGATAAACAGCAATGAAAATCAATAAAATGTGGTACATAGAAAATATTCAAGCTTAAAGTTTTTGTTCCCCAGTGGGGACATACGAGTAGAACGCTTTTCTTGTCTGGTTCTCCAGAGAGGCCATACGAGTGGAAAGGGTTAATTTATTTAATTTTTGGTCCTCAAATGATTGCCAATTAGGTAATGAGAAACAGTACCTGTTAATGAATTTGACTCTAAAATCATACTGAATGTGGTTCTTAAAAAAAGAAATTTCTGTTTAGTTATTGTAAAGAAAAACTTTCCTCTTATTTGAAATCGTCATATCCGTAAATATTTTTTTGCAATTACGTTCATAGTTATGGATAATGGCAAGTGCTCAAGAGAAGCAATTTAGACTGGCCATTAAAAAAATAATCGTTTTTATCGCAAGAGTCCCGCTAGAGTTGTTAGAAGACTTAGTCCAATTAGCTCGTTAGCATGTTACCTGTGAAACTTTTTTCGCTTTCTGCTCACTACTCCACGAAGATTTCTCACTTTCCAATTTCGCCCGTGAAAGTTTCATGAACGTAAACTTAACTCGATTCGATTATTTTTACGGGAATTTCGACGCTTATGAAGGAAACGGAAATTATTCTCCTTGCGCTGCCATATTGCATGAAACCTTTTGCGAGGATTGGAATTTTTCGGTGATGATTATGTAATTGAATAATAGTTTACAAAATAATGTCCATAGCAAGTTTATTTGCTTTAATTTAATTATTTTTCCTAATCAATTCTTTGCTGGTCTGAACACTCAGTCAGCGAATAAAAAAACAAAGTTTTTTGTTTTTTAAATAAACCAACAGGAGGTTTTCTATATAAAAAGAATCGTATTTAAAATTGTTAAAACCATTTAATGACCAGTAATGCTGTGTGTGCGGCGTGTAGTTTGTATCTTTTAGACCTTCGATGAAAAAGTGACATTTACAAGATTACAAGGTTACAAGTTATCGATTTTTGTATAGAAATAAATCAGTTTTCATATTATTTTTATGGTATGTGTACGCGTAGAAAAGTGTAAAAAATGGAGTGAACAACTGTTAGTAATGTTTTCGAATGAAAATAAACGTATTTTTTTCCAGGGTTGTATTATACAAGAATATCGCCACAACTGATGAACTATATTGCTAATAAAAAGAAACTGTTCATAATAAGTTGCGTTTAATTCGTTTTACTTTGTCGTATTGTTCAATTCTTTGAGATATTTCAATATTATCAAAATAATTTATCCATTACGCCGATGCACATACGGTGCAACATTGTTTTGTCATTACGAAGATAGCACTGCTGTCGTTTCAGCAGAAACACAATAACGTCTAGATCAGGCATTGTATCGAAACAGCACCGGATTAACAACCGAATAACGAATATGTACGATTCAACAAATCTACGGGTGCTGCCCATAAATCGACTTGAGAATATACAATTGAATTACATCCAGTGACGTTTAATTTATCTTCATTAACTACTAACATTGTTAGACATTTTAATTGAAAAGTGGACGTTGAAGATTCTATTCTAATTTTGACAGTTATGATAGATATTTTTTGTTGACATTTTGTAATGAAAATAACTACTAGTTCGAAATGATTTGAAAGTGTGTTACTACACATCGTTTCATTCTATAAAAATGGTTGTAACGTGACGTTTCTTTTCACTTAATCAAAGATTTTTTTTGTAATGTCGGTCAATGTTTTTATGTTTAGTTGTTTAAAATTATAGTTATCTCTTTTTATCGCTGTGCTTAAACATTTTGAAAAAAAACACGAAAAAATATTCATCTCAATCTGTGGACTTAATTTCCACGTAAAATCATTCGAAATGTGTATCAGTATTATGTAACAGCTGTTAAAGTTTGCTCTTGTGTCCATTGGCTATACTAAATTGAAATTTATTGCAAAGTAGAGTACGAAGTAGTATTTATTTCAATAACGTGTTATCTGTGTGAATTGTGTTACGCCACTTGTTTGGACCCTGCGGCAGCGCCACCGCTTAATTCAGGAGTCGAATTAAACGTTCCGCACAGGCGAGCACAGAGTTGGGCGTTTATGGGGTGGCTGTCTGTATTAAATCTACTGCTTCACTTCTTCCGCGCCATCATTTGATGATCCGTTGTGATTCTATTATTATTATTTATAAGTTAAAAAAATTTTTTGATCGTTTGTCCTCGCTCAGTCCATTCTGACGATGTGTGAGCCGAAATAGCTATCAACTATATCTTATAAAAAAAAATGTACAGCCAAATTACATTGCTATTTTTTCACCGTGTTAAAAAAATAATTGTATTTTTTGATGAAAGTAATGATATTTTAAAGTTTATTTTTGACTTAATTTCTTACCCATTTAGTATAATTACTTAAAACAATAGTTAATGTAGTCCGGCAAGTTAAATTATTAATTTAAATTTCCATAAGTTATAGAATTATTTTTGATTATTTTTAATCAACTAATCATATATATGTGTATGTGTGTTTTAAACATTTTTCGGTTAGTTTGATTACTATTCTTTGGTTTATTTTACGAAGAGTTTACGTGCACCAAAGATAATTCCAGGAGCGAGAAAATTCCTGTACGAAAGGGTCCACTCGGCGATCGGCTCAGATGCCGTGGATGAGAAATCGCGGTGTCTCCCACACGAGTCGGGAGAGTCCGCTTCCCGCCCTTCCGCGCGTCGTCCCCGCCCCAGCGTTCGCCGGCAGCCTAGACCCGTCACTTCATTTCGGCGGGCCGCGCTGCTCGGACGCGCGCGTCTCCGCTCTTATCGCCGCGACTGCGAACGCTACTGTCACATCTGCTACGCCGCCAGTTGTTGATGAATGCGCGCCGGTACATTCCGCCGCGCTTTGTTGATGTTTGATTTTTTTTTTGTTATTTACTTAAATTAAACACTTTCGTCGCACTGGCGGGGATATTCTTCTCCGCGAAATTTTTAATTCGAGTGTGTGAGTGATTTTTCGTCGAACGGTCGTGGAATTGTACACTTTTTGAGACTTTCGACGAAGTGGTGTAAAAGTTTTATGGTCCTAGTGATTGAACATAATACATTATAATCATAGTACACAGTTAAATAGTATAAAAATATATACGTATATATTCAGTGTTTTCTAATAATATATATATAGGTAAATATAAAAGCTTAAAACGGAAAGTTATGCGACCATTTCACAATTTTTTTCTGTGTTTTAACTAGCACGCTTTATAGAGCAATTTCAATCGCATTTGACTTCGAATATTATTCCTTAATTAGTTATACCATATCCAGTTATAAAAGAACATGTTTTATTTTACATAAAGCATTTCTTTGATGAATTTTGGTAAATAGTAATATTTTTAGGCAGGCTAATTTCAGTCAATAGAATTCAATTTCAACAGTATTTAAACGATATGTTATAAATTTGAAGTTTGAGAGAAAAGCAGTATAAATTCAAATTATGTGTTAATTTATCATTCGTTAAATATTAAGATGGACGTTGAGATTTTATTTTGAAAATATCATTCGGTAGAAAGTGCCAGTTTACTAAAATCAATTAAAACGTTGTTTATAAGCCAATGTATCCCAAATTATGTATCCGTTCATGCTGTCTGTTTTTAATTATTTCACTCTGGAATGTTTACTCAAGTGTTGCCAAGTTCTCGCTGGACAGATGTCTGAAATAAAGCTCTGCGGTTTTTTTCCGTTTCCGATTAACTTTTTTTTATAACACGTATTTTATGAATGACAGTGACCTTGGCGGCACAGTGTGGCCATACGTTAAAAAATAATGTGCCCGCATATTTTTTTCTCACCAAACAATCTGTTGAATCATTTTTAATTTTAAGTTTTGTGAATAAATATTGACCTTTTTTTTCGCTACTTGGAGTTTTCTTTGTTTGGCCTGTCATTTTCTATGCTGGACGACGCCCTGGCACTGACAGTCACAATCGGCGGCTTGTTCATTTCAGATGGCAAATAAAATGAATCTTTTAATACAATTATTTTCGATTCGATCAATAAATATTTTAAATATCATGGTTTTTAAAGCAAATAAATATCAGCATTTCCTCTTTTGACGTAATTGTTTTTTTTATCGCTTCTGTAATATTTTATTTATTTATGAAGAAGAAGAAGAGAAGAATAACTATTACGACCAAATACGACTAAAATAACTTCATACAATTTCAAATTGTTTTATATCCATGTTCTTTATAAATGATTTACGAACATTTATAGGACCATTATTTATTTGAAATCACAGAATGTGGCTTCTTCGACAAGAAAAAAGCATGTAACATATAATTAATTATGTTTTAAATAATAAAAACACATTTTTTTAGTACTTATTTCCACAATATATTTTTTGATCAGGACCGGTTTCGCTCATCGCGAGCACTATCAACTGATCAGTTGATAATGCTCGCTATGAGCGAAACCGGTCCTGATCAAAAAATATATTGTGGAAATAAGTACTAAAAAAAATGTGTTTTTATTATTTAAAATATCATGCCTTTCCATCAAGAAGTGACAGTTAACACCTTAAAAGTAATTAATTATGTGTAATTCAAATCTATCACAGGTGTATCGCTTTGCATCTATTTTCAATTTTAATCCAAAGACGACATTTTTTAAATTACGCACATGTGTATATTTTAATTATTAATTTACTTAGATAAGCGTTGATCATTCATGTTCATAGGCATTGTTCCATGAAATAAAAAGCGTCAGAAGATATTCATTCGCCTATCCCCGCACGGAAATACAATTAACAAAGCTGGCCACGGAGATGGGTTCTCTAAAATGAACAATAGGGAGAAATTTCATTTAAATTAATAAGACACACAGTTTTCTGTGTAACGGAGTTGTGTGGTTGGTTAATCATGCTTCTATTTTATTAATGTTTTACACCAATCGTTAAATTGGTTTTACACAAATGTGTATGATTCTTCGCGCGGTATTGTTTCATGTAAAACCCAAATACACCAAATACAAAAAAAAATCTATGGTGTAAATGATTCATACGTTCGGAATAAAAAAAGTATTCAGTTGAAAGTTGTACAAAAAACGACTCCCATAAATATATTATTTTAATCATGAGCAAAGGATATTTCATCAGTATTATAATTTAACTTTATTCCACACCATACATATTGACACATTTTGCTAGAAATGAAGATTTTTTTTTTATATTTACTGATTCGACTTTCAACAATATGAAACAAATGAACATCATCAGTTGCATGTGACGAATTGATACGGTTTCAGAATAAATGTCCAAAATCATCACTTCATTGTTTTTAACGATACATTTATACTAACTTTTTGAATACTTGAAAAAATTAGATTCAAAATATATACGAGTCTATATCGATTCTATTATTTACATCGAGCATCAAAAAGATTTAAAAATATCAAAGTTTATATTTAATTGTAAATTTAAACTTATTCTTCCACAAGGCATTCGGGGCTGCGTGAAATTCCTCAAATTGCTTAGATATTTATTAATATACATTTTTGAAAAAGCTTTTTATGGCTAATCAAATAATTTACTATACGCCTCAAATGTAGTATAAATGAAGTAAAGACAAAGAGATTGTTCTCAAAATCATTAGGCCTATGTCAGACTCTTCAAATTAACTAGATATTGATTAGAAGTTATACGGTTTTACATCGACGTTGAACGGTAGCGGAAAGGTCATACCTTTGGGTACTTTGATCTCCTTTCATCTTGGTAAATAGTCCATAGTTTATAATTTCTCTCCAACAGAACAAATTTGAAGATGACCCAGCTTTTATCAGAAAGCAATTTATATTTGTTGAAAGATGTACTCGACATTATAAATAATATTTTGAGCATCAATATCCACGTTTAAGATTAATTGCCTCTTCTTGATGAATTTCTCTAGGTTTTGTTTTAATCATAATAGAAGACTTTGGTTATACTTCTCTTTGATAAATACGTTATGTAATGGTTGTATGCCTATAATACTCATAGAATATTAAGCTGCCCGTAACTTGATAATATAATATATTGTTGTCTTGATCTATGGAATGATTACCAAATAAAAGTTTTTTTCGATTTGTTTTTTTTTTGTTATATATATACAGTTTCAATACCGCATCCTCTAAAAAATCATCGTGTATCAAATTTAATATTTTTTTCCACGTCCGTTTACTGGCATTTTCTTTCGACGTCCATAATTTTTATAGCACATTGATAAAAATTTACTTTTCATTTTTAGGGCATACGTTTATTCTTGGATCGGAGAGGACAAAGCAGAGTATTTTAATTATATAAATACCTAGCAATCTTATACTGTACTGTTGAAAGAACTTATATGCTTTATTAGTTTAGTAATCATCACGCAGCGATACCTGTCTTCCTCGCAAGCATCGTTATAATATTAATATCGAAAAAATCCTGTGTAAATTTAAGCACGTATACCAAGAGTTGGCTGAGATAATAAAACAACGATATCGTCCATAATTATATCAGAATGTCTTCCGTCGGCAATATTTAAGGCGCTTGCTGGCGAGCGTCGAGGGCCGAGTGTCGTTTGTTGATTCGATATCGAGTACATCAATTCGTCGCCCGGTGTGTGGCCGTGTCAGGCAGCGTGTGATTATAATGAGCGGCGTCGGTTTTCTCGCGACGATGAAGACTTTGACGCCTGGAGGACGCGGCAGGAGACGTCGCTGCGACAAACAGGTATTGGAGTTGGCAGGAGGGCCTCCAGATGTTGTTCCCTCTTGGCCCCCGCCGGCGCCCCCTATCACTCCTCCGCCGGCTTTCCTGCCACCTGGGTATCGCAGAAGAACAGGTATTCCATTTTTGTTGTTCGAATCATTCAAAATAGAAAAAGCTTTCTTTGTTTTGTGATCAAAATAAAATTTTAGGTTACGTCTAATCGAGTTCAAAATAAATAAGAATGAAATTAGATTGATAAAATACGATTTACATTGAAACCAACGCAATTACGCAAGTCAATTAATAAGTGATTTTTTCATATTAAATAATTTTTAAATTTCACACATTTGTCAATGTGTGTGGTTACAAAAGTTCTTTTTATCTCACGGTGAAAAAATAGCAATGTATTTTAATTCTACAATTTTTTTACATTAGATATAGTTGATGGCGTGAGCCGAAATAGCTATCAACTATATCTTATAAAAAAGTCTGTAGAACTAAAAAACTTTGTTATTTTTTCACCGTATTATAATGGAGTTCTACTAAGGAAATGCCAATTCAATCAATTATTTTTGTCAATTGCCTATCTAAATCTTTCTTACATTGTTTAATTCTACATCGAAATTATTTTGGTCTACCATTTATTTATTTATAAATACACAACGTTCGATCATGTGTTAATTATTCTAAAATATCAACCTAACTGAAGAAGTTCAATCTTTTAATACAATATTTCAAGAAACATCATTATTGTAATTGATTGTTCGCAATTTCAAACAGTAAAAAAAGTGTAAAGATATATATATTTTAACGAAATCACTTCGAATATACTCTGTATCTTATTTGATATTTAGTTTTCTATGTTGGGATATTTTTTTTCCACATACAGCCATTTGGAGTGGGTACACTGGGAGTTTATCTTCTTGTCGGATGTGTTTTTTTTTTTCCAAAAAAGATAACATACGATAATAGCATAATTTGTCTTTCCTCTGTAGAAAGAGACGTACTTGTTACTTTGCCTTAAAAATAATCTAGAGGGGAACTCCTGAAACAGTTAGCCAATAACGCCTTCTGGCTTGCCTGGAAATGCTGCCCCATATTGATTTCAATCAATTTCACTATCCTCTCTGTTAAAGACATCCGATTTCTGGTATGTTTAATTTCGTATAGGGTTTTTTCCATAGTATTATAAATCAGTTATGGTTAATCGTCACATAACGTTAATTATTCAATACATCATTTGGTAGTCAACTATTTATTCATTAGCGAAAAAATGTGGGCTGTTAATATTAACGTAGTCATTTTTTTAAGATTTGTATTACTCAAAGTAGTTTCTTTTATTCCGTACGTATTAATGTTCAAATCAATAAAAATTGTTGCCTTTCTCTCAAATATATTTTTTTATTGATCTTATACAACTTTCATATAAGCGAAAGACAACACGTATTATGGTCAAACCAGGGATAGGATTGATTGAACTGATGAAATATATATAGGAAAGAATTACATTATTTAATAATTTAAAATCCTGTACTTTAGTGTGTCACAGTGAACTTGATGATTTCATCTATTTGTTGAAGTCTAGTGGTTGCTGTTTCGATTAATATATTCCATTTCTTGTACTGGTCACGTTAATTTAAATTGATATCTCTCAATATATATTTTAAAATCATGGACATGAGCACAGTGACATTTCGGGTAACACTGTATATAAATATAAAATTACTATAACTAGAATTTTTATTGTTCAACATGAAATTTTTACATAATGTTTTTTTCGTATTTCATTGTGTATTCAATTTACAAAGTCTTTCGAAAAAGAGACATCAAGCGAATGAATCAATAAGCAGGTCGACTATGACAACTTTATTTAACCTCCATTTTTCGATAATTCTCCACACGAGCAGCGAAACTGTTCCTTAAAACTATATATGCAATTGTATGTTGTGTTATTTTCTTTTTATTGTGTGACTACTGTTCCTTAATGCAAAGTTTCCATGGATTGGTTGGTTTTGATTCGACGTTGTCCTTCCCCCACCCAGTTGAGATGGGGTTGTAGCCCGGGTGAGTTACTGTCACCGCACAAGGTAAATCACAGCGTCCGTGATTTATCTTCACTCAGATCGCGGTTATCGCAGACATAAATGAAAATGTCTAACGTCTATTCAACCGCCTCCGCGGTCGAATTGAAACGGCCGCCCGACAAGAGTGCCTTGTGAGGGCCTAGAGTAATAATGTTAATTCACCCCTGTTCGGCTGTACATAGTAATTCGTCTCGTAAAAATCCAATTATTTTTAGAGTAAGTGCGTTTATAACAGATGGAATCTCTCGTAATGTTTTCCTTGCGTGATTTTCATCATAACATTCTGACTGCTATCCAAAAAAAAACACCCTTTTTGCTCTTAATGAAATTTGTTTAATAGATTTACCAATAATATTTAGATCAACCCAACTCACTTGTACTGAAGTAATTCATACCACAAAATAACTGATTTTTCATCCTTTTTTTATCATTACCGATTTTGAAAAAAAAAAAACATAGATGCAGTAATTAGTTACATTAAGCTATTTATATTTATCTCTTTCTGAAAGTGTTGTGTAATTCTTACCCACTGCTTTAGAACATCGATGTTTCAGCATACGTTTCATCGAATATAGTTTTTCAAAAATCACTCGCAATTCAATAAATATATATACATATATTAATACATTTTTATCGTTATAGTTTTTAAGGAATCTGTTATATTATCATAGATAAAGGACATACATACACAGTTTCTTATTTTTGCATTCTTTTTATAACTGTCTCACTATATTATCTCGCATGAATGGTCAATGAATGTTTTTAAGTCATCGAGGTGTTTGTTTAGACTCAATTCAAGTAAATGAATACTTGGTAAAAGGAATTGAAATGATTAGTCAGCATGTTTGTTTAAATATAATTAAGTTTTTTTCATACAAATTAAATACTATATCATAGTTTCTATGTATTATATATTGTCCTTGTACTAACTGATGGTTTCTGTGAGAACAGAATACTCCATCTCCATTTATAAAAATAGCACGTACGCGTTGACTTTTCCTATCGACATTCGGGGGTGTCCCGGCTTTCACACCATAAAAGCTTGCAAAAACTTTCATTCGTCTCCTCGGAATAAAAATGGTTATTTCTCGAGATTGTTGCGGTTAGTAGTCGGAGCAGGAGAACACTTTTATCGGTGTGTTTTCTTTTATATTTTTCAATAAAGTGACTTTGCTTTTTTTCGTGTAGTAAGTTGTTGTTTTTAATATATATTCATGACGACGGTCTGGGAGCTTTCGCGAAGGAGGTCGAGTGTATCGTTAAATATAACCATCCATACTGCTATGGGATTTAACGCTTGACAATATAAGCTTTATTGCCTGGCTATACTTTTGGTTTTTATTCCAGGCCAGATGTCGGCACTACACAATCTCGTTATTGGCCCACCGATTTTTGAAAGCTCTCTATAAAGATTACGTCCGACTCAACTTTTTTGGGTGTTTTTTTCTTTTGTTCGAGCGGCGCCGCCTGAACACTTTTATCACATTTGATTTGCGTAAATTATGTTTGAAGTGGGACTTTTGAACTATTCTTATAAAAATAAATAATAATATTTTTCTTCTTAAATTGACTGAAAAGGTAGGAAACGGTTTTGAAACATTGTTTTCCTTCAAATATACGCGTTTATGTCTCACAACGAAACATGTTACAGAAGACTTCGGGTAATCGCCATTTTGATTGGGATTTTAGGTTGTGATCGTATTAGCGATGTCGCGTTCAATCAAACTATGAAACGGCTGATGGAAATTTTTATTATTTCAATTCTTCGATCCACAAAGTCACATTTAAATATTGCCGAATTTTATGTTCAGATATAGATAGATTATAAAATAAAGGAAGTTTTTTTATGCGATGAAATAACTTGAAAAAACCTTCTTTCTTAAATTATTTTGTTTGAAACAATCGGTGCTTATTAAACGTATAGCTTTTGTTTAATTTTTCACTTGCATGAAAAAAGAAAAATCAATTATACATGTTGCAGCTTGATACTTCACGAACTTACCTCCAAAATTATTCATTCGTTGTCTAGTTTTTTTTTTTTTTTTTAATGTTTGGTGATTATTTTAATATTCATATCCAGTTGCAAATACAAGTTTGGTATTGATAAAGCTGGTCCTACGTAATGCGTGGCTAAGTTTGACATTGCTGTTCAAGTCGCAGATCTTTAACATTGCTCAAATATGTCCGAGAATTTCCCTTAGGAGCGTGGCCATTTGGATCCCCGGTCACGTCTTCCGCGGGTCACGTCCTCCCCCACCTCGTAATTCAACACGGGCGAGGTTCCATCTACAGAGCCTCCCGCGGAACAAAGAAAGAGTGGAATCTTAATACTGGAGTGATATATCAGGGCTTGTTGCAAGATTTAACTATCAAGTGTATACGTCGTTGAGCCTACAATACTCGTAAATAACGATTTCCGCGTAATCAATGAAACATCGATGGAAATTTATTTGCTTACAGCAAAAAAAAAGTATTGTTTGCTGGATTCGTTCTTATTTTTTGACTTGACGGAATTGGTTTTTGTTTACTTGTCAGAAGGTTTTCCTGTTTATGGGTACGTCGTAATAAAGTTAACGTTTTATTTCAAAACGATTTCAATCCAAACAATTGCTTAACTTTAGCGAAACAATGTGTTTTTATTGTTATCAATAATATTTATGTGATTATTCATTTTTAATTCGAATTTTAAATACATAAAATCAAGTCACGTTTTTATATCGATATCGTATATATATATATATATATATATACACTGTCGTATATCTATCATTTTATTTTATATAAGAGATAAACGTGAACAATAAAATACAAATAATTGCAGTCGATGAAATTTTCACAATGAAATATTGCAATTTAAAAATATCATTTCGAGTTTCGTACAAAATCTTTGACACTTCGAATGCTGAAAACGGGCGTAATCCAATATATTATATAAACGCTGATCAAGCACCTATCGCATTAAGACTTACTCTATGGTTGTTTAATCCTTAATATTGCGTGATTGCTACGAGCCATCTCATATAAATGTAGCATATCATAATAAACGTTACACGTGTAAATGTGTTTTCAGTGTAAGCGGTAGGCATTTTTTCCGCAGTCAACGTGTGAAGTATCACGAATTCTGTAATAGACAGCAGCATTTTCACTGTCACATTATTCCATTTGCTCCATCATTGAACATTAGACAAACATAATATAATGTTACCTCAAATTGAACTTTTTATGTTTGCTACCGAGTCAAGTAATTTTTGAGCAATATCCTGATGGTCGGTGCGGGCATTCCACTTTTAACTTGTTGATGGTATTCGCCTTGCGGCGATGCGTGGAAAATCCTTCGTCCGAAGTTAGTAACATTGCGAAACGCCGCTGGTTTCTGCCTACGAGACGGGAATGCCGAGCATTCGCAGCTTTTGACGTCCGTCGGCCGTGGCACAGGCGACTATGCCACTCGAAAAATATTTTTAAATTTTTGTCATAGTAGCCATCCCATGCGAGGGCGGCAGACGAAAGTGCTCCGGCGGAATTTGAATACTTTGAGCGTTAGTCATTCTAATAGTCGCGGACATTTTTGCCAGCGGTCTTTTTGCACTGTTACACAAAAGGTTCCGATTTAATGTTAGGGGCTATTTTGTGCCCCAGAAATGTGCGGCTGGGGTTTCCGTAATAACTTTTAACCACTGAGTAAAGCATATTTTACAATAATATTTTCGGATATCGCGGCATGAATAATTTACCCATAAAGACAAATTTAAGCGCCAAATAGTTGTATGCATCTAAATTCTGTAGTTATGTATCCTCTTCTTTTTTCGTTCAATTGTTATATTATGTTATTTAAAGCAATTGGTTTATTATTTATGGTCCATTCCATTTCCATTGTAAAATATTTATCAAAAAGTATTTTTTATTTTTTATATTAAATATATTATGTAACGTAAATAAAATTTTTTAAAATGTTAATTATCAAATGTAATATAATTTTCAATTCATGTTCGCTTTCTGAAACAAAATAGATAAACATTTTTTTCACACATATTAATAAAGATTCAAGTTTGTCATTGAACTTGTTATGTCACTAACTTCAATTTATTGTTGTTTATGAACTTAATAAAACTATGTATACAATGTTTCCATTTATTTGTCTTGGAACAAATATTTGTTTTCTATATACAGAGGTTTTTACACGCGCTGTTACAAGTTTTCTCTTTACACGCAACCGAGGATTTGATTGAAATAACTACAAAAATAACGTGTCGTTATTGAAAAGCGACTGTTTCAAGCCGACGTATATGATATTTTCTTTTATTACTGCTCTGACTCGACTCAATGTTTTATTTTCGTCTCTGACGTTTTTTGACGTATCTCAATATGACGCGGCGTCGAACGCTCGGCAATTTCGTGTCAGACCGAATCACTTTTCACCGAGGAAAATTCGGTATCAAGTCGAAACACTTACTTGAATGTAGCAAGACGCCAGTGAGAAATCAAAATGGCTTAAACATTACTCTTGATGAAATTCAAATTGAAAATATATATATATATATATATATAATTAATCAGGTGTGGTTTGTACAACGAATTTCGATGATTATTAATTAATTTAAACTAATTATTGCATTCATCAGACTTTAAAAATAGTTTTCAAAAAAAAAAAAAAAAACATGCTAGTCATCAATCAATTTTTATTGCTTAAATTATTTTTTTGTTAATCAAAGAAAAGGTATATAAAGTATTGTTAAAGGCTCCACTTTATATCATACGCATATAAAATAAAAACTTGCATATCTTAATACTCTTCCATTCGATTAAACACTATATTTGACACTCCATTGAATATAAATATATTTAAATATAAGTAAAAAATTTGAATTGCTAAAACTGTCTACACTTTCGCATGTTTCATTGACGGTTTTACTGCATCTGTTTGGTCTTATGCCTGAAGATAAAGTAAAACCCGGGTTGTGAGTAGATACCTGTAACAATTAAAATATGATATTGAAATTCTTTCAAGCCCCAGTCGATGCCGTAAATTATTAACAAAACTATAAGAGAGTCTTGATTCTCCTAATTATCATAGCAAAATAAAAACAAACATGAATATTATTAATTGATTAGTTAAAACAAAAACTCTCTTGATTTGTGTGTAATTATGTTGTTGAGATATATTCTTTTACGGGAATAAATCAATCTTCCACCGCTTACAAAATAGTGTATATTTTAAATGACGCGTTCGAGGCAGAAAATGTTCCTTGTTGATAATTTATATATATATTATAATACGTGAATGCGAAGGACGATTGTGATTATAAATATTACATAAACTCAATCTTGAGATAAATTAACGTTCTATGCTACAGCCACATTTAATATGACTGTTTTCGAAAGTCGAGATTTGTTCTTCAATGATTTGGTTATTGTGTGATGAATAACTTGTAAGTTATATCATATAATATAATTAATTACACATTCCTTTGTCTTTTCAACTAAGGCAGTTAGTTATACATTTGAAACTATTAAATTCAAGTTATTAAACTTTATAGCTTAGATTTGACAGGCTTTTGATAATAATTAGTTTGCATGATTCTTACACTTAGAGATACAATAATGATATTATGATTGAATTATTGTAACAAAATTCGTATACCCGATCGACATATATTCATTAATCGCAGTCAAATATATTAAAACATGGAAAGATTTATACTTTATATCGGATTGTAAAAGAAGAGCATTAAAAATATGGAATTGAATATCCGAAATAAGAATCATTGTAAATATGTTATCTAGTTTGGCTAAGTAAACCTCTTGCCATTCAAACTATACGTCTCATTACATAACATATCTTCTACTCACCGTTCAGCATCGATAAGTAAAATTTTATTTACGGCTTGTACTGGCAAGCGAGTTTGCTATTAATTAAACTAAAACAACATTAAGCTGAAGGCTTAATCGCCTTATCAAAACCTAGCATTTAGATACCACAATCCTTTGTATGGCAACATCATTCGTCCAGAAAGGTTATAAAATATAGTAAAAGAGTTCTCCTTAACCATTATCGCAAGGATAACAAATAAATAAACTGATAAATTAAATTTATGATATCGACTGAAGGTGCTTGATGAAACTTCAATATTAAATTTGAATGGTTGCAACTTTGTACGATTCCATATGTCTTATCACAAACGAACCGGGTTTCGCCCTTCGGCATCTTCAGGTATTCCATCGCACGGATGCAACAGAATCAGTTCAGACAGAGTCAGTTCTGTTGCATCCGTGCGATGGAATACCTGAAGATGCCGAAGGGAGAAACCCGGGTCGTTTGTGATAAGACATATGGAATCTTACAAAGTTGCAACAATTCAAATTTGATAAATTAAACATTACAATACGGAATCGTACAGTTTTATACATTGAATACCTAAGCTAAAAAATATTCTTTTTTAAATTATACGAACATAGAAATCATGTAAATGTTCATTTATTTTATGTATAAAAACGAGTTAAAATACAGCAATAAAAACAAGCCATTTTCGTCTTGACCCTTTCACACGATTCTCGCATTCGTTTTGTATTGTTCTTTGGATACTGTATCTGTGTATTTCTGTATGTCGTGTTTTATTTGCTTGTTTTATAATCCTACGGCTTGTCATTCCAACAAGCAGATAATGCTTGTTTTCGGATGTTTTACATTAAAGTTACAAAAGGATTCAGCAGTATCGCATCAAGGATAGACAATAATTAAATGTAGATTAAATGAAGAATCGTGTTGGAAATGCATATCATTATAACCACTTCTAGTCATAATTTTTATATTACATATTTATTTTAGCAGAGTAAAAATATAAAATCGCAGTATGTCTTCGATGTTGAAATTCATTCGAATAAATATTTTTTGTTATGAGAAAGTATAACTTATATTGTAATATTATTTACATACATATTGAAAAAAATCGATGCCACATTTAACATTTTACTGAAAATATTGTGAAGATAATTAACCTGTCTTGACTCGACAAGTCTTTCAATACTACAAATAATATAGTAGAAAAAAACTATAATCCCCCCTAACATGCGTCATATAACTTGCATTTATCAAAATTTGGAGAATGTATAATATTGAGTGCCCTTTTTGTGGGATATGTATGTTTTCTTATACGTTGGCGGGTATAATTGATGTTTCCACGCGAAAAAATCAGAATTCGGCACTGCAAATCGATAATGTAACCCTTGTCTGTCCCTTTTCAGAGGCGTAGCGAATTTCACCAGAGCACTTTACGCGGCTGATCTTTCGACAGAAAAGTTCCGTTGCCTAAAAGCACAGTGAGTTGTGCTTTCGATGGACGACGATGCCTTGCCCGTAAATATTATGCGTCGCGGCAACAGCAGTGTACTGTGCGACCCGTTCTCAATACTTCCTTCGTTACATACATTTTTTTAATGTTTTCGCGAAGTCCTTCAACCACTCTCACGAAATCTTTTTATTTGTCCCAAATATGTCGCGGCAACTAAGTTGTTAATTATTTTACATTTATCGTTTGAAGGTCGTCCTCTAGATACATCATTGATAAGAATATGGCAAAATACTACGAATCAAGCAGAAATCTTCAGATTTAACACTCAAGCGTTACTGTCAATTATATTTTCCTTCACGCATTTTCAAAAGATCACCAACGTGTCTGAGTAATTATTGAATACATTTTTTTTTTTTATATAAGAAAATCAGTGTTGAGTTTAATTTTTTAAAGCTATTGGTTTGATTTAATATTTTTTACTCGTTCTTATTTGATCACATTATTTTGACAGCTTGTCAAATGAAGGTTTTTACACTCCCTCTCGAGTATTCAAACTGTTTTTCTTTTCGTCACGTCTGTTGAAAATATTAGAAACATAAGTTTGAGAAACGCACATTTACATATTATGAATCATGCAGAAATAGTATCAGCGTGTCTTACATCTAACATAATGATATCACAGTTAGTAGGAATGTCTATTGGCCAATCCAACAAAGCTCGCGTTGACTTTTCTTCGCTTACTCATCCCGGGCGAGTGCGCCACATTTCCATGTTAACGTTTTTTTTATGTATAGCTTAACATCTGAATCGTTTTTATTCGAAACGTCCGAAATAATCATATTATGCGTATTTTACGTCCGTAGGAATAGCTTTATTGTATGTTGACACGCCAATTTAGCTGTATCGTTTTGTTAGAAATATTTATGCTACTTCGCATTACACGACATGTTATTTTATTTCGTTATTTTTAGCGCAATCTTGTTGTGCTACCCGCAGTAATTATGTTTGAAATATCTCTTGAATTAACACGGTGAAAAAATAGCAATGTATTTTAGTTAAATGTCTTTTTATTTTTTCTATTGTCTATTTATTTTAGTTAGATGTCTGCCTAAGTTATTGTTGGTCAACAATAACTTAGGCAGACATCTTAAAAATAGTAAAGATAAAATCAATAAACTGGACAGAAGCGGTATTTATAAAATGTCCTGTGGCTCATGTTTATCCGTTTATATCGGACAGACAGGTAGAAGTATATCTACTCGAGCTAAGGAACATGTAAGATCATTCAACATTAAAAAAACAGATTCACAATTCGCTAATCACGTTATTAATGAATCACATAATATAAATTCAAACTCAGCCCCTAAATGTTTGCATCTTTGTAGTAAGGGTCGGAGAATGACGGCTTTGGAACAGCTAGAAATCAATAGACACCAATTATCACAAAGGATTCTTAACGACCAAACTAACATAATAGTATCGCCACTTGTCCAGCCGTTGCACAAAGGGTGGTCTGATTTACTTCCAGAAGGATCACTTCCGTCCCACATATAATCTTATTGTCATAGACACCTATTGTTTCATTTAGAATTTTGAAAATTTAGTGTCATTGTGTTAAAGTAACAAGCTAGGCCGTTGGAACAGGAGAGAGGATGTGTTGTGTGCCTTTTCTGCACAGCTATATATAGATAAGCGAATGTTAGTTTAAGCATAGTTCTGACGATGGCGTGAGCCGAAATAGCTATCAACTGTATTTGTTAAAAATAATTTTGTAGAACTAAAATACATTGCTATTTTTTCACCGTGTTATAATGGAGTTCTACCAAGTGAATGCCAATTCAATCAATAAATCTCTTGAATTATTTTACCAAAATATTTACAGTACGAAATATTATTTTGATTTGATAGAAGACAGCCGTCGTTCGCTTCCTTTGTTAACATTTTGTTCAGTGAAGATAAAAATTTATTCTTTTAGATATTCTATAAAAAAAGTATTCAATATTTCATGATATATTTCGACTTTCATCATCTGTCGAATCATTTTTTTCGAATGCTTTTGAAAGAATTTTTAGTTTATTTTAATCTCATAATAACATGGAAAACATCATTATTGTATTAAAAATTAAACATTCCTTCTCGATTTATATTGCAATGGTTTTCAATCCATCAATCAATATGAATTGTTTTAAACAAGATTTTTAAGATTTTATTTAAGATTGTTAATGATTTACACTTCCACTCACGAGTGGAACATGAGTGTCTTTTAAAACATTGTTTATTTTATAAAACTTAAATATTAGTAGATTTAAAAAAAAATATTGTGTTTCCACCAAGTATTGAAACTTAAAACCCTGAAATTGAGAAAGAGTGTGTAAAGCGCTCTTGCATTCATCGAATTTTCGTTTTTATCTATATTAACCGCTCATAGATGTAATGTAATAAATAGTAATGATAAAATTAACCAAAGAAAGAAACACTTAAGTGACCATGATATCCTATGATAAGAATATTGAATGCTAAAATGTCATTCAATCGCTAAAATTCAGCTCTCAAATATCTTTCACTTTGCAATTGATTTCAGTATTATATTTCTCGCAATATCGGGTGTGAAAGTTTGCCGGTAGTTTTTTCCTGATTTGTGGTGTTTTTGGTAAATTTTATATTGTGCTTATTGAATTTTTTTTTTTTGTAAAAGCTAAACAAAAAAAGCTGCGTTTCATCAATTTTATCACTGTTTTTGTGATTGCTGTACATTTTTTCCCTTTAACATAGATTTTCTGCGTTACTCTCCGCGTAGAAACAATTTTGTGATCTTAAATACGCAGGTGGTATAACTCCGTGGCACTGGTTTATTTCTTGTTGATTTATTTCAATGGGTAACGAGGGTCTGTTTTTACTAAAATATCGGACTCACAACTTTGTTTGGGAACTGAAAACTTAGTCCGCTGTCATTTTTTAAAAGTCCAGCTTATTTTTTTTTTAGAAAAAAAAACAATTTAAGTGAAAGTCGGCAGCAGTATGCGATTTTTTGTCTGTTGGAAAACTATCATAGCTTTTCAACTTATATCACATATGACATTGTGATAATAATCACAAGTATTATGCATCTGATGATCTTTACGGGTCGTAAATACACAATTTCATTGTATAAAAATAGTGTTTTTTTGAATGGCTATCTTAACTCTGCCTCGTTAATGATAGGTAAGATTTGCTTACATATATTATATTATAAAAAAAAATCATTTTGGATCCTATTATTGTAATGTTTAATGCATTTTAAATACTACTATTAATTACTGCCACCAATTCGTAGATTTCGGCTCTAGTTATTTATAATGCATAGTCACTTTATATATTAGGTTTACTTTAACACTCAAGCAACCGTACATTTCGCGCAGAAAAAACGCTTATCACCGCACATTTTTCGATACTTTGCTATTTTTCGCGACATTAGAAATTATGCGTATAAATTTTTACTCAGTTGAGTGAATTTAATAAAATAAGAAGTATTGTGTAGAGTATAGTATTATATATGTAATTTAAAAACAATTGGCTTAAAAATAAAATGATCAAGCTACAAAACCATGATTCAATTATACTTTTTTCATAAAAATCAAAAAAAATATCTTTTAACACTCATATAAACCCACAAAGGAATGTCAAATTCTTTATAAATCCTACACCATGTTACACATTATTGTATGTTTATTATATGTGGAGTTTCTCAAACTGTGGATATGTTTATTTGTTTCTGTTATATTCTCATATCACTTGGTTGTCGGGAGTCTCGAAAAATAGACTCTAGCCGAAAGCGGGTGTTTTTCGGCACAACTTGAGAGCCAAACAATATAATTTTTGAAATTTTCAAAGAAATTATGTGTGATATTTGGTCATC
Organism: Himalopsyche japonica; assembly: GCA_028555115.1. Classification (NCBI taxonomy): domain Eukaryota; kingdom Metazoa; phylum Arthropoda; class Insecta; order Trichoptera; family Rhyacophilidae; genus Himalopsyche; species Himalopsyche japonica. Next base: position 6,568,872 of record JAHFWJ010000430.1, read on the forward strand.
TTCGACCAAATAAAAAAAACGATCTGATTATGTCATAATTTCAGCATATTTCTAAGCCGAATATAAACATCTGTTTTTTTAATTTTGTCAATTAGGTAAATGGCACTAAACATATTTTTAATTTGAAATATTTAAAATATTGGGGGTTCATGATATAGTTTAGTTTTAATTATGTAATAAATAACAATATATACTCGAAATTCCTACAATTTCACAATCACTGGATCTCAAGTCGTAAATATTCGAGAAAAATGTTTCACGTATTTTTTTACGTAATGAATGAAACCATTCTGTCTAATAACTCAAGAGTTTTATTGCTTTTCGTCAAAAATGGTCTCTGTCGGGTTGCCTCAACTAAACCATTCTACATAAGTCACTCAAAACAGAATGGTTATTGGCTATCGATATGTTGATAATCAATCATATACTATAGGTCCCTGTACCTTTACTATCATGATTTTGTGAAGATATTTTTAGGGATTACGTCTTTTGCAATGATAATATATTGAAATAATAAAATACGAAACAGTCATCGACACAAAATATTTATCGAGAGTTGTTACACTTCCTTACCTTACTTACAATTGAGAATTAGGGTCTGTACCCAATAGTAGGCGTTTACCATTCATCCGTCAGTGCAGGAACACAGGAGCACAATGGAACAGGAGATCCACAGGAACAGGAGGCACAATGAGATATGAAATATTTCATTTACTAAAAAAACATGTTGAGACATTTACTATTATTCATTTTTATAAACATTTAAATATTATTTATCACTACAGACTGCCTAATAATAATAATAAGTCAGTAGTAATAGAATATTATTACAAATGCTTAATCATGAGTAATAATATTCTAGTACTATTTATAATCACTAAAATTTTATCAATAATGCTTTTTTGTATGATTAGTAAGCAATGAAAGTTTATTACCGAGCTGTGATAAACCAAAAAACTTAATTTGTTACAGTCCAAGAGTAATTATAGGAGACTTTTGGAGCTGGCAAATATTACAACACGGTGAAAAAATAGCAATGTATTTTAGTTCTACAAAATTATTTTTAACAAATATAGTTGATAGCTATTTCGGCTCACGCCATCTGGCAAATATTGTTTACTTCAAGGACGATTTGGAGCTATAAATTTCGGAGAAATAGAATGAAAGACACGTAGAACAATAAACAAAACACTTCTAAGTCGTAAATTTAAAAAAAATATCCACATGTGTCATGGTGTTCGACCAGCAGACGTAAAGATGCAGCGCGAGACGAAATCCACGCGAACGTGGGACCGGTTGCTTGAGTATTAACAAAAACTTCTTTTAACATAATATAAACCATCCTCATGTTATATCTAGAGTTAATACATTAATTAGTTTAGTTTTTTTTATATATATACTTATCAAGGGTAACAAAATGACTGAATTCTCAGTCAACGATTTTCTGATACTAATGGAATCATTAATCATATTTTTTTTCCACCTCTCTGCTCAAATTAGAGCCGAAAAATACAATATGTACAATAGTTATTTTACTCGATAACAAATTTTTAACGAATGCATGATATTCTGTTATCTCGGTTTGTTCCGTTATCGATATTTAAATTTACGACAGGTTGCTTCTCATTACTTGTTAAAATATACCTCTTTTCGCCTCTTATTGTTTCGCACCAACCAACTACGGATATTGTGGAATTAAATAATCGCGAACCTGTCTTTTGGAATAAATTTCAACCGTGGGACAGGCGTTCCTTACTTTTGTACGCCTGATGTATTTAGTTTGTAACTAATCCCCTCGTTTCCTTTCAGGGAAGTTAAGTACTTAAGTTTTGTTTCAAGAGTAATATCTTTTTTCACTGTAATTAAAAACAATAAACGGCCTCCATAGTATAAGACAGCACTATTTTCTTATTAAAAACAATGCTGTAATATTTTCAAATCTAATGCTGACATAGTTTGATTTTACAATTCTGTGTTTGTTTACGTATGTCTTTTTAGGTCTAATTGTGATAGTAATAAAGATGTTTTTTCCAGTTTTAAGATTCAGTATGTTCTAAATAAAATTTTAAAGCTTGATGTTTTGTAACAAGTGCTTAACATATATTCGTTTCGGCTGCATATGAGTTCTTTCAACGCAGACCATTATTAATATAGGTCGAGTGTTTTAGTAGTATTGCGAAATTTAGTAAACGTTGCAATGCACTTAACCATTCCTTTCCATTTGTAAATGCATATGTTGAAGCTATACAACTTTGTGAAAGATAGCCATTCGAATTATTTCCTAGACAACTGATCTGTTAGTTCGACTGTGTATTGTCCAGATCGTATAATATATGATTTGTATTGTAACTGAAAGCATTTTTAACACTGGCTGCCGTAATCCGATATATTGGAAAAAAATTACGTATTCGTAAAATATGATATTGTCATTGAAAAAGTATCTGAAACAACTTAGATAATCTACTCGGTATTTTTCAGGAGAATGGTTCACTTATAATTATAAAATACATTTTATTTATTAATAATTTTTGTTAAAATTGCGTAATATCTTCCAAAATCATCACGAAAGATTTAACATTAAGGGGGGGTCAAAGACAATATATTTCGTATTAACTGCGACAAACCAAAGCAAGAAAGTTCTCTATGTAATTTTAGTTTAATTTAATAAATGTTTTTACTACTATTCACCATTACGTGTTTTGAAACGCTTGAATATTGTACTTACTTCTTTTGGTAGTTGTAATTTATCAACTGTTCGTCGGGCTATGACTTCGAAAAAACTATTCACGCTGTGTTCAATATCTAGTATTAATTCATGAATTAGTTTTGATATCAAAAACAATCTTAAAAATTCTTAGGAAAATCGCATAAAAAATAGAAACACCGATATTTTTGATAAGGTCTGTGAATTAAAATCTCTCCATTTCGTATCCCGGCTTGTGTAATTTAACTCAATACGAATTTCTAGAATAAATAATAATTTCCTAATGTCTATATTAAAATATGATATATGCGCCTTATTTTCCGATTCAGCTGTTTTGATTCATGATTCCTAAAGCGGGATGATGTCGTTTTAGGACCGGTTTATTTAACATACGATTCCGTTTACACTTTGCCATGTGTAATATCTTCACATTCAATTGCTCTTGTAAGTACTTTATTATCATTTGCTGGCATAAGAGACAGCTTTTAATAATTGAAATTCATAATCAGTTGTGACAGTATTATATTTTTTCCTGAATTACAGAACATTGACCCTTAAGGATATTTCTATAACTTGTAAATATTTGCAATCAATCGTCGTTCTGGCGTTAATGATTGTTATCATTTTTTTATATATCGAAAAATCTCTTTTCAATATTGAATAAATTAATTTACAGCCGCTTTTTGGAAATATTTTGTTCGATTCACTTTTTAAATGTTTAAAATTCTTTTTCATCGGAGGTTTCATTTTCCAAATTTTTTTTCCGACCTATATATGGTATATATGACATGCTTAAAGAAAGAAATTCTCTTTTATAAGCAAGAATTATCTCTCATAATTATTTACCACCCTTATTGTACGCGCTGGAACAACAGTGTTCAGGTTCAACAGTGGAACAATTCTCAACTCGACAAATTTTCTTCATATCTTTGCCATATCTCACTAGCTACTATATAAGATACATATATTCGCTACTACAATATTTTAAGCATTATTAATATACGAAATATACCTTATAAAGTTTGTAGAACAAAAATACATTGCTATTTTTCACCGTGTTACAATGGAGTTCTACCGAGTAAATACCAATTTAATCAATATATGTTATCTTGTTTTTAGCTCAATGAAGCAATACTGATTTGAATACCGCTACAACCTTCCGTTCCAAAGCTTCTCCGATAGTATAAATTTATGTATAATGTTGGGAACGCTTCACACAATCGATTGCATAATTCCAACGTTATATAAACGTTTATACCGTATGAAAAACTGCTTCTCGTCGTATGATTGCTCCAACAACTAAAGATATTACGGCATAAGTGCGCTCAATTCACTCCACTGGCTATTTGGTCTCTGGAAATTTTTGAAATCTAAAATGATTCATGTTTGTTTATTATTTTAATATAAAAATAGTGACCGGATATCTTTTACGAACAAAAGCTTCGCAAGTAGCGTTTGCGTCAATGAAGCGAAAAAAACTCGAATAATGCAATATATCCATTCAAAACTGCAACGTCTATTTTAGGTTCAACGTGTATGTGCTAGTAATGTTTTAACGTCACTGTATTCATTCCGATTTCAAATCAAATCTTCGTAAAAGGCTTTGAAATTTATGATACGACGAAAAATCTTGTTTTCTTTCTTTATTTATTATTCTATGTTTGTGCTTTTTTAACATTTTATTTTGAATCTTGCGTCGTGATGTGAAACCCTCTGTTGCCTTTGTTTTTAATTCGAAATTAAATAGTATTTGTCATCCCCAACATGAGTGTCTTATCATAAAATATTTATTCACGGTGTAATCTTACTTTATTTACTGAAAAAAAACAGACACATACAAAGTCTTGAATAACCGCCATCATATCTTTAATCTTTGATAAATAATGAAAAGCAGAGAAGATAGAGAAGTCTTCGAACTGTTCGCAGCAAGAAATGTTTAGTCAACAGTGAAATTTTGCTTTGAATTATCTTCTAGTTAAGAAAGGGTAGGGTATTGGGTAACCGCAAAAATTTATAGCTTCGCGACAGCTTGCGCCGAGGAAACTTAATTAGAATTATTAGTAAGTACATCTTATCTTGTTTCGTGAAAGAGATCCCGAGCATTAATAAATGTTTCTTCTACTATAAACTGCACTGTTGGGCCAAATTTATTGCTTTGCTGTTTTTATAAAGTATATTTATCAGAGAAGAGTATATTCTTTGGTTATTTTCTATTTTTTAAATATATACCGAGGCTTTTTTTACCCGCTTTTTCGACGAATTTATCTTATTGATATCTCCCGCGTTTCGTTTTTGATTGTTGAACACAATTTAGCGTCTCTTTCTCTTTAATTTATAACTCCCGGACAGTATTTTCCAATCAAAAATGATTGCGAAATTCTTGTTACATAATATGAAAAGGCCGGCATTGAATAGATGAGTTTATGTTTACAACTTTCAATTAGACGCGATTTAAAATATATATAACTACGCTTGGATATTTTCGAAGGTTTATGTTATTTTTTATGTTTTCCCTATAGAATTGTATACATTGTATTCTATGTGATAGATTTTTTATGATAGGGAATTAACATTCGATTTCTCTTGATTGAACAAAAACTTTTTTTTAGTCAGTGTTGCCATTTCACGTACAGCTTTTTTCTCTTCAGAAAACATATATTTCATGACATCTATTCGTAAATATTTTTTGAAATATTTCTTTACTCATTCAAAGCGAATTATATTCAATCAATACTAATAGATAAGATATTTCATTTTATGTTTTAGTTTTCCTTGTGTTTAAAATTTACGTAATTTAATACACACGTGTCAATATTTAAAAAAATCGTATGTGTATATTTTAATCTAATGGTGAATTTATACCTACGCAAAAGGCGTCGACCATAATATTATTAAACGACACTCATCCTATATTCTATTCTGGAAAGTTAATCGCGTGATAGGTTTATCAATTTGTTTGATATTAATCCTTTACTTACAATATCCTTCTACATTTGAGTTCTTTGAAAATATCATCATTGCTTTTTGTTAAAATCTTGACTTTATGTCTGTATATATAGATGTCTATATTCCTTTCGCATTTTCTTTTTATATTTACATAAATCATCACTCATTACTTATTGCAGGAGTGTCTGTCGAAATTCGTTTCGCGACAAATCAAATCATCTTACAATCCACCTGTCAAATTATTCTACTACGTGTTTGAAAATTGATTTTATGTTTGAAAGTTGCGACTTACTTTCTATCAAAATCAGCAGCATCTGTCCCCTGTTTCACGAATTGCCTCGTCTTATTGTTTGAATTTCCGCGCGTTCTTCACTGAAGTATGGGTCGCGTCCGTTCTTGTTATCCTTAGGCCTAATCCTTTAATGGAATCCATTGTGAAAGATACAAAGCACCTGGCACCTTAATTGGACATTTCTGCCGGTTTTCGAACTAATATCATTCATAGTAATTGTGTAATTTAATAAAATTTATCACCCCGCAATTATAACGGAAGTGAGATTTATCGGACCAATCATGAATTTAATAGTTTTCCCTGCAAACAAAGTCTGACGATGAATTTAAATGTATTATTTTACCGAAGTACGTACTTATTCAGAATAAGGAGGTCAAAGTTTGAAAATTTATTGTTTAACCAATTTTTATTATCAACCCGTTAAATTTATTTTTGATTTTTTTTGTTTTTTTATGAAGTATTCCATTGTCTGTAATCGTAAAAAAATCAAAGGATTTTTATCAATACTTAACAAAAATGCTAAATTACTTTATATTTAGTTTGAAGGTGCCATCGTACGACGACACTTACACTCCATACCTAGTTACTGGTTTCAAAATAAGTGTAGAAAATATTCTTTATAATGAATGCTGCATTTACTTGTTTCATGTATCTTTTTTCTAATACCTTCATTTATATAACCTTATTTTATAATAATTTTTAGCTTAATCTTGAAAATCTGTGAAAAGGGTTGAAACGAGTGACAACATTTACTTTTATTCGCTCCTGTTTTTAAACGGAAAATATATTAATACAATTTCTTTTGATTTAATGAACGGTTTGTTTCTTGCATTTCCATTTATAATACACAATATTGTAATGCTGTTAATAAATTTCAAGCGCAATATGGCGCGCCGCGCTATCAGATAAATATTGATTATGCCGGAAACAAGGTGCCGGAATGAATTTCAAATTTGCGCTTAGCTTAGAACTTAACCGTTTGATTTATGACATCGAATTAGCCTAATTGACTTAAGCCTTATGATCACACAATGATATCGCATGAGCTGGTGACCGCAAACTTTGCGACAGTTTTGATTTAAATGAATCCCCAAAAGCTTATTTTGATTGATTATTAATATCTCGTATTCATCGTTTCTACAGTTAATATTTGGCCTGTATCGATAATAACACGGACGTTGAAACAATTTTAATTATTTTTTCCTATATTATCTAGACACACTTATCAACGGTGGTTCCCAATTACTGTAGTCCGTAGATTCGTTATTTACATTCGACCGAGATTTATAACAATTAATATTCATTATTTAAAGATACATTCCACTGACTAAAATAAGCATATTAAAGATACGTGAAACCCCTAGTAAGGCAATCGACGGAATAAAAAAAGATTAAAATTTTATTAATGTCCAAAATCTCATTAAATTACCGTCAAACGCTTCGAAAACTTTTCCAAGAAAATGTCTTATGCTCAGAAACAAAGAAGACTTATCTTTAATTTTCATTTATGCAATTTAAAGAGTATTCTTTATGTCGTGTGTTAGGAGTTCGGTATTATTATATGTTATTAATATGAATATATTCTACGAAGGTTTTTTTTCTCAGGCAAGTATTTTCTTATTTGCTTTACTTGAATTCCAATTAATATTTCTTACAGCCAAGCGGTATATAAAATAATCCAATTCTCTAGCCGACGATATTCGTCGTAAACCTTTTAAGTTGTGGCTATATTTGATGCAAAATTGATCGAAAAAGAGAGGTCGAGGAACATTTTTTGTAATCCGATGTTGGTATCTGAGATTTTGCCGCAATGATAATTCTATTTTGCGAAAAAATCTTCAACATTCTCCAAGATTATATCGTCAGTTATTTTGTCCTGGTAACAAATTATCAATATTTATTTTGTATGCTTAGTTTTCACTTAAAATTGAAATAAGACAAATGTTTTGACTTTTCACCCACAAAATGATCGTATAATTATTTAAAAAAAGTAATAAACCTCTTTTTAATTTTCCTACAAATATTTTTTAAATACATATATAAAAAAAATAATTAGTAAATTAAATATAATAAATAAATCCTACAGTAATGTGAAAGTAAATTTTTATTTAATTTCTATTTTTTTTTATTGTTATTAAAACGCTTTATATTTCATAAATATTTTTCAGTGTGTACCTCATGTTATGTCATTTAACGTGTGCGGTAATTTGAATACCTAGCCAAAAACAGGATCCGTGCATAAATTTTGTGATAGAGCGCACTACTTTTTATAAAAATCACATTAATTCTGCTTCCGAATTCACAAATGCCGAAATAATAATATTCTTTTGTGCGACAGGATTTTCGATGATTTTCGCTACCCGTGCTACGACGCGGCACGTACTACATAGCGATGCTACGCCGGAATCATGCCCCGGTTGGTTTCGGTTGCTTCTATGCATATTCTACAGTTTAAAAAAATGAATTTTTCTCAAAGGTTTCATGAAGAAGTTTTATTGCTGATTAAACAATTTTAAGTAAATTATAAAATTATTGCAGTAATACTCGATTTTAATACAATATATTGATATATATTGATATTGTCGATAGACCATTTTAAATATACAATATATTTAAAATGGTCTAGTATTTTATGAACCGAACACTTTTTAAATTCTAATATAATATGATATTTTGTTACGACCATTTAAGCGGAAAGCTTATCAAAAAGGAAAATCATGTTTCCTTGTACAAAAATTGGAATTTTCTTAAATATTTAATAGCGTAATGCTAAAGACATGTAAGTGACAATTTTGATATAGGTTGTGTACAATTAACACCCTTTCGAGCTGTATTTGTTTTACTTTTTTAATGTATATAAGAAGAAAAGTATTATTCTTAATATTTTTTGGTATTGATTACCATCTCAACGAAACTTGCTACATTGGGTTAGTCCCAATTAAATACACTAGGTTTTTAAAAATTAAGTTGATTTTTATTGTATAAAATCAATGTTGTATTATTTTCAGGTTTTATTTGAAATTATGCTATAGCGGTAAACCTCTTTTCGTATATTGTCATGTGTAATGTATTTGTGAATACAACATATGTTACATACATGGTTCCTTTCGTTTGTCTTGATGTTGAATTTTTATTCCGATTTCTAATTTCAGTTACAGTAACGAATTTCAACTGCAACAATTGTTACAACAACAAAAACATCATTTATCGGTTTCTACATTTTTTTTTTTATTTTATTTAAAACAATTTTTGTTCCAACATTGCTATTAAACTTTTAATAATAGCTGAATTCAATTGTTAATCATTTTGACATATGTCATATACTTTTTCAGTTAGTTAATTCCTTTTTTATGATGGATAATAAGATGTCTCGCATGAAATTGAAACTGAGAGTGTCTTTCAACGATTTTTTTATGATCACATACTAAATATTATTTTTCATTCACAACTCTCTCGGCCTACTTTGCATATTTCTGCAAAAAAAGCTACATAACTAATCAATATAATTATTTATTTAGCGTCGTATTTAGTATTCAGAGTAACACCTTTGCATTAGACAAATACTTGATGATCATTCGGATTGAAATCTTTCAGTCATTCTTTGGCTTGATGGAGCTTTGAAGGAATCACGTGGATGAAAACGCTTGTTTCAACAATATACACAGTAGCGTGTACAGATACAGAAGCTCTGGAATAAGAATATCTCAAAAGCAAAGTAAATTCCACGCCCGCCGGCACTTAGCGAAAAATAGAGAACATTTTCGTTTTGTTTCTTATTCGATCTGCTCGTGTACAGACATTTTAAATATAGACATTTTTATTCGGAATTTTGTATATGTATTGAGAACACTAACAGTTCTAGATGTGCGCAAAATCGTCATCTGTTTTCTCCGAACTTAATATCAATTAATTTATGAATAAACGTCGTATTATAATTAGGTTTCGAATGACACTTTAATAGACTATTGCCCTATTTTTTTTTTTATTTGAAGTTATTAAATCTATATTTATTATCTATCAATTAAACAAGTTAAACATCTTATATACTTAATGTATACATATCCACATGTGAAAATTATAACACCCATAATTCTGAGTTAGATTTTAATTTGATTAATAACTTTGAGTTAGCAAAAATTAAACGTTCGACGGGAAGGTTCACTATTTTATTATTGTGTTGTTTTTGTAAATGAAAAATTATCATTTGATGTTTTATTCAATTTTGGTAATTACCGATGTTAAGTAAATGTCCGCCTTTTTTAGTATCACAAATTCAGGATTTTATTATTTCATTGCTCTATAGATATGTGTAAGTTTTTCAATTATTTTTCTTAGGCATTGTTATATATTTATTAATGTAATGCCATATTTAAGATTAAACAAATCAGAACGGATTATCAACGACATTAACTATTTGCAAAATTTTCGCTGACTATTCATAAGTGTTGAACGCTCATTACTAGCGAAGCCTGCCCGCTTGCCTCCGCGTTTAATAAATATCGAACGAAACGGTATTCAGCGACTTCACAAAGGATCCGACAAAGGTAAAACAGCAAATCAATTCAAATTCAAGCTGTTTCCACTCCCACGTCTTGACTGGAGTTTCCTTCGCAGTGGTTTATAATTTATAAAATATACACAAACAATTTCCTTTTTGACTCATCAAAGTTTGAGCGAATTGAAAAGAATGTTACTGTTTGCCATTTTGAGATATTTACAGTCACCCGTCATGATGTTTACCTTTAATTAAAATATATTCACAGAATAACACTTTTCCGTTAATTCTGATATTTCTTATCATAATTTAATGAAATATATTATAGTATGTCACGTTCGTTTCTTGATTTTATCCTGTCGAATTACTGGTCTAGCCAAAAAAAAAATCTGGGCCTATCAAAAAACTCATTAGTACGGGTTTTTTTTAATGGTCTAGCGTGTGATGAAAAGTATTTTAATATAAAACTGAAATATATTCGCCATGATAGCTATTTTATGGATATTCGTAATTAATGTTTTATTTCAATGTATAATCGTTATCGCTTTTCTGTCTCGTTTTTGATATTAAAACGTTCCTACAGAGATAGAGCTGGTAAAGAGTACAACGTTACAAAATGTTCTTGCGGCTGGCGGTCCACTGGGGGTGATTTAGGACATCGGGAGTGATTTATTCCGTTTCAGGTCATCAATATCTTTGATAAATAGGCGAGTTCGCTAAAATACTTATTAACTAGGGAAGTGGTCCACTCTTACATACACATTGGCTAATAGATACGTATATAATTATTTAGAATCACACTTTTTTATATTACTTACAGTGAGCAATATACGAACAATATGCTTGTTTTATATATCAATTTAGATAGTTTCTAATTTATCTTAGTAACTTAGGGACATTTTCATCCTTTTAATTTATTATTTACTTTTTGAAAATCATTTTTAATTAGTTTTTTCTAATATATTTTTTACTTAAATAATATAAACGATTTTCCTTTGGTTTTTTGAATTGCTATTTACTTTATGTATCTCAATTGAAATAAAACAAAAATGTCTGGTTAGTTCTTAAAGAATCAAATATTTTTGATAGCTATTTTGGCGTTCTACCATCGGCACATGGTGCTCTTATGATATTTAACTCCATGGTAAATTAACGTCCGAGTTTTATTTAATGTTTTATAGGCAAAAACAAAAACACAACATATTTTATGACCATGACTGATTATATAATATGATATGTCTGTCATATTGTGGAAATATGTAGTTCTAAAAATGTTTTTATTGGTTGAAATTCGAGTTTTTTTAATTTATTTTAGTAATAGTTTCTTATTTTTGAAATTCTTTACTTTAAAAATGCTGCCAACATATTTTTTCCCTCGTTTTTATTTAACTATTTCAATATAGTTCTATCATTATATCATAATTACGTTCTTTCTTCTAAGCCCTGATTCGATTTATCAAACATACTTTCAGAAATTTCTGCATTGTATGGATAATACATTTTCAGCTTCAAAATATTTTCAAATTCTGTATCACAGCGCGGTTGAATTATGTAAATTTATTTTAAAATGCCCGCTATTTTCGCTTTCCTCGTCCACATAGTTCAACAAATACAAATAATAATATTTAATTACTCGTTAAAAACTCTTCTCATTTTGCTGCCAAAGAGTTTTTTTGTTTTGTTTTTAAATATAATTATCATTGGCAAGTATGGTTTCATTTTTTCAACAGTATTATTATATAACATTCTTTGTTTGAACTTTTTATGTTTTTTGTTCATAATTAATTATTTTTATTTTTGAGAAATATTTTTCTTCCAACCACATGATTGTTATAATATTGTTTTAATGTGAAATGTTGTAAATATCTGTAAATCTATATTTGATAGGATGTGTCACATGTATAAACACAATCTTTTTAACTTTTAATCAAGAATGAAAACGTTATTGACGTCCATATGTTTGTATTTATACACAAAGCCATATGGACGTAAGTCAACGTGTTAATTTTTACATTTGGGAATTTGAACCCATGACACTGCTATTGAGTAGGACGGACGATCAAAAACATTTACCAATCCACCACACACTTGACTCGTTGCTCCATTATAATAGAGAATTCTGACGATAGGGCAAGTCGCAATAGCTTTTCATTTAAGCTATACAATAAAATACTTCCACATTTAAGCGTACCATATAGTAATAGTTTTTGTATGTTCGGACTGTTTCAGTAGAAAAGGGTTGAGTCGCGTACCCAGGTCACTTAAATTGGTGGTATAAATCACTACGATATTAAATTTGCTTTAATTGAGTTGGAAGCAAAACGACAGTGCTTGAAGGCTCTAACAGATTTATGTGGAGCTCTCCAATTCGTTTCCTAGTGATTAGTTTCGATCGTTTACAGCTAGCTGCACACATCGCAATCACATGCGATGCTTAGACGTTGTACTAGCTAGCTTAGACATGAGTTACATATGTATATCTTGCATACGTGTCTTATAAGCCAACTTTTCGCCAAAGGCATAATGTGAACAGTGAGAAATAATCTACGATAAGAGACACGGTTTTATTTGTTATTCCGATGCATCATTTGCTAAAGCAACTGACAAAATGATTTTTTTCTAAAATTAACATTGATAAAACGGACGGAGGCTGAAATCTCAATTTTTTAAATTTATTTTCAATTTGATGTTTTGCCTATCATAAACACGCAAAAAATGCTTGATATTTATGTCTAGTTTAACCGGTTACGTAGAAGAGGTTATTTTACTGACAGAAGAGATGGAGAATATAATGAAAATTTATTCCGCTATATACAAGGTCGCAGACCCATTCTTGGGTTAGGTATTAGGTGCGTGACGTGGAAAAGGGTACGATTTGTTGAAAATAGTGGGTATTTTTTGTGTGTGTGTGTTTTTTTTCGTTTTAATATATCGATTTGTGATAACTTTCGATGGGCCAGCGGTCATACTCGGTGAGAAGCGATGCTCTATTTCGAGCGGAGAATTTGACATTGAAATCGATTGGGTCGTTGTTGCGACAGCCGAATCGGTGACGAGTCATTCTGCACTATCGACGAGTCGGCCTCAAGAATGGCTTTTGAATGTAAGGCGATACGCTTGATTACATCGATTTAATGCCGCAACTAAATAACTTCACGTGAACTTGACCGAGCTCTAACGTTCGACAACATTGATAGAATTTCACCAACTTGTATTTAATTAACTATCGTCTTGTCAAGCAATAATAATCTGCTAATCATATCCTCCAGCCAAATGCGTTATAAAAGGCGGTTATAAAATTATCGACTTTTATACTATACACAAAACGATAGAGTCAGGACAGGACTTCAAATCTCACAGTCGAGTGTAGATCAGGGAATATAGACCACAACTTTGTTTTATATAAAACTCTTCATTGAATATATTTTAATTTGTTGACTTTTTGACTCCTAGATGTTTTGCTGGTTTATATTTTAACACAATGTTGACCCGATAAATTAGTTTCTATTTCAAATTTCACCTATCTTTATTTACAGAATTCCTTCAGATATATACACATTAATTTAGCATACTCGTTTTGCAGGGATGAAATTTGTTTGACACTTTCAATATATTAAATACATTTTTTAATCTGAATTTCTTGGTGGATAATTCTCCGTCACTCAGTTAAAGTACCGGAGTTTAACAGTGAAAATTTAGTACTTGCAGGGTATATAAAGGTCTGTAATAAACAACCAAAATATTCTTTTTTAATTGGGACCTAACACTTTTTGAGACTAAATAATGTCCGCCCGTGCTACTGAGATTAAAAAAAACAATTTTTCAAGCATTTAATTTGCCCTAAAGCACACTCGTCGCCGGACAGGGGTTGAAGTTATTTATATGAAACGTTGCGATGCTGGGAAATTTTGGATTGTGTGTTAATTTATTGCGAGACAAGCTGTACAAAAAAGTGTAAGCAATTATTGCGTAATGATAATATATTTCCTCAGAGGAAAAGTTAGTATGATCTGTTGTGACATAATTACCTACTGAAAAATATGCAAAGCTTTTTTGTGCTCAAAGTATGAATAAAAGTTTATTTGGAGATGAATATTCCGTGGTTAATTATAACTTAAAGCTTGCAATTGAAATATATTTTATTGTTTACTTTCGCCTGAAACGTTTCAACATTAAAATGATGATCGTGTGTGTGTGTGTTAGTATTAATATATTGTCGTGAAATTTACGAAACAAATCGAAGTTGTATATTGTTACAAATTGCTAGGATGTGTTACGAAAAAATAGTGAAAGGCAATCCGATTCGTAACATTGTGGAGGTCGAATGCGGCTTACGTAACGGCAACCTTGTATCTTCAAAGAGGAAAAAATAGGTCAAGTCTGAACGTAATAGACTCGTAAAGTATATCATCCCTTGTTGTGCCCGGGAGGCTTTTTTGACTACACGCCCGTCCCTTGAACTCGACGCCCTTCGATTATTTGAAATTAGCCTAGATGTCTCTTGAGACGCCCTTATGCAATGAACGGCGTCTTCACAGTTTCAGACATAGCTTACATAATCAAGACCTTTATGTGTGGAAATGTGGACCAATGGAAGTTTTAAATATTATAACTGTGTTCATATACTGTAACATTGAGACAATATATTTCACTCGTTATATTTATTTTGATCTGTTGTATTTTTTTTATTTTAATTAGTTTTCGTAAATTTGTCATTCCGTAGTATGATGGATAAATTCTCAAGCTTGTATCAATTTTAGTTATAATATAGCTATTTAATTCATAGTATCGCGATTTTATTTAACATCGACTATCCATACAATACATGTTGAGTTATGTTAATTAATTTATTTTAATATGCCTTGTCTATATATTAAATCATATTTTTTGCATTAATCGCGGTACCTTTTAAAACATATTTACTGAACAATTTTGTACTAAAAGTTGTATAAAATATATTATTTTGATCATTTTACCCGACATTTACATCACATTAATATTGAGACAACAAAAATAATTCTGGTTGTTTATTGATTTGGTGTAGTAAGAGATATTTCAGAATTATTATAGTTTAAATAAACGCTCAAATATTTATATTTAGAAAGTGTTGTGAATGGCAATTTTTAGTTTTGATTTTTAAGCTTTCATTAGAAGTTTCAAGGGGCGCCGCATGCTGCATTTGCGATGGGCAGGCAAGCGCCAACGGGGCCAATGCCGCTGCGTTTCCGCTGGCTGGGTACCGTATCGGCGTCAACCGTCGTCCTCTTTCCGACGCCTGCTCGCTGAAAGCACTCCCAGCCCGCCACGATACTAAGGTCGGGTGCTTCGTACTCGCAGATGTGGCAAAGCA
Organism: Himalopsyche japonica; assembly: GCA_028555115.1. Taxonomy (NCBI): domain Eukaryota; kingdom Metazoa; phylum Arthropoda; class Insecta; order Trichoptera; family Rhyacophilidae; genus Himalopsyche; species Himalopsyche japonica. The sequence goes on from JAHFWJ010000430.1 coordinate 6,584,659, forward strand.
GTGGTCTGCAACTACATCTAACCCTTGTTTTTGTAGAAGTTTCGCAACGTCCTTTGTCAAAATAGTTTGCGGGGGTTGATTGATGCTCATTATTAAACCCGCAACTCGACATAGCCTGTCGTCGGCTCTTTGCGATAACTACAAAACTAAATAGTGTCAAACGATGATTAATTCAAGTTAAATCTCGTAATATTTTGCAAAATGTGATATAATTAAATTTTGTAAAGAACGAAATTTCTTTTTGTTGTTAAAAAAAAGACTCATAGCAGACAGGCAATAATTTATTTGGCTTTTTACTTTGTTTTTATGAATGTATTTGAATAGTTCACGTGTTTTTAGATGCCGTTCTCAATCCTTGTAACTTTTCACTGATTAAGAGGCGTTCGCTCATTAAAGAAGCGTTGCAAACCGCTGGGAAACGGTTTGGCTTGCCCCATCTCGGAAATTAAATCGACAACATGTCAATGGAGTGATTTGTATTGTTGTCAAGTTGCGGTCGTGCCAATGAATGTGCATTTGAACATATCGGAACACATTCTTCTCATTTCAAATGTGCCACGTATATTCATTGTGCTCGTTGATTAGATATTTCAATTACGTGTTTTATTTCTGCAATACTGAGTAAACATAATTTATCCAAGAGTATATATGCGTTTTAAAACAAATTATTTATGCACATCTCTTATAGGTGTTTTGATTTCATTCATTGCTTTATATTATATCAATTGTTTTTATGACTAAAACTATCAGGTTTTGTTTAGTCTTCATTGAATATATTGGAAGAGTGTGTATTTAGTTGGGGTGGGTCGCTTGAATTCTGCTCGGGTGTAACTCGAGATTTTCTTAATACATTCTGAATCCGATTTATATATCGTATAAACAAGAACGATCTGATCTCGAACAAAAAGCCATGTCTGAGTCTATTAAACAAAAATAAAACAGTACAGTTCACTATCTTATAACTAACTAATTAAGTTTCAATTCATTTTAGTAACATTTTAAATCGATATCTGCTTGAGCAAATCTTTCTTTTTTTTTTGTATTTCATCCATATCTAATTATTTAATTTATTATATATTTAATTAGGTTTGTGCATTAGGGCAGTTATGATTCTAATTTATCCCGTTTTCAGTAAAAACAGCATCGATGGTCAATACGATGTCTGATTCTACTCGAATATTAATTTTTAATACTAAAAATGTCGTGCAAAAGAACCTTATATAGATTTATAAATCATTGTAGGCAATCAGACATTGTGAGCTGTCGCGTATAAAGCATGGTTGTTTTCAGTTAGTAATCCATAATTATTATAACTTATATTCGTTAGATTCTTTATCAAACATATGTATGACATTTTCTTATCGATGTGGCACGTGTTTCGCCTCTGGTGTACTTTTACATATGTTTTTCGCAGGCATTGGTTCCTATTCACAATCGAATGACTTTTGGCAAGTAGGTACCATCATGTATTTAAAAAACCCGAAATCATTTTAAACTATCGTTAATATTTTCGCTTTGAAACGTAACCGACTATATCATGTATTTGAGGTATCCGAGATCAAGTATTGTTAAAAATGTTGTACGCTTTGGTTTTAAATAGCTTCAATATGTTAAAATTAGCGTAGTGAGTTGTATCATTAAATGTGTAATCTAACACATTATTTCACTTGAAAATGTTGTCCGGATTTGTGAAATTTATTGCGCCCATTTAGAGATTACATCTAAATTTTACGCCTTTAACGTTAACTAAAAGGTTATGGAATGGACATTCTTCGTATGGGCGTTTTCTGAATAGTCTCGAACCGCCTCAGGGGTAAATTCCACTTAACATTCAACCAACATCCACCTCTTGGAATGTTTACTAAAACATTAATCACTAAGCATTACGTATGACGAAAATGATGATAATATAACTAAATAAATATCTATAATTGAAACAGTAAGTTGGCAGTTTTTAAGTCATGTTCTCACAAGTACATACATATATGTAATCGACATGAATAATTAAACACAAAATTAATATTTTCAAATAATTTAGATGTATTTATATATTGACAAACATTTAAAAAAAATCTTATTTTTGAATGACGTAGCAGGTACTTGAGATATTACTGTGTTTAATTGGTTTTTCTCTCATTGAAAGAATTTTTACATCATTTGATTCATTCAAAATAATATATACTTTGATTATATTCAAAAGTGCTTAAAAAGTACGTCGTATTCATATATTGTATATTAACGTCGTTTACACTTTTGCATATTTCAATATTGGTACTACAAAATATGTTATTGTTTTTTTGTACAAATAAATAATTTCATTTGATTATTTAGTGAAATATTTGCTTTTACGTTTCAATAATTTTATAGTTTTTGTAGTGTTGAAATGCCTGACACAATTGAAATTAATATGAGTATTTTCTTTGAAGCTATTTTTTATATTCTGGAAGATTTGCAATATCAGACATAAATCATAAAACTTTCAAATGTTCATATCCTTATAAGAGAAATATAAGCAAGAGTAAATAAAGGCTGACGCCAAAATGACAATCGTTTTAAAGGTAATACGGTTTATATGTAACAAGAAGTTTACCATTACCAAAAAAAAAAAAAAACGTATTAACACTATTAATTGGTCTCAACTCGTCAATATTGTTTTGCAGGAACTCAACATTATTTCCATTAGTTATTTCTTTTTTTTATACATAAAATTGTCAATGTCAAACAATTTATCTTGCGATTTTCAATATAGGTGTATTGAAATCACACATTGTAGGTTTCTGCAATATTTTTACTCCGTTAGTTAGAAATAATGGTGTTTCGTTTTAATATCAGAAAAATCAATACACTTTCGTTTGAAATATAATTTACATTTTTGGGGCGCGACTTCACAGCTCGCCTTTTAGCTCCATTTAAATTCATGTATTCCCTCGTGTACCTTTCCCGATTCGGAATGTAAGCGAAAAATTCTTCTGCCTTCGACGTGTATTTTTAGTAGGATTTTTGCATTTAAAATTTAAACTCTATTCGCATTTCGTAATTAGAGTGGGTCGGCTTAAAGTTCTACTCTATTTTACGTTCAGATTTATTTTCATAATGATAATAGTATCATCTAGCCGTGTTTTAATTCTCATTGAAATCATTTGAAGTTTTCCTTTTCACAGTGAGCTTTATTTAATACAAGAATAAAAAATGTAAATAGCTTTCAAGTCTTTTTTTTCTCTTAAAATACAGACTACATTAAGCGCTTAATTTTCTTTGTATATAATATTTAACAATAAAATGATGTATTCATTCATGTTGTATATTTATAAATAGCGATACACTTTTCTTATAATGAATGTAATTGTATTTTAATCGGTTTTATATATTTGTTTATCTTTATTTGTGCTGTGTATGTATTAATATAAAGAACAGTTTTTTATTACTATTCATTCAAAAATCAGTCGTTCTTTAGTAAAAAAAGCGAACGCTCTTAGTATTTTGTCCCGGTTTTAATCTAGGAACGGAAAATTTCTGTCACAGTTTTTAATACATCGATGTGTTTGAACCAACCTCCATTTGATTCTGAAAATGGCGCAGAGAAATGGTGTTGAGATATTTATTTTCTGTTTCATTAATAAAAACGTTCGTCAGCTCTTGAAAGAGACTGAGAGATTGAACGACTGACTTATAACCAAGGTCTATTGTAATTTACAAAACGCTACCCAAAACGGTAGCCAACGTAGTCTAAAAACACAATTATGCTACGACCAGTATAGCCTAATATTACTTGTATCATTCTTTTACTTAGTTATGTCAAATTATTAATTATTCCGCATAATTGCCGTATAAATCTACGTTAACTTTAAACGTTTTTTTAGATACGTAACTTAAATGCTTACATTTGAATTAAAATTAGTCCTTTAAATTTTAATATTTTAGTAATTACTTAATATTATTTTTGTGCGTATAAAAGAAAGCTAAATTTTTTGATCACTTTTATACTACGTCGCGCTTGTTTCAAGGAAAACGATTTATGCACAAGTAGCCGCAAGGTGTACGGTTTCTTTATATTATGTAATACATTATGGAAAGTATTCCCTTTTTAAGAGAGCCGCAGGCTTCGTTTCGTCCCGTGGGATTATCTGAATTCGCAATATTTTTAGATTTTGAAGACGAATTTAAGCTTATAAAAAGCTTTCACTGGAAACTTAGTTTATTTAATATGAAGCAATTTTTTGCAGATTAAAGATTGTAATTATTTTCACGAACTCGATTTTCGTTATATTTATTCATCATAATCTTTCTTATGTTAAGCTTAGCGCGCTCTTTTGTTGAAAAAATACTTCAATATTTAAGTCATTGCGCTATTGATTTTTCGCTTCAATTGATTTATAGATTTAAAATGTTATAATTTCAATTATTATTATGTTTGAGAATATCCTTTTTTTTATCTCTTAATTCATTATGAGATAGCCCTGATTTGTAATTGAATAATCTTTGGAGCTATGATATCTCCGTTTTGTAAATTTAATAAGTCATATTCAATTAATATTAAATAAATAAACTTTATAATCCATAAATTTTAATTCCAAAATTGAGTCATGTATTGTCAAAAATTTCTTTCCACTGGGTTAAAAATTATATGTCCATTACATCCCAAAAAAATTTTCAATGAAACTCTTAAAATGATATTCTGATAAATTAATACAGTTTTACAAACACATTTTTGTTCTTCCTGTAAAGTTAATAAAATGAACATACGACTTTGTTTCATAATTAGTTGAGACATAATTGATGTATGAATTACCTTTAAAAAATATCATTTCAACTAAACTCCTAATTAACAACTGTGTCGCTCGCGTTATTTTTTTATTATGTGACCACAATTTGTCAAACAACGCCGACCTGTACTACATTAATATCGTTTGATTGCCTCCCCCCCCCCTTTTTTTTGTAAATTATTTTCATAGTTTTCCATGCACACGGAAAGAAATTGGTGATATTCGTTTTTATTTTCACGATCGTTCATGTTTACAGCATGTTTTCTACGTGATTCCGCTGAGTAAAGTGAATGCAATCCCATGTTAGTATAAAAGAGAAATTTTAGTATTATTGTCATTTCTATGCATTAAAGGTGGCCACAAAATAGTGAAGATAATACTTGTTTATTTAATACTCTCAATTCTAAAGATATTTACATTTTACTGGTATTAACACTGCGGGGTTACGAATGTCCAATCTTATTATGATCGATCCTCATTTTTTAAAAAATATAATAATTAAAAGTATTCCTGACCAAAGGGAGCAATTATCCTTAACTATTTACCTGATCCTGAATACCTTGACTTTTTCACAGTATTTATATCGCCGAGTTAAATAATAATATAGCTCTTTCATTACAAACTGCCAATAGTCTATCGTCGTGTCCTGTTCGATAAAATTATTTGCATGGGTAACCGATAATTTTACCTATATTAATAAAACATAGCTTAACGAATACATTAAATGCATCATTATACAGTGTTCGTAAACTGTGATGCATACACTATTTACCATTCAAGTCGGGTTTTTATTCAGTCAGCAAAACATTCGCCCTATAGTAATATGCAAACGCTCACCTCTGTGGGTACACAAATTACGCAGCGACTCTGGCTTTAAACTCGTGGAATGTAAAATTTAATAACTTGCCGTGGTATAAAAACAATTTTATAAAATTAATTTAAAACTGGATTTAATCCAATTCTACCTCTTGTAGATTAAAAACACTCAAGGTCGTATAGTTTGCTATCTTTTGAAGAAGTATAATAAATTATAGTACTAATTAAATTTTCAAGTAATCTATTATACCGAGTAACATTATTTAGTTTGACTTCTATAATGAATTCTTACGTTTCACTAGTATCAAGGTATTGCGGATTATATCCAAATACGTTATTATGAAAAGGGTTATTACACCAAGGATTGAGATTTGTATAGAAACTATTAAGTAGATTACGTATACAAACATTAATATTGATGCATTTACAGTTTTCTATGTAAATCCTTCGATTAATGTTCTATTACTAAATCTGTAACACTTGCTTTATTCTCATGTTTGTCGCTCTTCCTTTTACACATATTTTGTCTTCTTTGAACACATATACATATTTTTATTTGAATAAAGCATTTTAAGAACAAAACACTTTAAAACACTAAAATACAATTCTTTGGTTAGTCATTTTAATTTAGAACATGTATCGTTACTATAGGCTTCTAGTGATTTTTTTGCCTATGTGCTATTTATATAAATAAAACGTATTTTTTTAGTTCTATTTCTACAATTTTATCATATAAAAACCTGAGCAGCATTTCAGTTGATAATACGATGAATTATATTGTTTGAATATAACGTCTTTGAATAAAAACCTGACACATTTTTTATACCCTAAAAGCGATAAAATATTTGTTGCTCTATTTGTTGTATATATATTGCTCGAATTGGTACTTCCATATAATTTTTTAAATAATATATATGTTTATTTATCGACAGTTCTAATTCAAAATCGTATAATTATAATTTACAGCAATTAACTAAATAATGATTTTTCTCGCAACTACGCACGTCTATGCGAAAGTTTTTTTTGTACCCCCTGTGTTTTGCTAAGGTTTGCTAATAATTTTCCGTTTTTATCGTCCATTTCAACTGCATAACTGTCTGTATATTGTTTCACCCAAAAATATAAAATAATATAAGGTTTTCCAGCGACGTGTCTTCACAATTCGTTCACTTGCCGTCTTTCGCATTTATTTGTACAAAACTTAGTAATCATTGTAATGTATTTTTTTTTTTAAAGTTATTGAATCTCTTTTTTGAAAAGTAAGATATATACGATTAACAAAAACCGATTTATGAATTATTTGTCGAGATGTCTCAGTAATTTTATTTTGATGTTGAATTTATCTTGATTCTAGGGACTTTATATTGTTTAATACGATAACTACATGGTTGGAATATAGATAGAATCTATAAATAGCAGTAGTAACAAAAATGGTTCCAGGGAGTATTAATATACACTCTTGTTTTCCATTTCAAAGTGAGGGCTTAGTTGTTCTATACAAAATTATAATAAAATTTAAATTTAAATAGTTATAGTAGTGATGCAGGCGTTAAATGCATGCCTCTATAGTCTTAATATTATTTTAATTAAAGTGTATTTTAGACAGTACGCCGCTGTTGGTTTTGGAGAGTTAAGCTTGGTAAACTCAGCATAATAGCGCTGCCAGTTCCATACGGGGATTTATTTTATTTTTTCTGACGAAAGTTGTAATATTCTGCGGGCTCTTTTTCACAAAGTGCGCTAAATGTTTTCCGAGAAAAAGTCTTCCCGAGGATATTCAAGTTTTCTATGCAAGGCTATATCGGTAAAGTTCGCCTGCAAATACGGCATTCGGTGACTCGGCGCTTTTAGTTGCACATTAAGAGATTAGATAATGTTCCGAAAAAATACCAAAGTTTTCTTGATTTAAACTGAGTCAATTAGTGCATTTTTGTAAGATTCGACGAACGTCCACTTTTGAGGAGCTAAACAGGGATAATATTTATTGTATTATGATAATTTTTAAAGTATTCAGAGCGGTTGTTTTGTTAATAAAAAATTTTCCTCACTTTTTGGTATATCAGTAATTTTACGCTTTGAAAAAGTAATAAAATATTCCTTGAGGTATTCAGTAATTATTTTATATACTACATCTGATAAGTCTACAATCTGTAAGGTGCAAAGCAAAGGTTTGCCGTGAAAGAATCGTAATTGAAGCTGCGAAATAAATATACATATCTATTAGATGATACAGTAGAGATGAACATGTATTTTCGCGCAATATTGTTTCTTTGTTATAATTACATGCTTGCTCTTTAGTCTTATCGGTATATAATGTGTTATCTGTGGACACGGTGAACGTCACAGCTTGCAATACTGTCGAGATTAATTGGATGGAATCCGCGCAAGAATTTGACATTTTCGAAGATTGAGTATGTCTAAAAGCGTCCAAATATTACCGCCATCCATCAGAATGTATCGTAAAGTTTCGTACACGATACCACACACTTATCGCTTTCTCAAATTATATCGCACCGAGACGAGCTGGATGGTGTATCCAAAAAATGAATCCGAACATGTAATTTTTTTTACAATAATCTATCATGTCATTTTCGAATTTAAAGTCTGTGTTTTCTTATCTAGGCTCTGCAGTGCAGTATTGTGAAAGAGATACGTAGTTGAATTTCATCAATTTCTCATAACAGTAATATGTTGACTAAATCCTGCTGCGAATATGCCATTTAAATATTACTGCCGTTACAATGTAAATCCAACCACCGTTTTACGCGATTTTTATTAATGCTAAACGACTAGGATTTGATATAAATTGTTACGGCTAATAACGAGTCAGATAAAAGTAGTGACGAGGAGGATAGGAACCAACATTCACATTCAATGCTGAAACGGTTCAAGATAGATTAAAAATGTCAACATATAACATGTTACATATAGATAGTCTTCTATTTTCGATAAACTATCCTAAAATTAGGCGTGCTAGAAAATTTCAAAATGAATTGATACTTTGCACGATGAACTATACGGAATATAATAAAGAGTTACGTCGACGGGAAATGCATAAATTGAACAATTTTTTCTAAGGTAATTTATTGCAAAGAGAAATAATTTACCGCCGGATCAAAAAAAAACATCCAATGTGTGCAACACTGTGACTCAAATCAAGATTCTATGAAAAACAGCACTTCATCAAATGAGTCCGAACAAGTTCAGATTCAAACAAATATCAAAGTGATAATTTTTCCTTTGTTATTTCAATAATTTGAGGTGGTCCGTAAAACAAATTTGGTGGTCCACGCATTTACATAGTAACTCCACAATATTTAAGAATCCATTATAATTTATCATGCAGACGGTAAAAACACACTTTTATTAACGTGGCTTTATTTGACAAGTGTTTTAACATTTAATTTGATGTTTTTTTTTACCATTAATTGAAAATGCTTACATCTATGAATATAATGGTTACTTCCAAAGAATGAGATACATTTGTAGTCTTCTAATCAATAAGTAATTTCTTTAAGGAATTAAAAAAAATATATATTATATTCATTTACTATTTGAAAACTTCATCGTTGAAAAGAAAAGTTTTCTTTAGTACTCATATTTCAATCAAAAGGAAAGTAGTTTTTGGCAAGGTATTTTTCTCTTTTAAAATGAAGAAACTTTAGAAATACACGAGAATTATTTATGTTATGTTTTCTCCTTTCGATACGTCGATTTATTTAGTTACATACCCGAAATCTGTGTTTGAACATCGGGCCCTTGCTTGCGTCGTTATTTTCTCTGTAAATGTAGCTCGTTGAAGTGACCCAACCATCAACTAAATTGATCAATCATCTTTGAAATAAAAAACTCAAACAAAAGTATTTCTTTTTGTTGCTATGTTTTTTTTTTATTGAATCTAATAGATCGTTTTCCATCTGTCTGCGTTAACATGTGAGTGATGTGTAATCAATCTCTATGGAATAAAAATAAAACACAATGTATTGTTATATGAAAAATATGAATCAGTTTTTTATTTATATTTTTATGCGAACTGGACGGGATAAGGTCACACATTACAAAGTAAACAACAAGATTTTTTTGTATCTATCTATATAGAAGTGATGAAATATTACTGTATCAAGGCTTTGAAAACAGGCAGAGAGATATTTGAAAAAATAGAAAATTATTTCAAACACTTTGAGTACTACCCAAAATTATTATAAAATATCTGGGCAAGTCAACTTTAACAATTCATATAGATTGCATGTGTAAATTCTCATCAATAATGTAATGTTATCGTAGTTTTTTTTCGTTATTGCTGAATAATATCTCGAATAACAATGTTGTTTTTGGCGAAAATTTTATTAAAAATATTTCAATGCAGCGAAATTCCAT